>JAJJWW010017674.1:0-95113 GCA_023531295.1 Papaver armeniacum | reverse complement strand
CACCTCATACCCATACATAATCACAATAGCATTCAAATGATTATGGCGATGTCTTATCTACAAAGTTTAATGGTTAAGCAATAAACCTCGTATTGTATTCCTTAATATTATGTCTATCTAGAGTTCAAATATGTTTCACAAGATGATTTGAAAGATAATGCTAGGGAATGAAACTGCTCAAGTCAAATATCACTAACCTCAAGTGGAAGGATGATTATTGTCATTTAGAGTCCCTTGTATCTTCAAATCTTTAAGTCTTCGCAATACTTGTAATGTCTCATCCTAATACTTTCAAGCCGACCTATACGAAGTTTAACCTAGTACATAATCAAGCCACTTTAACATGAGTTTTGATTCACTAAAATATGACAACCAAACTTGATATACCAACGCTATGGGTTCAACCGAGCCATGCTCTAACAATCTCCCCCTTTGTCAATTTTATTGACAAAACTCTTGGCATCATATGGATAAACAAATTACAATAATTCATTACAATCCGCTGATTCTGATTCAACAAAGACAAAGAAACCGCTACATTCAATCCTTGAAAATGTCGTTGTTGACATTATAATAACAAAGATATTACTCCCTAAGAAAGATAGGTAGATATTCAATCCGTTATTACCTTTGCCATGTTACTTCCCTTAGTCCTGCTTTCACTCTTTCGTTAGATAAAAACATTCAAGTACCAATGTTCTTTCCCTTAGTGATACCAATTAATATAAAATCAATGCTCGTATCACTTGTTTACTCCATATATTTCTCCCCCTTTTGTCAAAAAAATGACAAAGAAACGAAAAATAAAGGACAACACGAAAAAGAATCTTTTACAAATCTCAAAAAGACTTGCAATCATGTAGACTTAGGCACAAGGGTTCCACACATTATCTCTAAGAGAGCTTGCTTGTCTGTATAAAAACCATTACGAGCAAAGCGTTAAGTATAGAATTTCTCTATAAAATGGAAACAACAAAAGTAGAGTAAAAACCCAAAGATATCAAATAAAACTAACGCTTAACAAATCGGTAATAATTATGAGAGCCTTCAAGAATCTATCATGATCATGGCCTAATCTAATCATTGCAAATTCCTTTTCTCCACAGATTTGACATATGGTATGGAACCAAATTCTAACAACAAATTTCAATATCTAAAAGGAAAACTAAGTTCATCCAAAAACCAAAAAACTTACGCTTAGTCCAGACCTAGTTGACTAGGTACAATTTAATCCAAATAATATACAAAGACGCTACTAACCTTCGCACGCTTTTATTAAAGCACACGTGCAATCAAATGAATCGCTTTTGTAATCGAATACAATACGTGATTGCGACACGTTAGCCCATAATTAAAAACTAATTAAAGCTACAGAATCTGACAATTTCCTCGCTTAATCGCACCATTTCGCTTATCGTAAACTTTAAACTTACAAGAAAAAATCAAAGAGAAAATTGCAGAAAAAATTTAGAAGAAACCCTAGAAAACTCACAGACTAAAACCCTAAATTCATCAAGAAAACTCGATTCTATGAAGCATCATTAGCATAATGTTGAAAAGAAACAAAGTAGTTTCTAAGAATAACACACCAATAGTTCAAGATTCAACATCAACCAAGAACAAAATCCATCACTAGCAGGAGACGAAATCGCAAAATCAACGCCACCAACGACGAGATCGGGTCGGCATCAAAAGATTCAACACCAACCATAGAAGAAATTTTATCAATCGCGAAGAAATTCAAAATCAGTAGGGTCCAAAAACGAGATCTAAGAGAAGTTTAGAAGTACCAACATCAAAATCAAGAGAAAACCTCAAGAACATCACCAATTAAGAAGAAACCAAAGACAATGAAAGCCTTCAACATCAGCCTTCTGTACCAGAAACATCAAGCTGTTAATAAGAAATCAAAGCATTCAAAGACTTCAACAACTCATAATAAAAAAAAGGTAACAATTCAAGTCCAAACAGATATTTTTGAGCAATTTTTATGATATTTCTTGTATGTCTATCAATCTGCACACCAACATCCTTCTGCAGTGTTTCATGTGCAGTCTATATTTTTCCGAGCAATTTTATACTTGTTTTGTTGTAGGTGTGTACACATCTTTACACCGCCATGTTGTTGCAAAGGTTTCATTTCATGGTATGTATGTTTTGTAGCAATTTTTGTGAGAATTGTTGTCTGTAGTGTAAATACCGTACACCAAAGATGTTGTTACGGTGCTTCATTTCATTTCATGGTATGTATGTTTTGTAGCAATTTTGTGAGAATTGTTGTCTCAGTGTGTAAATGATCGGTACACTCAAAGATGTTGTCGCAAAGGTTTTGTCGATTCTGCTCATTTAATTGACCAATTTTTATGATATTTCTTGCATGTATGTAAATAATGGTACACCAAAGATGTTGTATGCTCATATTCATGCAGTCTAATGGTTTGTACACCAAAGATTTTGTGTGCTGTCACGTTTTTACTCACTATATGTAATGAAGTGTACTTTGTTTTTGTACACCAAAGATTTTTGTATGAGTATCATGTGCTATGCTTCTTTTTCTTATTCTCATTCGTCTATTTTCGTAGATACAAACAAACCTTTATATAGCAGGTTTTAATGCAATCGGTGAGTTTGTGAACAAGCACTTTGAAAAGGATGGAGAAGTACGTAAAAAGGATCGTGACAAAGTCCTGCTCCGCGATTTTCGTTAGAGAAGCAAAAAGAGAGCCCTTTTTGGCCTGTAGTAGATGCCTTTATTAACAAGAAAGCTGAAAAGGAGGAGGAGGAAAACTCGGAAAAGAAAAAGGAGAAGAAGAGAGATGATGTTTGGTTCAAGAGTCCAATCAATCTTGAAGATTGTGCAAAATTTCGCCATGATCATTCGTAAAGAAATGTCTTTATGTTCAATACGCGAGGAGAAAAACTTTGTGGAAGTAGAGACTATGCCGAAGATTTGTTCTTAATTTTTGAATTAGAAATGGTTGGATCGAACCGATGAAGGAGAATGTGCCAAAACTAGAGTGAGAGCAAACATACGGTCCACTAATAAACCGAATAAATCCAAGCAAAATCTAAGTTGGGGAAACTTGATGTGGAGAGTGAAATCTTGCGTATAATGAAGATAAAATCAAAATTGGATAAGGAGATTGAGAGAAATGCTGAGACTTGGTAGTGTTGTTTGCGATGTATCTGTGGCATCACTGCTTTTTTTACCACAAGAAATGGAAGCTGGATTACGAAGAGAAAATTTGCCCCTACTTTGAATTATTTGAAAGAATGAAGAAAACCAATCTGCCAAAGGTATACATATACATAAATATTTAATGGATAGCATAAGGAAAATGTTGGTGATCCACTTAAAGTTAATGGTTGCACGTGTACCCGTTGCCGAGTACATCGTTGGCAGAGTAGATGTGTACATTGTTTTACACAAGTATTAAGTTGTACCAATTTACATGCTTTTGTTCACCGTATTTGTTGGTCCTAAGATTTCTAACTCTTTAACTTTTTGTCAATGCGCATTGGTTTGCCGAACATAAAAACAAAGATGACGCAAACAATGAACAAGGTTTCCTAGATTTCTAAGGTGGGTAATAAGGACATCAAAGAATATTAATAGAGAAAGATATTAACGAATCCATGAAAAAGGTAACTTCATAACTTTTTTATGATAGTGATTTCTTCCTATATGTGTACAACAATATACACCTTGAAAATGGAGAGAAAATTTTGTCATATGCACAACAATATACACTGTAACACAAAAAAGATGTACACCCGTTATACATATTGACACTTTGGCATGTTTTCGATGCAACCTTGATGGTAAAAGCTTGGAATGATGAACAAAGCAAATGCATTCTAGAAGAGTACAGAAAGAGCAGGGAGAAATAGCAAGGTAGATGTATCAAAGAAAGTCAGATATAAGCAGAACAAAGCAAAGAGATGAAGCATTGAAGAGCTTTTCGAGTTTCAAAAACATCAAAAGCTTGTTAGCTTCATTTAAGAAAAAGCTAAGATACTTTATTCACTAATCAAGACTCGTGGAAAAAGATCGATGCCGTTGATTTAATTACAGACTTGCAAGAAATCATTTCATTGAAAAAAAGTTGTAAAGTGAGGATAAACGTGATGATGATGTTGATATGCATGATGATGATGACAATGATGGTGGCAAAGGTGGTGATATGCAGTGGTCAAGAAAGGTGGTGATATGCATGATCATGATGACCAAGGTGGCAAAGGTGGTGATATGCATGGTGGTGATGACGAGGGTGCCAATTCGGTGCGAAGGTATAAAATCACCTTACTAAATGTGGTAGTCATTTGTTTTTATGTGTAGATAGTTGTACACCAAGATGCTATAACTCATACCTTTTCTAAACTTGCATCTTTTAGCTCCCCTTCATCAAAGACCAACAATGGAAATGAAGCAAAAGATATGGATGATGGAAGTGAATATGACAAAGGAGTTGAGTCTCGAAATCAACAATGCCGAGGTATGGTGATCTAAGCCGGCATTTTATTTCATTTCTTGTATCATGTACATACTTGTACACCACTTATAAAATTCAATCAAAATTATATTTTTTCAGCAGGTCACAAAGTCAAATGAAGAAGAGGATGGAACAAGGCTTGGAAGTTGAGTCCTGAACCCGCTAACAAACCGAGGTATAAAAATATATTTTTGTTAGGCTCGTAGTTGTTTTCATTTTTATATGTGTACCAAGCCGTACACCTTAGTGATTTCTTTCTCAGATATGTGTGTACAAAGATGTACACTTTTGTAGAACCTAATGTAAATTTCATTTTTTTTCGCACTTCTCTCGCGCAGACATCTCATATAAAGAAGACTAAAGTTAAACTCAAACAAATAAATTCATGAGGCTTCAATCATCGCAAATAAGCCTTAGCTCAATTGGACCCTAAAGGCATGTTGCCTAGTTGAAGGAGATGTGCTTTTCTTTACTCAAGGAGAAGATCAATTGGATGATCATTATTCAACAATTGAGAACTTCTAGACAACTTGTCTCAAAGTGTCTTCATAAAGCTTGAAAAAGGGCTGTTACGTAATGGCAGCGTCGACGCAAGGAAAAGATGGCAACCGTGATCAACTAATGTCCAAGCTTTCAATTGTTGAGCCAAGAAGATCCTAAAAGAAGAGTCACGCAGATCATTATCCAATGAAGACATAAGAGAAATGATTGTTGTTGAAGCAAAGGCAATTCATCCAACAACATAGAGATGAATTTTTTAGCAAATAAGAAGAATAGACACCACCAGCAAAGACAAGAGTGGGAGGATGAAGGAAGGTAAATGTTGAAGACAAGAGTTACCGTGGTGTCCAAGACACCACCAAAGAGAGTTGCAAAGAAAAACTTGATGCTGATTTCATCGCCTCTGCAAAACAGAAAGAAGGCTGAAAATGGATGACAAAGGAGTTGAAAAGGGCAAGAGGATCCAAATTTAGGACGAAGAACAAACACTCTATCCTCTCGCCTCCGAAAAAGAGAAAGGACAATGAGTATCATCCTTATCGCGCACCGCCATATATCCGTAATCACCACTTTTACCATGCCATGGACACAGGACCTGACAAGAGAAGGGTACAAAATTCTTCGATTATGCAAGCCCGACGTAATTTCACAAAACAATACTCGTACTATATTAATGATTGAATCTTTATTGAAAAAAGCTTATGTGCACCACTATGTACACCATGTTAACATTTCCTTTATGATTCTAAGCTCCGTAGCTTGGGAACTAACAAGGCTCCAAGATCCAAATAATCAAGGAAGATGTTATGATTGTGGGAAAGTGATTTCAGAACCGATGTTCAACAAGTATTTGATCAAGTAGTACTCAGCTTTACATCCATCGACGTTGCAATGCAATGGTCGTCGAGACAGATCTCACATCCCCGTGACTGTATACATGAGATGCGAAATTATGAGTCCTACCGCATGTGTAAGTTTCTCAAAAAACAAATAAAAAATATCATATAGATAATTTAATGATGTGTACATACTAGTACACATGATTGACATAGATATATACACTCAAAGATGCCTTTCTTTGTAGATTTATTTAGGAGTGGACATAGATATACACCAAAGATGCCATATGATTGACGAATGCTATATTAAGTGTTTGTATGAATGTTTGATTGATAGATTTTATAGGTATTATTTAGGTGTACCTTATTTTCCAACAAATTATTGATCATAGACTATGAAGAACAACAATATCAAATGAGACACAAAGGTTTGGTAGATTTCATACGGACATGCCCGACGCATTTGGAAGTTCTATAATCCCCCCAATCACTCTACAATACAAATGCGTCAAGCTTCACTGGTCGCTTGAAGTTTGATTTCACAGCCGAGGAGTGGAAGTGGTACAACTCACCGCACTCAAATAAGCACTACAAAAATGATGCACAAGAACTCGCAAATGTGGTGCAATGGAACTCAACAAAAAAAGAGTGCTAAAGGGTGATGCGCTATAGAACCGCATGAGATAAACATCATGCAAGTCCTTCTCAAGGTACCAACCAGATTGCCCGTTGTATACTTGCTACTTTATAAAACGAGGTAAGAAGAAGAGAAAGAGTATGGAAAGAGATCAAAGAGGCCAAAATCAGATATGAGAGCGACATTGGTGGCAAAGATGTCAAAAGCCGGATACTAAGAATGTGGGGATGTAGCACCGATGAAGCGCATAGTGGCGCCCGAGTATGAAAAAGAATCCATTGAGGAGGAAGAATAGTTTATTTTCCTAATTCATTATACAAGATCAATTTGTGAATTGCTTGCTTCTAAATATTTTCTATCTTTGCAGACAACAGAATCAAATTTCAGTTTTTATGACTTAAAAACTTATCAAGACCTTGAATTAATATTTTTATTAGTTGGAAATTTGTTGGTTTGAAATCTTATTAGTTTTCAATATTGATGTTATTGATGTTACAAATTTATGACTTATCACTACCATTTGAAATGTATATTTCAGTTTGAAATCAAGGTGTACTTGATTGTACACAAGGTACTGAATGATAGCAGAAACTATTCATAAGGTGTACATAAAGGTACATATGACCGACATATTTTCACTTTATCAAAAGTATAAAAATGAAAGACATAAGTATATTACTAAAAATTTATATCATGCAGAATCGAAAATTGAATATAACAAAAGTAATAAGTAATTACTAAACAAAATAGACTAGTAGCATCCATTGTACACCAAGGTGGCTATAGTGGTACACATGTAAAAAGACAGAAATATTTATCAAGTTCACAGAAGGTGCATGCATGGTACACATGTCCCGGCACTTATTATCCACGCTAAAGAAAAAAAAGACATAACCAAAAGTAAAGACCAAACACATAGAATCTTTGAAAAAATGAAAACATAGAAAAAGTCATCAAATCATGGGGCAGGGTAGCTTACAGTGGTGACCAAGTGTGAAGCACTTTGTGCACATCATTTTCCTCTTTTTCTTCTCATAAGGATGCCCGATTCGTTGTGTTCTTCGCCTACCCGGTGGAGGAACAGAATAGGAACAATAACCCTATCACTAGGATCATAAGTCCGTGGCTTGTCATAATTGGGGATTGGCAAGATGATCTCCTGTATGTCTTGTTATACCACCTCGGTGGTGAAGTATGGCTCAACAAAATCATAGATGTCTTCTCTAGTAGCTTGAATTGCAGCACAAGCATGTGCACAAGGAAAACCATTAACTCGCCACATGTGACATGTACAATTTTTCCGTAATAGATCTACAAATGAGTCCTAGGAGACCCGATTTATACAGCTTTTCCATGGACTGAACAACGGTCCAAGTACGACCAATGTCGATGTTTTCCTTTTAGTAAAGCCTCATACATTCAGAGTGAGCCTAGTGTTGAATGTTTCAGACCTAGTATCCTTCTCCGAGACATTTTTTTCCATAACCTTTAAACCGACATGATAAAAACACAAACCATAAAATCAAAAACATGTGTACAACAAAAAGGAATACGGATAAAACATGTGTACAACAATGCACACATCAAGGAAATCAATGTGAAAACAATATACACACAAAATTGGATACATGTATCTACTGCATCAAAGCAACACATGTATGCAAACAATGTAGACATAGTTGCATAAATAAAAACTAAACATAAAACTCACCGTATCGCATCGAGAAGAACAAATGCGTGTGCAACTTTTTAAAAGGAAGAACCTGCTTGTTGAAGGACTCAAAGAAGAGTTGGAAGAGTGAGCACCATCTCCATACACAGGAAAAACGATTTGCCCATTTCTCCTTTGGAATAGTCCTGATATAGTTAGCAACATGCCCAGCCTCCAATTGCATGCATTCCTTCAAAGCTTCTTCAAAGTTTGTTGGTGTGTAAGAGTACGCAGCTTTGTAAAAAATCAAGAACGGGTTTTCAACCGATCACCCGATCCAATGGGGAGATTCCATTTGACGTGGTAAAGAAATAGTTGTGATGTGAATTAAGAAAATATTTTGGAATGCCCTTCAAGAGTCCTTCTCCACGATCACTAAGGAAAACAATAACGTACGATCATCGACCATCGACAATAGTTTTTGAAGATTATCCAGAAACCAAAACCAATTATCTTTGTTTTCAGACTATACAATGGCAAAAGCAAATGGGTAAAACTCATTGTTTCCATTGATACATGTTGCAACATAAGAGTACCCTTGTATCTACCAAGAAGAAAAGTAGCGTCCAAGTAAATCATGGGCCCGAGATACTTATAGCTATGCTTGCAAGCACCGTAACAAACTAATATCCTCCGAAATCTATTTGTTCCATCCTCAACTTCAAACTTCACATAGCTTATCTGGATTAGTTTCCTCAATTGCTTTGACATACCAAGTAAAATCATTATACGACTTCTCATCATCACCATAATTGTTTTCAAATACAGCTTCTTTCCTCTACGGGCATGGTGATACTTAATATTGGACCCATAAGTTTTCTTGAAAAGTGATATGATCTCGATCGGGTTTTAAGCTAGGATCACCCCGTAAATTGTCAGCGATCAAATGCTTGATTAACTTGGTTGTCACCGCAAGAAGACTCTTTAACCTCAAACCAACACCACAACTACACAAAATAAATAAAATGGAATAAGTAATGTGCACCACAATTCACACCTAATAAGATCTCAAAAACAACACTATGAACATACACAAAAACCAAGAAAGAAACATGTATTTTAAGAGTACAACAAGTACAAAGGCACCACAATGTACACCTAAAAAAATCAACATAAAACTAACCAGAGCAAGTAAACTAACTATTTCAGCAATGTGGACTAGTATGAAAACCACTAATCTGTGAGTATTAGAATCTTTCAAAGACGAACCGAGAAGTATCACCATTCATGAATGCCCAAAATGAATCCTCCAAGCACAACCATCTTCTTCGCATTTTGCAAGAAACGAGTTCTATCATTTTTAAGAATAATAGGCTTGTGACCGAGCCATCTTGTATTCATCAAGAGCAATCCTAACAGCTTTAACACCACCCACGAATCTTCTACCAATCTCACAAATATATAATTCCATTCATCGATAACAGGCTTACCTTGTCTCGCATCATGATCTAACACCCTTACCATCTTAGGACTTTCGGGCCACACAAGCAGACTTAGAACAAGAAGTGTAACCATCGCCGCAACCGACTAGAAATCCGAACTATCATCAAGTACTACCATACTTAGAATGAGAAGTATGATTCGGAATTATTCCCACATGCAAATACACATCTTCATTATCGATAAGAATCATGAAACCAATTAAGCTTTGAAGTTGTATATCACCTCATTACATAAACTACTTGAGCATTGTCCATATAATCTGAAAAGATACTCCTGCTGTGAGACAAAGACTTCCCAAGAGCCAGGACATGTTAAATGCTTCAATTCTTCTAATGGTTATTTTAGTATTAACACGAAAAATAGCAGAATGCTCACCATGATTCAAAACATCATTAATGAACTTGTCGCTTATTTGGAACCCATACATATTACAAAAGAAATGATAATAAACATCCAAGCTTCAAATTCATAAACCTATAAAGTAAACCGTGTACATGAAAGTACACATTTAAAAAATGCCAAAAACATCAACTAACGTTAAACCTAGATAAAAATACCCTTCAATTAAGCTCTAGAATCTTAATGGAACAAAATAAGACTAAGATATGTATCACCGCGATTTCTTATCATGCATCATAAAACTAAAAAAATCAACATCAAGTAATAAAAATCGAATTTATCTAGTATTTACAAAAGAAATATCAACTCAAGATTATACAAATTGATATCATCAACTCATAAACCTAAACTCGTAAAAATCTAAAAATCGTAAAAACAAAACCTGAAATTAGATGAAATACAACCAAAAGAAAAATAACCCGAAGTTGAATTCTGCTCCATTAGAAATCAAAATCCAATCTAACTCGGATCGATCTATCTCTCACTCAGTGTTTCTTCAAACCGAGCATTAAGAATTTTCACTAGAACAAACAAATCTCTCTCGAAATCATAAAGTTAATGGACTAAGAACGAAATCGAGTTGAAGTATGATGAAGAAACGATCAAAATCTCTTCTTCCGAATCATTAATCGCCTCCCAAATCATCTATGAGTCGCATCCTCGTTTTTGAATTCAAGTTTCAGATCCAAAAGTTTATTTTAAAATCACACTTTATATATAAGGAATCGCTTCGAGGTTAATTATGGTATATCTAAAACTCTAAAACTCCTGACTTCTTACGTGGTTTGGACTAAATCGTCCAAGTTTGGACTAAATCACTGGTTTTTTTTGGATTAAACTCAGACTGGCTTTCGGGGATGGGTGGATCAAGGTCCCAAGCCCAAGAACTTTGGACTAAACGTCAATTTCTACTATCTAAAAAGACTACCACAGATTCAAAAGCTGTACAAATGATGCCTAATGGTCCAATTCAAAGATAAAGACCCAATTACAACTCAAACCACACATATAGAGATAAATGGATGAAAGCAATAAATCAAATTCACCAAAAAAAATAAAAACATATACGAGAAAGTCAGATGCTTTTGAATGAAAGAGACCGTCCCTCAACATCCAAAGATTCTTAACAAAAAATTTAAGTCCTCCCAAAGCAATTCAAAGACATCAAAACTTGTCCATTTTGAGGATAATAGATACCAAGCTTTAGACCCTCTTTGACATTTTAGCAGACACTTGCACAAATTCTCCAGAAATTGAACATTCCAGGAGAGCAATTTCTCTGGCAAATTGTCATTTTTTCATGCAAATTTTTATCTCTTTGATAAATTGAACAAAAACCCATTTTGGAAAACATATAAGAATCCCAAATCAAACATTCTCATCATCATTATATGTTGTTTTTAACCCACATTGCACTAAAAGCATGAGAAAAAATTACAAGCGATAAAGAAATGAAGATGATGATGATGATCTTATCCTTCATCTAAAATCTACTCCAGCATTCTAGGTGGGGTGACCAACCAATATGCAGTGATGGGTGAAGGACCAGTTTCCCTTTTTCAACGCCACATTAATGCTTTGAGCTTACACATTAGCACCACCATCACAAGTGGTTTTGTTGTGACCAGGCTGCTTGCATTTGCATGCAAGCAGCCTGGTCACAACAAAACCACTTGTCTTGGATCTTCCTTCTGTTCTTTCTAGGCCTTCCCTGCTTACCATTAAGGAGCAATAAGTGTCCTTAACTGCATAAAACAGAAGAGACAGAATGTAACACAAAGTTTTGAGAATTCTATCATTCAACAAAATTATTACTCCAAAAAAAATGACTTTTTACTTAACAAACTGAAATCACAATTCCAGGTGCTTAAGATTAACATTTAGCGAAGCCTGATACCTAGTTCAATTATTCTACTTGAACCCGCAACGATTCAGATACATTCAACAAGATTATAACAACTATGAAAATAACATAATCTTTATTTAATAAGCTGAACTCGTAACTCAAGATGCTCAAGATTAACATATAGGGCAGTCCAAAAACTGCTTCGAGTACTCGACTTGAACCAGCAAAAGCCCAGAATTGCTGAAACTTACACGTCTAACACGGACTTGAAGACCATCAATTAAAAGAAATGACAGGCCAGAATTTTAAGACAATGAGAGGCACAAAATAATCCCATAGGCACAATTTTGACCTTACTAAAGGTCTAATATCGCAAGACTGGAAGTATTCCCTAACAACATTCTTCTTACACTGACTTCCCAGATTATCAAGTCAATAAAAAAAAAACATGCACTCTAGTTTCTAAAGTAAATTTTATATTTATGATACTAGATCTAATTGTCTGAAACCATCTTCCCACAATAAACGTTTAAGAAAATGAATAGAGCTATACGCGACAAGCAAAAAACAGCAGTCAACTATCAAACAACTAAACAAACTAACTACATGACCTTTATGGCCAAACAATGACTCGTCACTAGCGCAGTGGTCATACAGATAATGCTATCAATGAGGCTGAAACATCAACAGAAGAAACAACCCCAAGAGTGACAGAGGTAGACCGGGATGTTCCAAGTGGTCTGACATTAGGACATAGTGATTCATGTAGATGACGCTCATAGTATCTAAGTGGAAATAGTGTCCTGAATGCATCAACTTCCAGATTCCCATTTTCAACCCCCATCTTGAACTCTCCCAGGAATGATTGTTTTGTACCACTACTACTACTAGGAGTCTAGGAATGATTATTGTTTAAACAGAATTATGAAGCTTCATTTAAGCCATGCCATGGGGTCTGCTAATATCCTTACGGGAGCCAACCGCTCCATTACCTAGTCGAAAACGGCATACAAGAATCTAACCATTTAAAGTATCAAACACAAAATCACACGCGTCTATGATTCTATGAAAGATGGAGTTAGGGTCAGCCATAGGAATGGGAAACATGTCTATCATAACGAATATTTTTTTTGCGTGGACTGTGCAAGGATTGAATTATCAATGCAGAGAATATAAACAATAGAACTGAAAATGCTATTGAACTGATAAAGATTTTTAAAACCACTAGCAAACTGTATATGCATGGCGTACAACATCTGCCTCAGAACACTCCAGTCCATGGGAAAGTGCAGATATACAATGCTGCACCATACAACCACTAAGTTTTTGTCCAGTCTGTATATGCAAAGTTAGTTTAAATCACACCGGATTAACAATTGAACCTTGTCATGATTCACGTGATTAACGGATAAATCACACCTGCATCCAATCTCGCTTCATACTACAGCTATGGTGAGAATTTATGTTTCTGTAGAATAAATAAGAGACTAGCCGCACGAATTGGGTTTATAAGATGCAAATTAGGGAAGAAAAAAAAAACAAAAAATTACATCAATTGGAAAGCAAGGGTAGAAGACACCTAGGGCACTCCTTAATTCAAAGAGGGAGATAACATCAATAGCCAATGTGGGAGTAGTATAAAACCTCAACACTTAATGCAGTAATTCTAAATTTGTTTAATCAGAAACCAAACTACTCAATGGCCGGACTAACTAGTATGTTTTCCACAACATCCCTCTACAATTGTTTTCATTGCAGACGCCAGAAGACAAGGAGCACCTGGAAGGCATCATCTCATGGACCCAATCCAGTGTATTGGAGAACCAAGGAAAGTTTCATGTCTGGTTACATTACTATGCCTCCCAGCTTCTTCTTCAATCACTGGCCAAGTTATTTGTCTAGATGGCAGATTTTCAGTGAATGGTTTCCATCACTTACATGACTAGTAACGATGAGAATTCGCTATTCCAAAATTTCAGTAATTCATAGATTACAATATTATGTTTAATTCTTCCAAGTATGAACCTAGTTTCTGATAAAACCATAACATATATTTATCATTCTCTTTACTTCTTACTTCATTCTACCTCGTAATGAACTCAAATAATCTCTACATTCAATAAATTGAAGACCAGTAATTTATCCCTGAGTAAGAAATGTAAGAAAACCGTCTAAGAGAGCTATGAAAAAACACACAAAAAAAAACAAGATTTCTAAGAGATTAAGGGCCTGTTTGGTATCATCTTTAGAAACAGTTTTGAAAAACCATTTTCTACTGTTTTTCAAAAATCCCTGGGTAAGAACATTAAGGGGCACAAACTTAAAAAGCATATTCCTATAACAACATAAAACTAAGACCCCGCAAATCTTGTCTATAGACAGAACATCCCATCGCTGAACCTCCAACTTATGCTATTAACATCAAATAATAGTTTCAGGTTCAGGTTCAAGGAGCTCCATTAAAAATATTACTCAAATCATGTAACACAGACAAAAGAGATTAAGTACAAAATGAATCAGAGTATCATCCAGGGTTCCATTAGGTACTAGTGTCTGATTTCTTTTTTATTACGATGATCATTAAGTGTGCGCCTTTGTTTTGTTGGCCTTTGGTTTCATTTTATTCTCAATATAATTAAAATTAAACAAGAATCCATGCCCATATACCTAGGAATTAAGGAAGAGACAGTGAAAATGCTAGTGAGTGTGATCCTAAGACTAGCTGTTGGGAAGTATCAATGACCTAATCAACAAATAAAAAGTTAGGCTGACATTGAAAAGCTAGTTATTCTAGAAGCTAAGCAGTTGTCGATTCCTGTTCGAACTCGTATAATCTTATCAGGACAGTGCATGTCAAAACTTGCACATCAGTTTTTCAAACTAAGTTGTTTCATCCAAAGCCCCCAACCCAGTTACAGTCGCTTCAGTTGTTCTTGTTCAACATGGTTCAGTGGCACGATTGTTCCGTCCTCGAAGTCTCTATTCAACATTCTCATTTCCTCTACAAACTAATTAATCCTATTCCGAGTACTTGAGCACTTTATACTAAATGATATTGACACTTTACGCTAAATGAAAGGGTGTTCCACACAACTATCTGTAAGTAAGATGTTAACTGTTCCATTGTGACTTCTCGTTTTCCTCCTTAACATGTTCAGACTGAAACAAACAAAACAAACGTACCAATAAAATGTTGCTTAACACGAATAGAGTCTTTCAATGTACCTTAAATAACATGGGATAGTTGTTTAGCAATAACAGGTGCTTCCTCAGCAGGCCGACCAGGCCTCGCAAGTGGTGAACAAACCAGAGGCATGTGAAACTCAATAGCTAAGCAACCCTCATCAGGCAATTCTTCAGATGGTGTCATGACTTCCATTCTGATAACAGCCAACATATGCTACATAAACACACAAGTTAATTAGCACATTTCATCAAACACTATATGTTCATTAAAAAACAGAGAGATGAAATTATGTACTAAAACCAATCTAAGTTAAGGATGAACCATCAGCAGAAGAAAAGCCCCAAGGGTGACAGAAGTAGGTCTAGAGATATGTTACTGCTTCCAGTTCCAAGCTCCCATTTTCCTTTAAGCCATGTCATGGGGTCTGCTTTTAATCCTTATGGGAACTAACCACTCCATTACCTAGTCCAAAACCGCATATGAGAATCTAACCCTTTAAAACCGTCCACGTGTATCAAACCGGTAATCACAACCATCTATGAAATATAGAGTTGCAGACTTGCAGTCAGTCATAGGAATGGGAAGATATGTTTATCTTAACACATAATTTTTTGGTGTGGACTGTACGCGGATTGAATTATCAACGCAGAGAATATAAACAATTAGAAGCAATACAACTGAAATTGCTATTGAACTGGTTACGTTTTTTAGAGCTACTAGGAAATTGTATATGCATGACTTAAAACAAATTGTATATGCATGACTTAAAACGTTTCCCTTTGAACACTGGAAAGTGCAGTTACATATGTACAATGCTGCTCCAGACAAACCACCAAGTTTGTGTACAGTACTACAGTCTGTAAATGCGCAGTTAGTTTTACTAATAACATATTGATCTTTAAGGATGATGACTAACAATTGAACCTTGTCATGATAAATTGAGATTAAAGTGATTAAGGGATAAATCACACCTGCATCCAATCTCCCTTCATACCAGCTATGGTGAGAATTTAGGTTTGTGTAGAACAATCGATAAGAGATTAGCCTTGGGTTTATAAAGACTCAAATTAGGAAAAACAAACAAAAAACAGCAGCAGTTGGAAAACAAGGCTATGACACCTAGGGTACCGAATAATTAAAAGAGGAAGATAACAAGACGAACCCGAATATGAAAATGAAATGGAAAGTAGAATTGGGTTCACCATTCCAGAGAAAAAATGGATTTTCATGGATTTGGATTTGAGCTTGGTCATGCACAGCAAATTCAGTAACTGCATGAAATGGTTTTCTACATCCCCACTGCTGTGTGTACTGCCTTAAATCTTGTACATGTACAGCAATAGACTATGTGGGACTAACATAAAATCTCAACACTTAATGCAGTAACTCTAAATTTGTTTACCCAAACTACTCATTGCTTACCACAATATACCTCTACAATTGTTTCCATCACAGATGCTGGAAGACAAGGAGCACCTAGAAAGCATCATCTCATGAGGGAAGTTTCATCTGCGGTTGCATTCCTATGCCTCACAGCTTCTTCTTCAATCACTGGCCAAGTTATTTGTGTTGAGGAATTTTCACCTTGGAGGGTGTTTAGATACCAGAAGCACTGCTTCTTACAACTCCCTACCAAGGTGTACACATGCTAACAATTTTATGGTTTATCTAGTTTCTGATAAAACCATAACATATATTTCTCGTTCTCTAATTCTACCTCGTAACGCACTAAAACAATCTCCACATTCAATAAATTAAAGTGTAGTAATTTATCCCTGGGCAAATGTAAGAAAACTGTCTAAGAGAGCTACGAAAAAACAAACAAAACAAGATTTCTAAGAGACCAATAATCCATTCAATGCATTTGGTCGATATAATAAGAAAAACAAAATCAAGTAAGTCAACAAAATTAAACCTTACAGAAGTCGGTGATTTCAGTACCTCCAACACTATTAAAAAAGATTTCATGGTTTTGGACTTTGAGCTTGGTCTTCGAATTCTTGTTCATGCAACAATTTCAGTCACTGCATGAATGGTTTTCTAGTTGTGCACATCCCGACTGTTGTGTACTACCTTAAATCCTGTACATGTACAGCAATACCCAATATGGCACTAACATATACATTCAACACTTCATGCAGTAACTCTATGTATCGTATGTTTACCAAACTATCCCTCTATTATTGTTTCCATTTCAGACGTTGAAAGACCAGGAGCACCTAGATAGCATCATCTGATGAACCCCAATCCAGTGAACTGGAGAACCACAGGAAGTTTCATCTCTGGCTGCTTTCCTATGCGTCCTGGCTTCTTCTTCAATCACTGGCCGAGTTACTAGATGGCGGATTTTTAGTGCATGGTTTCCATCCACTAAAAATTTCAAAAATTCACTGAGAATTCGCTATTCCTAAATGTTCAGAAATTCATAGATTAAAATATTATGTTTCATAGTTCCGATTATGAATCTAGTTTCTAATAAACCCATAACATATATTTATCGTTCTCTTTCTTTAGCTCATTCTACCTCGTAATGCACTAAAATAATCTGTACATTCAACAAACTGAAGACCAGTAATTTATCCCTGGGTAAGAAATGTAAAACAAAACAGGATTTCTAACAGACCAATAACCTATTTGCTGCATTTGGTATATAGATACATAACAATCAGCTACATAAAATTAAAAAACCCACTCTTATAGCTACATAAAACCAAAACCCCTAAAATCTTATCATTCGGCATAACATCCCAACAGCACCAAACCACCCAATTCTACCATTAAGAACACAGAAAACAACTTACACAATCTAGTAACAAGACGAAAAGCAGGTTAAAATCAAGTAAAAACAAAATTAAACCTTAAGAAGTGGTGATTTCAGTACCTCCAACACTATCAATGAGTCTTCACGTAACCACATTGATCTTTTCCAGAAACATCTCCCAACCTGCAACTTCTTCCAATTCCAAAAACCATATTCCATATTCTTTGAAACACTAGCAGCGTTACCAGCTTTTCAATTGATCAAAAATCGGAAGTTAGGGTTTATGGAAATTGGAATTTGAATCGAAAATGTTTCTAGAAAAATGGGAATTGAGAACCCAATGTGCCTCGCACCCCTCGTTTTATTGTTACAACGCCCTAAAGTTTGAGCTCTCCTAGGAAAAATCCCGGAGTCAAGGAAAATCCGGGAGTATTGACCCATGACTTTTTGACCTTCGACACCCACACTGCTACCGATATGCTTCCTCCGTCCTAGTTTACTTGCCTAAATTGAGTTTTTTTATGATGAGTTTGGATGTAGAATTTTAAAGATGGGATTTTATTACTCAAGTTGGACATTCTCTTTGGGGTGGGCTCTTGATTTCACTCAGGCCCAAATGACTAAATAAGAACCATTTTTTGGGGACATGGTTTTTTTGAGGACTGGTCTTATTAGGCCACCTTCCTATAGTTATAAAGGGTGTCCTAAAGTGTGGAATGACTAACCTCTCTAACCTAATTTAATTTAAAACTAACCTAATAACCACCTCTATATATATATAACCACCACCTCCTCCCACCACTACCACCTCCGACTACCACCACCACCAACCACTACCACCTTTATATGTATAACTTAATTTAAATCATTAACATATTTACTCTTTTACCTAATTAAAATTATAACTAATCTACAACTTCTTCGTCCTCTATTCTACAATTTTTCTTCTTCTCTTCTTCATCAATTTATGATCATCTAACCCTGATCATATACAAATCTAATCAAAATCATCAAATTTTTAGCACTGGTCGATTCATTGAATTTTCATCGTCGATTAATCAATCTTTTATAAACAAACCTATCCATAAGTATTTTCCCACAAACCCATTACTACTAATTCGTTTTTGATTGAAATTTGAGCAGTAGTCGTCAAAATATGGTTTAAATGGATGTTATAGTGGCATGTTCGGTTAGGAATAGTTTAAAAAAAACTAGTTTGCTAACCGAACATTCTGAAACCAAGAACATGAACAACACTTCGGTTATCACGAATCAATTTTTTTCTTAACCGAACTCGAGTTCTATTGGTCCGCAAAGAAGGCTAAAACTATTTTCTAACCGAACTTTACCAATATAAAAAAAAAAGAAAAACAATCAAATGTAACTATTTTTCCATATTTTGATTTTTGATTTAACCGAACTTTACTATGTTCAATTGGCTCATTAAAACTATTTTCTAAAACTTTACCATATTAAAAAAAAAAAAAAAAAAATCCAATGTAACCGAACTTGCTATTTTGCCCACTATGTTGAGTTTAAATTTAACCGAACTTGTCCCACTATGTTCGTTTTGTTCGCAAAAAACCTTGACAAACCGAACTCTTAACTAATTGTGTGTAATTCGGTTAGATATTGGTTGGTATGAAGTTTGCGAAACAACCGAACTTTGTACACTAATGTGCAATATTATTTTACATAAGTTCGGTTAGCTATTGGTTGCAAACTAACCGAACTTGTAGACCCTAATGTTCGGTTACATTTCGGCCAAACCGAACATAACACTGTAATCCTATTTACAAAGTTCGGTAACATGTCCGTTAACCGAACTTCAAAAAATCTCCATTATTGGAGAGTTCGGTAACCTGCGTGTTTAGAAAAAGTAACCGAACTACACTTTTGGATGAGTTCGGTTACATGTTCTTCACACAAGGTAACCGAACAATCCCAAATCTACTTAAAAAATTCACATTTTTTTGAAAATTTGGACCAATTCAACCAACATTATCTAAGTTTAGAGCATACCTGGGTACCCAAATAATCTTCCTCCGGTTGTGGTTGGTAAAATCCATCGTTTTCATCTTGAGATTGGCTTTGAGGAAGAATACATTCACCATCTAAGAAATAATTCATCACTTGAATAGTCTAGCTTAGTGAACTCAAAATTTTTTTTTCCATGTTTTTCTTCTTCATCTTCTCTAACTTTTCTCTCTCAATAATTCTACTTCTTTTTTAAAAATCTTATTTTTTAATCTCAAATCTTTATTCAAAATCATTTCACTAATCACACTAACTAATATTAATACTAACTAATCATTAACTAAAAATAATCAGAGGGTAATTTAGGTATTATCATAAATATCTAGATAAGGGGTGACCTAGATTTACTTGTAATCAAAAAAAAATAAAAAAATGAAATGTTGACGGTGGGATTTGAACTCACGCCCATGCGGACCAGCGCCTTAAGCTAATGTACATCGATTATAAAATATTTTCTAAATAATCATGACAAAACTCGATATTGTATATTCGTATAGTTTTTAATTTATTTAATATATTTATTTACTAACTTAATATTTAAAATGTATTTGCTTTTTAAAAACCATTATGTATGAGAAAACTTATAAAAGTCAATAATTTATATAAGAAAATACTATTTTGAAGGTTATTTTCTAAAAATAAAAACAAGAAATGAAAATCTTGTAATTGAAAATTTGTTATATTATTAGGTATGGACAAATACTCGTAAGAGGCCCATGTGGAATGATGTTAAAGTTGAAATAGGGGAGAATATTTTGTTTTTCTTGAAAATAGAGAATAATATAAATTCTATCTTAAAGGTAAAAACACTATTATCGGATGTGTCCGAAAAAAGTTACTAGGGAATTTTTCTCATGTACAATACTTATTAAAGATTTGGCATGGCTCTTAACTAGGTGTTTAATGTTTAAGAAAATATTACGTTAAGAAATCTTTTAAAAGTAAATAATATTATATATATAATACTGTTTAGAAATGTTATTTACTTACTCAAAAAAACAAGGAATGGAAATCTTGAGATGGAACCAACAATATCACTAGGTATATGACAAATATTCATTAGAAGCCGATGTGGAATGTTGTTAAAGTTGAAGTAGGTAAGAACTTAAATTTTATCTTTAAGGTAAATTCTATCGATGTGGTCTGAATTACAAAGCTTTTCTGACCATACATACTTCCTATTACTATCTCAATTCAGAGTCTATTACTACTTATTAATAGTAAAAAGAACTAGCAAAATGTTCAACAAATTTCAAATCTTCAATCAAAATAGCTTCGGATATCCAGTTCAGAGAAAAGTTGTTCTTTTTCATACCTCTTATGACATTTAAATTGTCATTAAGAAAGATAAGTTTTTTTTGTCCACAACATTGATCCCAGGTTTGGATGATTCCTTTTTTTTTATGTGATGATTTTTTTCCTTGATATCCAATTCTTTTGCTAATTACTGAATATTGTGTTTCTGGCAATTTGATACCTTTTTGTAATGACATCATTAGTATTGATTTGGGAACTACCAACTCTTGTGTGTCGGTGTTGCAAGATAATTTACGTTTTGATCTCTAGCGAGATGTGCTCACTCCTCTGTCTTTGTTCCCTATCCCCTTGGAAAAGTATTTTTTGTGTATAACTAATAGTTTCTAGTGTATTTACATACTCGAAGGTTATTCATAATTCAGAGGGAGCACGGACCATACCTTCCGTTATTTCCTTCAGCCCGAAAGGAGAATTTCTTGTGGGTTTTCCAACCAAGCATCAAGCAGTGAATAACCTGACCAACACCATCTTTCGTACAAAGCGCATAATTGGTAGACGTTACGATGATCCCCAGACCAGTTTCGTATGGTTCCCTTTTGGGGAACAAAGAAACCTGCTGATGGTTCATGTAAGTTTGAGGATCTTAGTCTAGTTATAAATGTTATTAAGAAAACTTGAAGAGGTCGAGATTGGCAATTTGGATGCTAATGTATATCGATTATATAAAATATTTTCTAATCTTGACAAAACTCGATAATGTATATTCGTATACTTTTTAATTTATTTAATATGTTTATTTACTAACTTAATTTTGAAAATGTTTTTGATGTTTAAAAACCATTATGTATAAGAAAACTTTTAGAATTGAATAATATATATAAGAAACTACTATTTTGAAATGTTGGTTATTGTCTGAAAAAAGAAACAAGAAATGTTAATCTTGTAATTAAAAACTTGTTATATTACTAGGTACGAAAAAATACTCGTAAGAGGCCCATGTGGAATGATGTTAAAGTTTAAATAAGGGAGAATATTTTGTTTTTCTTGAAAATAGAGAATAATATAAATTCTATCTTAAAGGTAAAAACATTATTATTGTACGTGTCCGGGAAAAGTTACTAGGGAGTTTTTCTGATGTACAATACTTATTAAAGATTTGACATGGCTCTTCACTAGGTGTTTAATGTTTGATAATAGTGTTTAAATATATATATATATATAATATTGTTTTGAAATGTTATTTACTCACTCAAAAAAAAAAAAAAAAAAAAACAACCAACAATATCACTAGGTATATATTGACAAATATTCATTAGAAGCCGATGTGGAATGTTGTTAAAGTTGAAGCAGGTAAGAATCTAAATTCTATATTTAAGGTAAAAACACTATCAATACAGTTAAAAGGGAAAAGTTTTACATTGTGTGAATTACAAAGCTTTTATGACCATACAAACTTCCTATTACTATGTCAATTCAGAGTCTATTACTACTTATTAATAGTAAGAAGAACCATCAAAATGTTCATCAAATTTCAAATCTGTAATCAAAATAGCTTCGGATATCCGGTTCAGAGCAAAGTTGTTCTTTTTCATACCTCTTATGACATTTAAATTGTCATTAAGAAAGGTTATTTTGTTTTGTCCACAACATTGATCTTGTTTTGTTGCTTCTCTACAAGCTCTTGACTCGGCTTCTTCTGCGCTAGAACATCTCTATGTTTTTCATGCAAACTTATAGACATAACCTTCATTATTCATCATAACAATACCATAGCATATTTCCTTGAAATTTTCTCAAAATATGCATCAAACATTATAAAGATAGAATTATCATGAACTTGAGAGTTTTTAGAAGCATAATTTTTACTCTTGCAATGGGATGTTTATATTCGCATTGCTTAACCTTTCTACGATTGTCATTTATAAGATTCTGTTAATTTATAAACTGAGGAATTTCATTACGTACATCAGTTATAAAATCTTTAGGATTTGGAATAATATTGTCAATGACAATTTTAGATCTATATTTCTAAATGAACTAGAGAATATAAGCATATTTATCCCTATATTGTTTCTATCATTCAACCAAGAGAAATACCAATCTTTGACATTAAGATTCACATCATTATATTGGAGATAGGTACAATCCCTCCAAATAGATTCAAAGAGCTTACAATTTTTAAAAATATAATCAACATTTTCCTCCACCATTTTGTTACACAAGGAACATTAAATTTCAATCGGTATATATCTACCTGGTCTCTCTCTCCAAAGAATACTGTATAAAATTTTAGTCACTACAAAAGGGCTTCCTTTGTTGACTGCCCGTGTTTTTTTTTTTTTGACCGAAGGAAGCAATAAAAAAACAACAAACAAACAAAAAAAAAAATAATCTACAAGAGAATATATACTCACTCTCAATGACATGATCAATACTAGAAGGAGGGGAAGTAAACCACATATTTGAACTGTGGGTATTAACAACCAAAGCTGTAATACTATGTGCCATATTATTGGCATTCTTTCCGATATATCTGAACTCCACAGACCTGAATCTCCTAAGATCGTCTCTAATTCTATTGATCGTATTCTGAATTCTCCACTTGGTTTGCAATGCGTGTACTTTAAAGAGTTTATGACATATAAGAAGTCACCTTCTAACATAATGTTACTAAAACCCTTCTTGGTGGCCAACTCCATTGCCAACAATTAAAGAATTATACGCCTCTGCCTCTACGGCCGTGTAGTTTTCAATAATCTTGTTCTTACACCCTTGGAACTTGGCTTTTTTTGTCCTTAGAAACTGCACCACACGCAAACCCATTTGGATCTGCAGCACCATCAAAATTAAGTTTAATCTTGTCACCTTCCGGGGGTTCCCATTAATCTTTGTTAGACTCCAACATGTCGATCTCAGTTTGTCTATCCTCATTTTCAGCAGTAACAAGGTCCATGTGTTGAACCAGTAAAATGCCTCTTGGATAATCGCTTTAATATAAAATGCATTGTTAAAAACTACCTTATTTCTAACATTCCAAATAACCCAAAACATACACATACCATCTTCAATTTCGTATAATCCCATCGTTCGACCGATTCTTTGCGCAATATAATCCTGAATAGACATATTAAGGTTCTCTCCTTTTTTGAGACTCAATGGAGAGGAAAAAAGACAGCTTGATAAGCAAATGCTCAATTGTTTCTGTTATAGCATGGCTCGGTTGAACCCACCAAGCGTTGGTATGTCAAGTTTGGTTGTCATATTTTAGTGAATCAAAACTCATGTTAAGAGTCGCTTGATTATATACTAGAGTTAAACTTCGTATAGGTTAGCTTGAAAGTATTAGGATATGATACATTACAAGTATTGCGAAGACTTGAAGATGTGAAGAAGCAAGGAGCTACAACGACAAAAATCATCCTTCTACTTGAGGTTAGTGATATTTGACTTGAGAACTGTTTCATTCCCTAACGTATCTTTCAAGTCGTACATATTGAAAACATAATCTACAAGCATATTTTTACTCTAGATAGACATAGTATTAAGGAATACAATACGAGGTTTATTGCTTAACCATTAAACTTTGATATAAGACATCGCCATAATCATTTGAATGTTATTGTGATTATGTATGGGTATCGGTGAGGATTTCATCCTAGGGAATAATGTTTACATGTGTTCTAAGGAATTAAGTTCATAAACTTGTTTGTGAACCGAAAAGGAAATTGCCCGGTGTTATTGGTTTTGTTATTCATTGCATATCTTATGAATAACCAATATGTGTGATAGAGTATAACCTCTCACAACTTGTTGTGTCCTTGGTAGAACTGTTCACAAAGGCACGACTTATGTATTGGTATAACTTTTATTAGTAAAAACCGATCTTAAGTAATCACCTGTGGCATGATCGGATTTTGTATGTCTGACCTTGTAAGGGAAAGGGAAGGGAAAGGGAACCGATCCTTGTAAGGGAAAGGGAACCAATCCTAGTAAGGGGTGTATTACATCAAAGGGAACCGATCCTTGTATGGGGTGCAACAAGGTTTATAACAGAAAGGGGAACCGATCTTATGGACATGTGCAACACGTATAAGTTAGATACCATATATATGTGGGGAACCGATCCTAGTACCTAGTCAACCGAACTTTTGGAAAGCTAGTGTGACTATGCACAATACTCACATGAAGGTAGAACCGAAACTTGTTTTGGTAGAACCGTAAACCCATGATTGTGATTGAATGTTGGTTTGATCAATCACATAGTTCTTGAAAGTCAGATGAACCAATTTTAAAATTGTTTGGAAGTGTGAAATCGGTTTCAAGGTTATAAGTATGAATGAGAACTTACAAAGTTAAGATGTCGACAAACTTTGAACATGTGTTGTGAATGTTTATTTCTATAATTGTTCAAAGATATTCCTTAACGGCTAAGGGAAGAGAATCCCAGGATCGAAACATAATTAAGTTAAGAATCTTTTAATTAAGGTTATTAATTTCATTTTGTAGGGAAATTACAGAATTAGTAATGTCCATTTACTAATTAGATTTTCCGAGAGATTTCGATCGTTATTTTTGGACAGAGCATTTCCGGGAATTATGAAAACCGAATCTGTGTTTTATGAATATCTTGAGAATATTTTAGGTTTTGGAAATTCCTTGGTGCCCAAACTTACTTGTCTATAAATACACGAAGTTTGCCTTTCTAGCAAGCAAATCCTTCGTAACAACAAATTTACTCTTTTGTTGTTGTTACTGGTGTAGCCGCCTATTCGGAGAGGAGACTAACCTAATTAGGCGAAATCTCTTACGACCGCTCAATTTAAAGTCGTCCTTGGGATTGAGAAGCTCTAGCGCGACCCGTTGGTGGGAAACTAGATAATTGCGGTTTATCTTTGTTTTCGATTGATTTGATTGAATAACGGTGGTTGAAATCTGATTGCACCTAGTTTGTTTATTCTTGAGAATCTTCTCTTCTGATATAAGATTCACTCAAACTAGTTCAGAGTTTCGACAGGGATCTTTAGATTGTTGCTAGTTTTAAAGACGATCTTGTGATAATCCATTGTTAACAGACTCCGTTCTGTGCATGATTGATCACAAGAGATTCAAGTGATTGTGTGCAGGTTTTTATTGAAGATTTAAGAAGATTTGAAGACAAAGAATATATTGAAGATCTGACTTGGGTTTTATAATCTTTGGTGTGCACAATACTTGTTTCGGTAAAAGAGGATCCAATTAATAATCGGTTTATCCTTGTGGTAGATTGGATTGATTAATTGAGTAGATCGGCATCAATACGTTTCCTTGTGATTAAAGGTATTGATTGGCTTAATCTTAAACGATTACCTTTGGATGATTGAACATAAGATATATCTATGGACCCGACGAAAGAGTTTATGTTAAGATAAATAGAAAAGTCTTTTTCCGACTCATATCACTTGGTTGAATAGAGTTGATACCAAACAGATTTGTTGTTCCTTTACTGTTTGGAATACGAACCAAAGGAATTGTTCCAAGTACGTGACTTATTCACAAGTCGGAGGCGTGGGAATACAGACGGAACTAAGTGAACTATAGGGTTAGTTACTTGGTCTCAACTATACGAAGTTAGGTGTAATTTTGTTTAGCGGCTTAATCCTTAGAGTATACAAGGTCCCGGGGTTTTTCTGCATTTGCGGTTTCCTCGTTAACAAAATATTGTTGTGTCATTTACTTTTATTTTCCGCATTATAATTGTTTTATTATAATTAAAGTAAATCACACAAACGTTAATTCCTATTTACTTGATAAGCAATCCTATTGTGTTTGGTTAACTCCGAACCTTTGTATCAAGTAAACATACTTCGTTGTTGTATTGTCTCGATCTCGTATCCATAGACGATCACACGAAGTGTGAACCGATTAGTTGTATTGTCTCGACTCAGTCCATAGACAATCACTTTCGGAGAAAGGACTTATAGGTAGGGAAAGTTTTAGCTTGAGGTATATTTGGGTACCCTCGCCTTTTCAATTGGTATCAGAGCAGGCAAACACGAAAAGATCTAACAATCTGTGTTTGGTGCGATCCAACCTATAAGAATGAACTCAAAGGATGATTAAGTTAATGTAAGTCAAGATAATGAGAATAAGATCTCACGGAAAACCAATGGAAATTAGTCTCCAAAGTCTTTTCGAAAATCAAAGAAAAAGTCTATAACTAATATTTTGATTGCGGATCAGGTTTCTGATCAGAAAAGAGTGAGTTCAAAACTCACGAAACATGGTTTGGACTCGTCTCCTATTCATTGTGAAAAATCGTCTGAAAAGAGATTCGATTCTCTTGTCTACCCAAGTTCTGAATTTCGTAAGGTGATAGAAAGCTTTTTCAAACATATTAAAAAAAAATTCAGAAAAGGGTAAATCCATTGACAGTCTAGATGATGTCCTAGAACTTATCGTTCAAATGAATGTAAGAATATGTGAAGGAAAGCAAGAAACACTTAGTCTTCAAAATAATCGATAGATTATGAGGAACAAAAACTAGCTTTATGCAATGAAGTTCATCAACAGACTAAAGAGTGTGAAATTCTTACTCAATCACTGGAACACTCACAGATAAGGAATAAGGTCCTTATTGAGAAACTACTTACTGTAACATGTCAGGAGGTATATCTGAACAAGTGTTTAGAAAAACATTTCCAGCAAGGAATTAAAACCTTAAGATGACATATAGAACGTCTTGAACAAGAGACGTTAGCAAACCTGTCGATGCGAAGATCTAGACAAAACGGGTTCAAGTTCGAGGAACATACCATCCTGGCACAAGATGTAATTAAGGATATTGTATCTCGTAATTCCCTTAACAAAGAGGATGGGTTCAGAACCCACGAAGAAGAACATGATCATGTTCAAAATGGAGAAAGACCTTCTCCTGTGATGTATGATGAGGATTATCCTCATCCCAGTGCGTAACTGCATTGGAATGTGCATCCTTACTTTGCCCAATCTTCGGATATAAGGAAGCACACATACATGGGCAGCTGGTATCCTACTAATATCTCTTATTCAATATAGAGAGATTACACAATCTACCTTAAGGATATGTTAATCATCTTTAAGTGTAGAAAGGTTGTCTTACAACAACTTGTGTAAAAAAGGATAAGTTAGTATCTTCTGATACCTATTTTGGAGAAAATCTCCTTGGAGTATATTGTGTTTCTTTAACACATTAAGATGCGAAAATCTCTTCAAATCTTGTTAGAATTATTTATTTAAGGCTGATATCTATGTTTGGAATGTGTTAAAGGTATTCAAGTAATTGTACTCAATGTGTCTGAGAACTTATACTAAAGGATGTATTCTCAAACCAGATCTCAAGCACAACTTCTGAAATCCTTGAGTGGAATGACTTCTAAGGATAATACTAATCTTGATAATGCCGTCAAGAAATCTGGTTGTGAAAATACCGATAATGAAAATGATGATATGACTCATCTCCTTGTCCAAAACAGTTTGGATGCTAAGGTTGATATTATCAATCTTCGACAAGTCCTCCTCGGTACCATCGAAACTCATCATAGACAGGCAGCATTACTAAGAAATTTTATCCATAACCAAAGGAAACTGATTAAACTTGGAATCGGTAATAGGGAGTATGCTAGGAATATTAATCGAAAGGTTAATGCTTTAGCCTGTGAACATAACCAAGGTACTGTGTGCAGAATCCGAGATATCAGTCGTGATGTTGTTGATGAAGATCCTGAAAAATTTGAGGAAATTGAAGATGATCTTTGAAAAGCACATGTCGGAAGGTTACTAGAGATTAACTTATTTGTTGTAATACTTAATCTAGTTTAATAGACATCAATTTTTTATTTCTTTCATTAATTGTATTGGTCTATTATGAATAAAATTATTTGATTGGTAATTTTTCTTGTGATAGTTTTTGGTTTACATAGCCTGTGCTTAATTGCTTTTACCTTATTGCTATGTATGTTTATGGGATGTTTGATTTCGGTTTTACTACCTTAATATTTGATCTCATATTGTGAACCCTCATGGTTTGGTGACTTTTTGATTTAGCAGGATTAAGTTCCATACCTAGTAAGTAGGCTTTATCAAAGGATTATGAGGGGTTCTAATAGAAACAATATGTGAAAAAGTCACAATATGTTGAATCGGTTTTGGTTTAGCATAAAAGCATATGTGTTTCGACGGTTTTCAACTTTTGCTTGCAATTGTTAAAACCGGTTTTCAACCTTTCTCTGGTAAAGGTTGAGGTGTGTTGTTATTCTTTTGTTCACGCATAAGGATGACAACGTGGTGATATTTCGATATCAATTCTCCCTGGACGAAGATGCAATCATATTGGAGAAGTGGATGTGAAATTTGAGGTAACAATCTTGTTAGTTAATTGTTTTCCTATTTAAGAAAAGCTTGAGTTTATATTATATATATTTGTTGCTTTTGCTTAACAAAATTTCGGTTCAATTGATATTTATTCCATGATGTGTGTGTGGATGTGTGTTTCAATTGGTTCTAGTTAAGAAAAACTATTGTTATCTTGCTTTATTATGTGGTATCAATTGTTTAGGCTTACAAAATTTCGGTACAATTGATGTGTGTGTGTGATTCAATTGGTTCCGGTTAAGAAAAACTATTGTTATCTTGATTTTGTATGGTATCAATCGTTTAGGCTTACAAAATTACGGTGCAATTGGGGTGCTTATAATGTCTATGTTGATTTAATTGCTTCCGGTTGAGGTGAATAATTATGCAAGTTGATTTATTTTGGTTTGTATGAATTATTTATGGATTAACGAAATAATATGTGTACGGGATGAGTTTTTTAGTCCAATTCGATTCCGGATAAGAAACTAAGTTAATTCTGATCTTAGTTAGACTTATCGAAGTGAGGTTTCGGTTATTCAAGTCTAATCGAATGCCTAAACAAGAAATGCTAGTTAACTAACCTAGTAATTGTCTTGTTTAAAATTGAAAGGTCTAAGTTTATGGATAATTAGAACCCGATGAGAAAAATGGAGTTTATCTTTATTTTGGTCTTATCGAATTAAGCGGTTGTTTTTGAACAATCGGTTTAGCAAAGGGACTAATATGCTTAGTTGTTTTGGGTTTGCTAAACTAAATTGGAAAAATTGTTTCGGGAAATTGTTTCCTTGGTAACATATCAAAATAAGACTACTTGTAGTTTCGATTTTGATATTGGTTATCAGAACATGATGTGTGGAACCCTCGTGTCTAACTCTACAGGTTTGCAAGTCTATTCTGAGATTTGTAGATTTGTAAGATTCTTTTTTCGGTTTTTTCGTTTGTCCTTTATTTTTCGTTTCTTTGTCATTTTTGTGACAAAAAGGGGGAAATATATGGAGTAAACAGGTGATGCTGGCATTGATATTTATATTGATTGGCATCGCTAGGGAAAAGAACATTGGTACTTGAATGTTTTTATCTAACGAAAGAGTGAAATCACATACTAAGGGGGAGTAACATGTCATATGATTGGTACAAAAAATATGTCCGGATTGAATATCTACCTATCTTCCTTAGGGGGAGTAATAACTTTGTTATTATAATATCAACAACGACATTTTCAAGGATTGAATGTAAGCAGTTTCACTATGCTATTGAATCGGGAATCAAGCGGATTGTAATGAATTATTGTAATTTGTTTATCCATATGATGTAAGAGTTTTGTCACTAAAATTGACAAAGGGGGAGATTATTAGAGCATGGCTCGGTTGAACCCACCAAGCGTTGGTATGTCAAGTTTGGTTGTCATATTTTAGTGAATCAAAACTCATGTTAAGAGTCGCTTTATTATGTACTAGAGTTAAACTTCGTATAGGTTAGCTTGAAAGTATTAGGATATGAGATATTAAAAATATTGCGAAGACTTGAAGATGTAAAGAAGCAAGGATCTACAACGACAACAATCATCCTTCCACTTGAGGTTAGTGATATTTGACTTGAACTGTTTCATTCCCTAACATATCTTTCAAGTCGTGCATATTGAAAACATAACTGCGAAGCATATTTGAACTCTAGATAGACATAGTATTAAGGAATACAATACGAGGTTTATTGCTTAACCATTAAACTTTGTAGATAAGACATCGCCATAATCATTTGAATGCTATTGTGATTATGTATGGGTATGAGGTGAGGATTTCATCCTAGGGAACAATGTTTACATGTGTTCTAAGGAAGTAAGTTCATAAACTTGTTTGTGAACCAAAAAGGAAATTCCGTGTTATTGGTTTTGTTATTCATTTCTATCTTATGAACAACCAATATGTGTGATAGAGTATAACCGCTCACACCTTGTTGTGTTCTTGGTAGAACTATTCACAAAGGCCTAACTTATGTATTGGTATAACTTTTATTAGTAAAACCGATCTTAAGTAATCACCTGTGGTATGATCGGATTTTGTATGTCTGACCTTGTAAGGGAAAGGGAATCGATCCTTGTAAGGGAAATTAGGGAACCGATCCTTGTAAGGGAAAATGAACTGATCCTAGTAAGGGAAAGGGAACAAATCCTAGTAAGGGGTGCAGTACATCAAAGGGAACCGATCCTATGGACATGTGCAACCAAACTTTTGGGAAGTTAGTGTGACTATGTCAACCGAACTTTTGGGAAGCTAGTGTGACTCACATGATGAAGGTATAACCGAAACTTGTTTTGGTAGAACCGTAAACCCATGATTCTGATTGAATGTTGGTTTGATCAATCACATAGTTCTTGAAATTCAGATGAACCAATTCTAAACTTGTTTGGAAGTTGGTAAATCGGTTTCAAGGTTGTAAGTGTGAAAGAGAACTTACAAAGTTAAGATGTCGACAAACTTTGAACACGTGTTGTGAAATTATTTATAATTGTTCCAAGATATTCCTTCAAAGGGAAGAGAATCCCGGGATCGAAACATAAGTAAGTTAAGAATCTTTTAATTAAGGTTATTAATTTCATTTTGTAGGGAAATTACAAATTAGTAATGTGCATTTACTAATTAGATTTTCCGAGAGATTTCGATCGTTATTTTTGACAGAGCATTTCCGGAATTATGAAAACCGAATATGTACTTTTATGAATATCTTGAGAATATTTTGGTTTTGGAAATTCCTTGGTGTCAAAACTTCCTTGTCTATAAATACACGAAGTTTGCCTTTCTAACAAACTAATCCTTCGTAATAACAAATTTACTCTTTTGTTGTTTTTACTGGTGTATCCGCCTATTTGAAGAAGAGAGTAACCTAATTAGGAGAAATCTCTTACGGCCGCTCATTAAAGTCTTCTTTGGGATTGAGAAGCTCTAGCGCGACCCGTTGGTGGGAAACTAGATAATTGCGGTTTATTTTTGTTTTCGATTGATTTGATTGACTAACGGTGGTTGAAATCTGATTGCACCTAGTTTGTTTATTCTTGAGAATATTCTCTTCCGACATAAGATTCACTCAAACTAGTTCAAAGTTTCGACATGGATCTTTAGACTGTTGTTAGTTATAAAGACGATCTTCTGATAATCCATTGTTACCGACTCGGTTAAATGCGTGATTGATCACAAGAGATTCAAGTGATTGTGTGCAGGTTTTTATTGAAGATTTAAGAAGATTTGAAGACAAAGAAGATATTGAAGATCTGACTTGGGTTTTATAATCTTTGGTGTGCACAATACTTGATTCGGTAAAAGAGGATCCAATTAATAATCGGTTTATCCTTTTGGTAGATTGGATTGATTAATTGAGTAGATCGCATCAATACGTTTCCTTATGATTAAAGGTATTGATTGGCTTAATCTTAAACGATTACCTTTGGGTGATTGAACATAAGATAGATCTAAGGACCCGACGAAGGAGTTTATGTTAAGATAAACAGAAGAGCCTTTGTCCGACTCATATCACTTGGTTGAATAGAGTTGATACCAAATAGATTTGTTGTTCCTTTATTGTTTGGAATACGAACCAAAGGAATTGTTCCAAGTACGTGACTTATTCACATGTCGGAGGCGTGGGAATACAGACGGAACTAAGTGAACTATAGGGTTAGTTACTTGGTCTCAACTATACGAAGTTAGGTGTAATTTTGTGTAGCGGCTTAGTCCTGAGAGTATTCAATTCTAGACAAGGTCCCGGGATTTTTCTGCATTTGTGGTTTCCTCGTTAACAAAATCTTGCTGTGTCATTTATTTTATTTTCCGCATTATAATTGTTTTATTATAATTAAAGTAAATCACACAAACGTTAATTCCTATTTACTTGATAAGCAATCCTATTGTGTTTGGTTAAGTCCGAACCTTTGTATCAAGTAAACATACTTCGTTGTTGTATTGTCTCGATCTCGTATCCATAGACGTTCACACGAAGTGTGAACCGATTAGTTGCATTTTCTCGACTCAGTCCATAGACAATCACTTTCGGAAAAAGGACTTATAGGTAGGAAAAGTTTTAGCTTGAGGTAGATTTGGGTACCCTCGCCTTTTTCAGTTTCTACATCTCGGTCACAGAGTGGCAATCATCATTGATCCCATGTATATGCTTCTTTATACTACTAGCTAGAGGTAGTCCATTTTTAAGCATTCTCCAACCAAATACTTGAATCTTTGGTGGTATATTTTACACCCCCAATACTTCTTCCAAGGAAAAACAGAATTGGTTGAAGTGGACATAGTTCCATCAATAGAGTCTTAATTAATGAAAGATTTAGAGGAGAATTCACCTTTAAGATGATGGGTCCCAATTAACCAACTTATTAGCGGTATTGTCCTCCGACACAACAGGTAAATGGATCTCCATTATTTCTGTAACTTCAGATTAGTTGAGGAGCATGTGTCTTATATTAAACTTATTTTGGTGTACCCATAAACTATCAAGTAACTTTACCTTCTAATTTGAAACTGCAGTATAATTTGTTGGTTTATATAACCAAGCAAGACCGGGTTCATTTTTCTTGCAGGAACTTAACTATTCAACACGACCTTGAGGGTGACGGATTATGGGCGGAGAGAATTTGTAAAGGTTCAACAAGAAGTCACTTCTTAGCTGTGAACATTACACAGGGTTTTTTATTTATTTTTTGTCAACTCGGCACCTCACTAGGTACGAGTCAGATGTCAGACCGTTTGTTTTTTAGTTTAAGACAGATATGACTTGCGACCTATCCTAACTCTGAACTACGAAATTAAATGTCCCTGACTCATGGGATCAAGTCATTGGCTCATATTTTTGGTCAGTTGAGTCAGACAAAATAAAAAAAGCATATTGAGTCACATCCAGATGAATCAAGTTATTTCAGTCAAATCCTAAAAAGAAATTAAAAAAAAAAAAATGGCTGAGTGGAGTTTACACATTCCAATTGTGTGGCATGTATTCGAATCCCAACATGATGGATCATTTTATGTTAGTTTCCGTGGACTTTTGTCATACGACATTGTGCACACTGGGTGTGTGACTCTGACAAAACAATGATACTACTAGTGAACTAGCTAGTTGTGGCCATTTATACAAGTTGGGGGCATGTGGCCTAGTGGTATGATTCTCGTTTTGGTTGCAAGAGTAAAAATAAAAATAAAAAACTAATATCTAATGAAACCATCATTTATTCTTTTAACTAATCATCTGGATAACCTGTGTGCGGATCTTGTTTGCATCGGCGCCAAGGTTTTCAAGTACACGAGCAGCTACACATTCATCCTCACGAAGTAAACCAAGCACCCAATGCTCAGGGATAATATAATTCCGTCCGGCCTCTTCTAGAGTATGTCTCAAAACACGTCTCTCTTCTGGAGTACGTACCAAAACACGCAGAACCTCGACATCAACAAACCCATCATTGCCTCTTTCATTAGTGATCTTTTCTACTTCCACGCGAGCATCCTTTAAACTGATTCCCATAGATTTAAGAACCTTTGCAGCAATGCCAGTTTCTTGAGCGATAAGGCCTAGCAATATCTGCTCAGTACCAACATAGTTATATCTGTGAGCACCTTGTAACATCACTTTTATCTCATTAATACAGCTTGTCTTCTCATTACATTATCGAGATGGCTACTTTACAAACCCGAGAATCCCGAGTCTTCTCGTTGAAGATAATATCACACCACCACCACCACCTCCACCCAAAAATCCCATCTCTTGCTTTTGAGTTTTCCTACAAATCTCTACCTTTTACTTGTATCACTCGGTGTGTTCCCTCTAAACTTGATGATACAAATTACCTGCTTTGGAAAAGTGGATGGAGTCTATTCGATAAGCACGACTTCTTTGGCTTCATTAATGGTTCTATTCCTACTCCATCTCCTTCTATCTTGGTGAATAACGAAGAGATCTTAAAACCCGTAGTTTAAAAAATGGCGCAAATGGGATAGATTTGTTATGAGCTGTTTGAATGCTACCTTCACACCTTCTGTTTCATCGCCTATTTTTGGGTCTTTCTACTTCTAAGGTGTATGGAATGCTCTTGCTAAACACTTTTCTCGATCAATTTGTTGCACTAAAAACCATGCTCGTAGTCAGCCATAATGTTCGAAAGGGCTCTCCAATCTATGTCACATACTTACAAACCATTAAGGAGATCACTCGACTCTCTCGGCGCCATAAATGAGCATGTACCGAAATCCGTATGCTGTTATGTATACCCTCAATGGCCTCAATAGATCTTATGACAACCTTGTTATTTCCATTCAAAATCGTGATACTCCATACACTTTTGAAGCCTTGAGATCTCGACTGATACAACATGAACAATGGCTCTCCGGCCATGAGACTGAGGTTAACAAAAATCTTGATGCCGCCATGTATTCCGCGTTTTTCACTAAAAACACCTTTGCACCATCATCTTCTTCCACTGATAACTCTCAACACCCTAAACCTCAACCCTCAAATACCTCACATACCAACAAAATCACTGATTTCAGTAACATTACCTGTCAGATTTGCAAAAAGAAAGGCCATACTGCTAACAAATGCTATTATAGATACACAGCCTCAAAATCTTCATCTCCTTCTGCACCTCAGGCTAATTTTTGTCACATGACTTGCTTCTCAAGAATCTACTTACCCGGCAGGCGGTAGTTTTGCACGACTCGAGGCTACCTCTCACATGACTAATGACATTACGGTTCTTCAAAACCCCACACCTTACACTGGTCAGTCTGAGAGTCTGGTTGGCGATGGAGAACATCTCGCTTAATTAAGATGATTGGCACATCTACATTACACACTGATACAACATCTTTTACCCTTCCAAATGTCTTGTATGTACCTCAATTGCATAGGAACTTAATTTCTGTTGGAAAATTTACACATGAGAACTCTTGTTCAATTGGTTTTACTCCCTGGGGCTACCAAATTTTGGACCTTCACACACAAAATTTCTTGGGTGAGGGAAGAGACACATGAACTTGTATCCCATTGCGGCATTCTTTAGATCCCGCTATTCAAGCACATGTGACTCTCAAAGCTACATCAACTACCTGGCACAACAGGCTTGGACATACTACTCTCCCCATCTTACAAAGCTGGCTTCATCTTCTCAAATCACCATCACGGGATCTGCGCTCTTTATGTCACTCTTGTCGGTTGGGAAGAGCAAGAAATTACCTTTTGAGGTTTCAACTTAACTACCACAGCACCACTTGAGCTCATTCATTGTGATGTATGGGGGCCTGCACCATCTCTCTCAAATTTGGAGTATAAATACTACATTCTTTTTGTGGATGACTACGGCAAATTTCACTTTGATTTACCTCTATGACTACAAGAGATGAGAGAGTTATCTGTTTCCAACACTTCAAGAAGTTAAATGCAAATTTGTTCTCTACAAAATCAAGTACTTCCCGATGACAATGCCCATTGAGCTAGTAAAGGGGAAGATGAAGACTACTCTTGATGACTCGGGAATTGCACTTTGTGCTTCATGTCCAAATACCCCTCGGCAGAATGGAGTGGCTGAGAGGAAGCATAGGCACATAGTGGAAATGGGAACACAATGTTGTTTCAAGCTTGTATGCCAAAACAGATTCGGTATGATGCCTTTCTTCTTTTGCCACCTTTATTATTAACGAACTCCTTCAAAATTGCTTAAGTTCAAAACCCCATATGAAATCTTATTTCATAGAGACCCGATTTATCTATTCTCAAAGTTTTGGGTGCACACATTATCCTTTCTTGGGGTCAACTAGACATGATAAACTCAGCCCAAAGTCCTCAAAGTGCACTTTCATTGGCTACAACCCAATGCACAAGGGGTATAGATGCTATGAGAATACTACCAAGAAGATTTTCATCTCCATGCATGTGGTTTTTGAAGAAAATACCTTCCTTTTGTACTTGTACCTTCATCCACTCCGAGGTTGACAATTCCGCCCATCTTCCCAATCACTGAGTACCCACTATCCTGTCCAGATACACTATCACTCTCTGACTCTGACCCTTCAATACCTGAATCCCCTCAATTACCCACTACTGATGAACCCTGAAAGCAGTTTTTATTGATACAACTGAATCCACACCCCACCAAATTCATCAAATGGTCACTAGATCACAACTAGGTATTGTGAAACCAAAGTATCTCGACTTTTGTGACTCATTATACTATCACTCACCCACTTCACTTTGCATTCACCTCTGAAATTACTAATACCAACCCAAACCTTTAAAACTGACTTCTACAAAAGCCAATGTCTTCAAGCAATGCAAAAGTGAGTTTGATGCCTTTGATTAGAACAATACTTGGGAACTTGTGCCTTATCATCACTCCATGAATGTCTTTGGAACAAATGGGTATACAAGTTAAAACTCAAGTCGATGGGGAGTCTAGAGACATAAAGCTAGGACTTGTGGCAAAGGGCTACCACCAAGTGGATGGCATTGACTATCATGAGACTTTACCTTTGTCATCAAGTTTACCACGGTTAGGACTATCCTTACGCTTGTTGTGACCAATGGTTTTATTAGACAACTTGATGTCTCAAATGCATTTCTTCATGGTGAATTGAATGAAGAAGTCTACATGCGGCGGCAAAGGTTTTGTAGATGAAGCACATCCACGATTATGTCTGCCCGAGGCTTAAAAGTCATTATATGGGTTGAAACAAGCACCCAGGGCTTGGTTTGAGAAGTTTAGTGGTTTCTTGATTTCCTTTGGGTTCATTATGAATGACTCGATCATTCATTGTTCACTTACTTCTTAGGAGGAAATGTATTGTTTCTCCTTCTATATGTTGATGACATTCTCTCATAGGAAATACCCGCGCTTGATCTCGAGTTTCATCTCACATTAAGCTCATCCATTGCAATGAAGGACTTGGGAGATCTCACTTATTTCTTGGGCATTGAAGTCGTTAAATCTACATGTAGGCTCTCTCCCTCTTGACTCAAACCAAGTACACACTTTGGAGCTTCTTGAAGACCAACATGATGGGATGCAAACCTTGCTGCTACTCCTGTCACAAGTGGTGCAAGACTCTCATGCCATGATGGTGAACCTCTCTCCAACCCAGCAGAGTATAGAAGCATTGTGGGTGGTCTTCATATCTAACTCATACACCGACACGATATCACTTATGTCACCGATTATGCATCACAGTTCATGCACTCTCCCACAACTGACCACATGATACTAGTGAAGCGCATTCTCAGGTACCTGAAGTCTTCCATTGGTTCTGGTATCACTATCTCTTCAGGTGATATCACTCAGATTTCGGGTTATTCTGACTCGGACCGGGGCAAGTTGTCTGATACACGACGTTCAACTCTTTTGGCTTTTGTGTGTTCCTTGGTTCTACATTGGTGTCTTGGCAAATCAAAGAAACAACCCACCGGTCTCTCCAAGTCGTCTCTGACCCCGTTATAAAGCTCTTTCTACCCTTGCCTCTACGAAGTTATGTGGCTCATTGCTCTTCTAGAAGAACTCAACATTGCGAGTCACCACTCCACATCATACATTACCTTTGACAATATGGGTGCTCGTGCCTTAGCCTTTGAACCTGTGTTCCATGCTCGTGCAAAACACATTGAGATGGCTTATCACTACATCGGAGATCTCGTTCGGGCTACCACGGTTGACGTTGAGTTCATCGCTTCATCCTTACAGTTACGTATGTTCTTGCAAGGGATTATCCTTCCAAGCCTTTGGCCGGTCTCCAGACAAGCGTGCATTCTACGCAAAACTCCTGCCTCGGTTTGAGGGGGTATTAGAGCTTTTCGTTATGTTTTCTGTAAAGAGTGTGTTGTTTACACCTCTCTTGTTTGTTACCTTTACTTTTCGAGTTAGTTGTCTTCTTGTTCATGGGATATTCCATAGTTTATCCCTTTAGGTTTTAGGTTCATCAGAGTCCTTTAAAAAACCCACTTGTAAGGTCACTATCTTTATCTTTGAATAACAATAATTACAGCTTATCATTACATCACCATCTCCAAAATCTTACAGATTATGCCCATCCGTCGCGATTTATTTATGTTAACTTGATAATTTCAATACCCTTGGATGTGAATCTATTACTCAAGTTGTGCAGTGAGTATAAGCTTGTCATGAATTTCTCAAACGACGACGACATAGCTCTAGCAACACATTGAGTACCCCTACCAGATGCAAGATATAGATATCGGGATTGAAGTTTATTAAAACCTGCTTCTCCTATTGACAAAGACAACGATGGTGCTGCTATGCTCAACCCTCTTCGCATTTGAACAGTTCTATTACATAACATTCTGTTGGATGCTCCTCTTTGTTTCCTGTTATGACTGTTGCCATATACATTAGCAGCAATAATGTGCGTCAATTGAACAAGAGCTGCGGCCATAGTTTGAGGATCTGACAACAAAACGATAGAATCCTACACTAATTTCGATCACTTGTTTGGAGATCATAATTAAGTAAAACTTAATACACATACTAATATTGACTTGTACGATTTATAGAGAACATATAATAAAAAGTGGAATCCTAAACAAGGAATGCTGGACATTCTCTTTTGCAGTGTGTGTGAGAGCCTGGTTAGAGTTTTTATTTTCTTAGGTTGGAGAACTCAGTGGCTCGCTCTCTATAGAGGAAGCCCTAGAATTGACTGAATTAATAATGTGCACAGTCTGACTGACTACCTACTAGCCAAGTCTGTGACCTTCCCAAAAACATCACTTGGGATTTCATATGTCATCACCACATGTACAGACAAACAGAATTCTTTTGGGTCATGTTCCATTGCGATACCTGAAATTTTGGTTATTGACATGTATATGGTTGGTCAAAGTGTTTGTGTATAGAGTTTCCCAAGGCCAACCTTGCATTTCTAATTGAAATGGAAGATGCAGGCACTGAGACAATACTAGTGTCTTCGCTAGGAAGTATTAGGATACTCTCTAGAGTGTAAAATGAAGTACACACCTTTCGAGTGTTGACAGTGGGATTTGAACCCACGCCCTTTCGGACCAGCGCCTTAAGCTGGCGCCTTAGACCAACTCGGCCATATCAACACCGTTGTCTCCATCGCAAGTGGAGATCATCAAGACAGTGTTGGAAACTGGCCACCGGACATTAACGCACATATTTGAGATTATGAAGATATGATAAGCTTAGCAAAATTGCAGCAAAGCAATATCCTAAAGAAGTTCTTTCCTGAAGGAACCTTACTTTTCTCTCTCGGCCTAACAAAACTCCATGCTCAAATGAAAAATAACGTGTTACGTGTGCATACAAATCCATAAATTGACTTTCCAAATAGAAAATTGACTAACAACAATACTGTTGACTTTCCAAAGAAAGTACATTTTTTTGTTTCACATACTATAAATTTTTCTTTTGATGGAACTTTCACAAACTATTCATTCTTGCATACTGTAGACTTATTTCGAAAGGAAAAAACTGCTGAACTAGTTTAATACTGTCTGATGTCTTGAATATGGCCAAATTTAGTTTCTCAATTCTGCAGTTTAATACTGTCTCAATACTTTGTTGTACACTGATTTTGGCGTTCTTCTATTTTAATTTTAGGTATCGTTTTACAAGTAATCATTGAGCTATACCACCTGTGCATTGGCAATAATTTTATCCGGCATCATGCAGGAGCAGAGCCCTATAAAGATAATATCATCCAAGAAGAGAGTTCTATGCAACTTTGGATACATTAAAAGTAGAAATTCTTTTAGGTCATGTACGTACCTTTGCAATACCTGAATATTTTGTTATTGGGGAAGTTTTTTTCTAGCCCAATTTTTCATTTTTTTATATTAGAAACCCACCATTAAGATTCCAAATATAAGAAACCCATAATTAGTTAGAAATGTGGATTGTTTACAAAAATAACCTTATATCAAATTAAGGAAATTAATTTCATTTAAAAAAAACGTGGTTAAAGTTGATCCTATAAAAGCTCCCGTGATAAAAACTAACTCCTAAAATAACTCCCTAGATAAACTCCCCTAAAATGACTCGTTGACTCCTAAGAAAACTCCCGTGATTAAAGCCAACTCCTAAAACAACTCCCTAAATAAACTCCCCTAAAATGACTCATTGACTCCTAAGAAAACTTAGATGGAGATGATTTAGGAAATTCCAATCTTCAAGCAAAATTAGTGAAAAATTTTTGCCTATGTGATATTGGTGGAAATTCCAACTTTTAGACGTTTATCGATGAAAATTTTAATTTTCACCGGTATTAAATCAAACAAAATTTGTGAAAATTCTAATTTTCACAAGGGTGATGGTGAAAAATTCTAATTTTATTAAGGGTGAAAATATAATTTATCATTATAAAAGATGTAAAAAATCAAAATTTCTGGTATTAAATCAGACAAAATTTGTGGAAATTCTAATTTTCACAAGGGTGATGGTGAAAATTCTAATTTTATTAAGGGTGAAAATATAATTTATCATTATAAAAGATGTGAAAAATCAAATTTTCATAAGCATACGTACGAAAAATTAATTTTCATACAAAATATGTAGGAGTCAAGAACTTGGGAGCTTTATAGCAAACTCAATGATGAAATTGAAAACCCTTTTGCTTCTTTAATGATGGGTGAAAATTGAAAAAGGAAATATTCGCCAAATATCATGTCAATCGCCTACGCGGCTGCAGTATGCAAACCATAATCAGTTTGCATTGCTAAGCGTACCATTTTGGAATTGTATTCCTGCAAGATGTTGTCCCGCCACTAAAATAACAAAAATAAGTTTTTTCAAGGTGTTTCTTATAAACTGAACTAGTGCTATTTTACATTGAGATTAGAACTTGTGTAAACAGACAAGTAGGAACCAAACCTAATTTCTGATATCAAAATTCCACTAGCATCAACATGGTTCCAAGCGTTGACAAGGATTACTTAGAAAATATTACTGATCATATAGGAGATCTATCTTCTTAGCCGATCGATGTATTCGTCACTGCCATATTTTTTTCTTGTAGATCCACCATCTGGTGCATCCATATCATATTCAATAGTGTCACAGAATGAACGCTCTTCTTCCTCCACATACTGTTATGCGAAGGAGATCCATCTTCTTTATCCGATCATGTATTCGTCCCTGCCATATTTTTTTTCTTGTAGATCCACCATCTGGTACATCAATATCAAATCCAATACAGTTTTACATCGTTGGCTGTTTTGATTTTGTATTTTGCTCAATACGTAGAAGAACCCTAATAACTAATCGATCACACAGAAGAGAGAAGATGGAAGAATGAGAAAATCACGGTAGCTAGTCTAGAAAGATAGAAACAGGCTAATTAATGAGAATAACCAAATATCCCAAATTGACCGAAATCAATGAGAATAACCAAATATCCCAAATTGACGGATTGTAAGTGAATTAGTTGCACTAATAAATTCTTTAATAAATCGTAATTTATAAAGGTTAATTTAGTCTAAAAAAAAGATATAAAACCTAAATTCAATCTAAACTATTAATCTTAACTAGATATTTTGTGTTTTGGGCTACGATATATATTATCTTAATGATGGGTTTAGAGAGGAACCAAACATGGGTTCATCAGAAATTTCCACTTTTGTTATTCATGACATACTCCTAGACATACACTACTACAAGCCATGTATGGTCATTCCTCATTCATATACTTGACAGTACTAAGTAGGAAAATCAATTTTTCTTATGTCATTCATTTTGGATGGCATAAGTTTTTGGGTGAGAGGAATGTAATCACACAGTAGGCAACCTCCTCGCATATAGACGACATTGCATCTTGATTTCACCGCCACCAAGCAGGGAATTTTTAAATTTTTTTTCTTGCCAACTGACAAATCAAAAATATTCAAATTCAAAAACCAATAATGGAGTGTCCTTTGGGTAAGGACTTTACATGACCCCAGGGTATTGGATATAAGTAAGTTTAGGATTGATGTCACAAATGGCGAGTATTTACTTCTTCCAAGATTACTCAAAATTGCTCTGTGCAAGACGGCTTCTTCTTCTTTCAAATGGCACCCAGGTTAGCCGTTGAAAGTTGGTTGCTAGAGTCTGAACTGTGGATTGAAAATAAGCAGAATATAAAAAATATACATATACCACGAAAAGATCATCAGTCTCATACACTTAACACCAGTAAGTTAAAGGTGGAGGAGGAGATTACTTGTTGGATAGCATCAGAAATGGGCATGAAATGATCTGGGTCATAGTTGCTTTGAATAACAGTGAGTTAATTAAAGACCATTTCTCTTTGGCATCGTCGTCTAGGACACAAATGCTTAGAACAATTCTTAGATTTTAGAAATAATTCTCTTCCTGTTTCAAATAATGCTCTAGATTTTTGTCATTCCTGTAGCTTTTACTCTTACTCAAATGACAAGAATGACAAAATCAAAAGAATTACTTGAAACTTGAAGAGAATTATTTTTAACAATTCTAAGAACCGTTCCGAGCATCTATATTGGTGTCCAAGACGCTGACGCCAAAGAGGAATGGTATTTGTGATGCATAAGGAAGGAGGAACAAAAATCTCTCGAGCAGGATCAAACTTTTTCTCAAGAGCTTCCTGAGATGTCGAAGATTGAGCCGCCGTTGAAGGATATGGAGAAGAAGAAATTGAGTTTGGATTGCGTGGATCTACTGTCGAGAAGCTCTATTTTTCTGTAATGCTTCTATACTAAACTTGTGCAAAGATATATATTCATTGTAATGTACAAGATTTATATTACTAATAAAATGAAATTCCAAAACTTAACTGCAACCGTAAATAAAGATGGAGATAGAATAGGGAGAGTAGTTTTGAATTTAGAAAACTTCTATCGCTACTAAATCAAAGGTAGTTGAGATATTGTAGGTCAGACCAAAGATAGATGAAGAAAATTAAAAGCCAATTCAAGAAATGACAGGACTCAGCCGACTTAGCTCAGTGGTAGAGCGCGTGACTTTTAATCCCGTGGTCAAGGGTTCGATCCCCTTAGTCGGCGTTTTGCCCTAGAAAAATTCATTTCTTAGTTTTTTTTTTTTTTTTTTTTTCTTTGAAACGCATGCACTTAGTGTTTGTTTTGTTTGGGTACGTACCTCAACTTGACCTGAAACTCTTTGAGCAAATAACATCATAAAAATTTCAAAGGAAAAGAGAGAAAACTAAACCTCTGAAGGGGTTTGCATGATCTCGAAAGCTGTAAGCACTAACTGGAGAAAGATTGTCAGGAGATGAAAACAGGGAAGAAGAATAATTCAGCATAAGTCCTTGGGTGATAGGAATATAATCACACAGTACGCAACCTCCTCACATTGCATCTTGATTTCACCGTGAAGCTGGTCTTGCCTACTGACCAACCACCTCTCAAACTACCAATCTGTGAAGCAACCATGCCTTAGAATCCTTCTCCCGATTCGCCTTGGCGAGATGCTCCAGGACTAGTGCATCTCTGGGGTAATTCAGCTACAGCTGAGCAAACTATGCCTGGTACCGGGGTAGGACTCGGGAAATTCTAGTTGGGTGGGGCTGAACTTATGATAAAAAATGTTTTGTTCAATGAGAAACTAAAAAGAGAACTTAGAAGTACTGAAGTAATACCTTTTTCTTGGTGTAAATATATCATATGTCGCTTGTCCAACAATCAAATCCTAATTGTTTCATAAGCTTTATCGCAGTCAGATGAAGAGCAAGCACTCGAGCCATCTCGATTGATGTCTTGAGGCGTAGTCAGTTCTTCACAACCATCTCTTTACTTTGTACATTTATAGCTCTATCAATATGGCAGAGATGGCCGACGTATATTTTCACAAGCTTCAACAGATTTCATGTGTGAAGATTCCACCATCTCCATTATGTGCAGCAAATGAACATTTTATTCTCTTGGAGTTAGGACCAGTCACCTTCAGGGACTGATCATTTCCTTTGCAACCAATCCTCTTCCAGTCTGAAAATATCATTCCAATAGAAAATGCAAGACGTTTCAGTACTAAATACAAAGATTTTATTTCGTTTGGGATCTTATTTAACAACAAACAAAGACAACAACAACATTATAAATTCATACCAAATCATAAATCAGTATAATTCAATGGTAATTTCAAAAATCAGTGAACCCATCATTACATACCACTATACCGGTACCTAAATTTAAGTCTATGATCAAAATCAAATCAAGGGTTTATGCCAACATATTAAGATGGACCTAATCATCAAGAAGATAACCATGGAACCCTTTCTAGATCTAGTCGTCTAGATACAAAATCGGAAAGCAAAAATCAACAAAATCATCAAATCTGATTGTATCTCAACCTTCGTAGAAAGTCTTCTGCCTGTTCAGAAGAAGTTGCAGTAATCCCCGTGAGCCGAGTCTCCAAGTGAATCAACTTTCTTTCTTATGTTTTAAAAATAAAGGGATATTTTGACTTTGGTGCCTATAAACTGCCTGGGGTCTTTAGGGGCAACCCAAGAAAGAATTAGGGCGGACAAGCAGCAGAAAAAACTGTCATAATCGGTAGGTTATTTCACAATCCCGGTAGGTTATTTCGGGCGTTTTTTTAATCCCAAACTACCCTTTACAATCGGTAGATAAGCTATACTGTCAGTAGTTAATCAACAATCGGGTAAATTTAGTTTGTATAACTTCCGAATATAAAGTATCCCCGAAATAAAATCCTCTATCTTTTGAATTTTGACTATCACATACATCGGTAGTAAATAAAGTTATCTTGACTCCCGATTAAAGTAGACCTTTGGCAAATATCCTACCATAATCGGTAGGGAATTTAGGTTATTTAACTCCCGAATATAGAGTAGCCCCAAAATGAGATTTTGCGAAAATCCTTTTTTTTTGGAATTTAGGTGTTTAACCTGACATTTGTGTTTAAGGACTTCACGCGCGATGTGCTTCAGATATACTCAATTCCTGAAATGAAACTCGATGGCATTAAACAGTCGCTTAATATCAGAGGTGTCAAGTACTACGAGAACGATAGTCTAGATTTGGATATTGGACAGTGGAGGTCCATGTTGGAGAAAATAAGACTTCAGCCAGAGACGTTCATGGAGGAGGGCGGATGGGATAAGTTCAAGGGTTAAGAGGCAAAATGCCCCAATTTCGATGGTCAACTTGTTAAAATGCCCCGGACTTAGGAAATAAGTCAAAATGCCCCAATCCGTTAGTTTTGGGGCATTTTAATCAAAATTGGACATCTTGACCAATTAATGGAGTTTTGAAATTCCATTTTTAACTTTTTAGTCAAAATGCCCCAATCCGCCACCACCACCAAAAGAACAACCACCACCATCGCTGCCACCACCACCACCACTACCACCACCATCCCCACCACCACCACCACTACTACCGCCACCATCCCCACCACCACCTCCTCCACCACCACCACCACCAACACCACCGCCACCGCCACCGCCTCCTCCACCACCACCACATCCACCACTACCACCGCCACCTCCACCACCACCGAAACTATCACCACCGATTCCACCACCAACACCATCGAACCACCTCCGCCACTATCACTACCACCACCAACACCTCCTCCACCACCACCACCACAACAACCACCACCACCTAACCTAAACCACACATCCCAAACCCTAACCCTAAGCCTGAATTATGAACAATACCTGTGAAGGGCAATTTCGACTACTTAACCTCTAACGAAAAATCTAACTTGATTGGGACATTTTGACTTAATTCCTAGCAGTAGGGGCATTTTCTAGGTAGGCCATCGAAATTGGGGCATTTTATCACTTAGACCTAAGTTCAACTTCCGGGGGAGACTGCAGCTGATTACTCTGACAGCTCGGCGGCAGTATTGAGAATTACTCTGACTTCTCAGGGATGGATTACAACTCTGACAAGCAATCGTGATAGAGATCAGGAGTTGGAGTCACCCGCAGAATTGAAAAAACAGAATACTTACTACGGCGATGGCAAACCTGGTCAAGTGTATAGTTGTGTCCGTAAAAAGAGAGAAAAAAAGAAAATGCCTTCGACTCGGATATTGCGAACTAGGAGAGTGAGTAAACAGTCGATGATAGAATCAGATGATGAATGTCTCAGGCCCAGATATAGAAGCAAAGGGAAAAAACGTGCGTCTCCAACAAAACGTGCGTCTCCAACAAAGCTTATTACAAAAGGAAGAGATAGTGAAGAGTAGAGTTTGATATCGAGGTTGGTGAGTTATAATTGGAGTGGTAAAACAACAATGAGCATTGTAACTGTTTGGCTTTCTTCTTGTTGTCCTGACTTTCTAAAAGACTATCAAACACTCACTAAAGCAGTGACATGTGATTCTTTGTTGAATGTTTCAAAGCTGCATCTTTCTTACTCTTATTTGGTGTTGGTAGGTTCTATATGTCGGATTGAACTTTGCTATATATGAATCCCCGAAAGAGTGGTTGATCGTGACCAAGCCATTAGGACTGGTCGACAACAACTGCGAGGCACATGTGCCGAGCTTCTGAACTGTTGGCCAGACAATTATTGCTTACCCTCTTGATGTAATTGGCCGAAGGATGCAGATGGCGGGTTGGAATACCCTCTTGATGTAATTGGCCGAAGGATGTAAATGGCGGGTTGGAAATATGCTTCATCAGTTGTCACTGGTGGAGGGAGCATTGGTTATACAGGCATGGTTGATGCATTCTGTAAAACAGTTCGAAATGAGGGTTTTGGAGCATTATACAAGGGATTGTTCTAATTCTGTAAAGGTCAGCATTCTATATATAACTTTCATCAACTTGATGTTTACATGACTTGTGTGGGATTTGTTGGGTGCAGACATAAAATTTGTAGTGACTTCTATGCTATGAGCATCACAAAATTTATGGTTCGATCCAAAAACATCATCTGCCAAAAATGGGATGTAATTTTGGCAACTCTATTACTGATGCAATTCCTCACAAGAATGTTTTAGTTTCACTAACGGTATTAGGAGAAAAGATGCAAAAATAATGGAATCTGGTGAAAGATCGAAGTTAAAGTGAGGAGGCGAGAAAACAGTGATAAACTGAAGAAGCCGCAAAGCAGTAAAGATCTCCAGGTAAGTGTGTAATGATGATAAACCTTTATTGAAATTTTAAGCATTTTGAGATTAGATATCAAGGGATCTTTCTTCCCATCCAAAGTAGTGTGCTAAGGGTGTCTAAAAGGTGTTAAAAGACCCAGTACCCATCTGCAAAACTATGCCAGAGCCAAAACATATAAAAAAAAATCAAAATCTTTCTTCTACACTTTAACTATACATGTGAAATAAAATAAAAAAGAGCTCAATCGAAAAAGTATTTTGCCCCACATCCGAAGTGGTACCACCCCGTTGGGTAGGGTTTTACATATGAATGGGGATGGGGTCGGGTATGGGTAATGCACAAACTGGGTTTGCGGGATGGGGTGGGGATGGGATTGGTGCATCATGTCATCCAGCTTTTCATATTATAAAGTTTAGACTTTTATGTAAATTATCAATTTTTATACTTTACCAATTTGTCGAGCTTTTCTTTCATTTATTTTATATATGCCACTTCTTTCATTTATTATATTCTTGATCGTTCTTGTATATTCATCACTTTCGCTTCTTTGTTGTGATCGGGCAACGATATACCAAAAGTTAAAATAGTGAAAGCGATACGGATAATGCGATGGTTAACATGAACCGAAGATAGAATGAGAAAGGAAAAAGTAGCAAAACCTAATAGAGTCGTTTATAGATTCATTTTCTTCCTTTAAGATGAATTTAGAATTTTAAATTTTAGAATGCATTATTCTTATATTATTATTTGTTTAAGTTTTGATTATAAATACGTATAATAATATTAACAACGTGTTACAGGTAACCCATGGGAAACTGCCCGTACTGGTATTACATCCCCGCCCCATGCAATTCATGTGGGTAATGGGGCAGGTATGGAGTATTTTTTTTACGAACAGGCGGTGGCCCAGGATTGGCATGCCCCGCCCATACCCCGCCCCCATGACCATCCCTATTATATATATGGTCCCTATTAAAAGGGTATTGATGTGAATTTCAATTGAGTTGTAGTAAATAGGTTCGTTGAGACTTGTGAAAGCAAAAGATTTTAGAATTATAAAACTTAAAAACAAACAAAGCTTAATATAAAAAGTGATTTCAAGATTTAAAAATAGACCAAGGCTCTGGATTCCACTATTCCTCCTAATTGATTGGTTTATAATGATATTTCAAGAATTATTGTTAAACTCTTTTTCTCGTTAATTCACTATTAATCTATATGGTGTCCAAACATTAAATTGTAATCCCTAAGCATGAATTATCAAAGAATTGATTCTAAGCATAACACATCGAATTGATTCACAACTAATTAAGAAAACCAATTTTATCTTTATGTTGATCCTAGTGAATTAAATAAAATAAATAATTAAAGAAATTATAAAAGAAATTACCAATCAAGCATGAGTGAATAGTTTCCTCCGTTACCTCGAGTCCTTGGTATTTTAGCCGCTCATCATGTTGAAAACCCTCTCAAAGAATTTATTTATGCTCAAAAATGGTTTACAAATGATGCACAAAAGGAGAAATGATAAAAAATCCGGGTTTGCAAATGATTATAGTTGTTGCAAACTCATTACAAACTACGATAGAGATAAAGTGCGGCTGTTTACAATAGATACGACCCACGTTGTAGTCGTTTTTCACTGTTGAAAAACGACTGTCCTAGATAGTCTGTTCTTCACGATCTTCAGAGATGCAGCAGCAGAAACGGTGATTCTGCAACTTGATTTCTTTGGCTCTTGTAGCGTTCCAAATCCTCCCAAACTCTCCGTATATCTTCTATGACTTCCAAGCACTCTATATATACCCATCAGACACCACCAAACCTCGAGAATAACTCAAAATAATCCTCCATTACTCGGTGTTAAAGAAAATATTTTTGGGAATATTTTCTTCCCTGATTTGACCCTTCACACGTTTCCTGGTGTTGACACACTCCCAGTTGGAGTACAACTCTGTTAATACACACTCTATCCTCTAATGTGCACGGAAAACCCATGAATATCTCGTGCCAGCTCGTGAATATCTCCGAATCCTATGATTTCTTCCAACCGAGTATCTAGCCAATTTCTGTGGAGCCAAAGACCCAAACCAAGCCTGTTAGGCCCAAAGGAAGCTACCCAAACAATCCCATCCATTTAGTCTCACGGGAAGAGCTTCAAAATCGCAACCCTAATTATTCCCGTGAAACCAAGCTTTTCCCGCCAATTTCTGAATTTTGAAATGGAGAAGATGAAGTCCCCCTAACCAAATCAAAAGTGCGAATAGCAGGAGCCCAACCGAGGTGCCCCTTAACCATAGTGAGGGTGCCTTTAGTATTTTTCTCCGGGTGTCCAAATAACACTTTTTGAGCAACTTTTTCCACATAAGTGTATTTATCCAAAAACACCTACACACATAAAAAGCACCAAAATTAGTACAAAAAATCGAGACTAACAATAGAGACAATGAGGACAATTCGAACACAAAATGTGTCTATCAAATACCCCCCAAACTTATTATTTGCTAGTCCTTGAGCAAATTTATTCTAGAAAATAAAATTCATTTGAACCCCTAGGTGGCCCTAGTGGCGAGTGTTGTCTCTCGGAGGGTTTACAGTGTACCCACAAAACCTTGACTTCTAATTGGTCACCAGCATCCAAAGAGCTATGAGGACATACATATTCTCAACCTATCTCCAAGTGACTAGAATGCCAGAGAAATTAATGGTGTCAGCTCTAAAGCTGACTGAAGAAAAGGGGAGACACATCCGCAACACTGCTAGATAAAGAGATATCCGCTACACAGCTAGATAAACATTGTAAGATGCGTCCGCTGATTTACAGCTGGATAATATTAGGAGAGAGAAAAAGATGAGAGGGACATCTCGCTGCACACTTGGACTAATTACGTGTGATGAGTTAAACCGATTGCTAGAAAGATCTTGTGCCCATTGAAAGCGGACTAACAAAGCAACCAAATGTATCTTTCTTCGACTCTCTCACTCATAGTGCTCGGTAGAAACAACATCTTCTTCGGTCTTCAACGTTGATGATAAACTCTTGAACCTCGTAGAACCTTGACAATTAACTCTTCTCTTTGATTCCTTCCTTATAGATTTCTACTTCCCTATGGCCTTATTGAAATTTTTTTAATTTTTAATTTTTTTTTAACTTTTTTTTTTTTTTTTTTTCAATTTTTTAATTATTTTTTTTTTTTTTTTTGAAAACAAGACAAAAATTTACATGGCCATCACAGAAGGAATTTAACACTTGGATCTTCGCAACTTGTAATGTCTTAGTATCATGAACTTCAACAACTTATATCATTTGATTTTTCTTGCTCTTATAACTTCTTGTAACCCTTGATTTTGAATTCTGATTTTCTATTGTTGCTTCTAAACCTTAAACGTCTTCCACTTTCTTTATAGATTTTGATGTCGCTCCGTTTGTTGATGATGATAAGTTTCTCTTTGAGAGAGTTGTAATCCAGTAACTAAGACTACATTGTGAGGTTGCTTTGTCTTTCTGGCATTTCCTGACCTACTTGCCTTTCCATCATGGATGGTTAGGTCCATCACGGTTACCCTCTAAAAGGAACAAGTTCTATCCTGAATTTCAAGGATCTCAATGTCTTTTTCTCTAATGTCTCAGTAGGTTGTTATCCCTAGCATTCCAATTTCTATCTTTTCGGTGAGAAACAGTATGTAAACTTAGCTAACCGGATACCATGTGACGCTAGAAGTTTCAAAAGTGCAACTAAAAAGTTCTTCCCCACCCCCAAACTTAAATCTAACATTGTCCTCAATGTTTCTAATGAAAGATCAATACCAAAAAGTAAAGTAACATGAGGAATCAATAAAGAGAGAAGTTGGAAAGATAGTACACAGGTGAAGAGAGAAAATCAAAAACTAATATACAACATACAATCGCCTCGATGGTCAATCAAGGGTAAACGGGGTCCTCCAGAGGGACCTCCTCAACATCACACAACAGGAAAGGGCTCTAAAAAGGGTTTCAATCTCTCGATTGTTAACCTTCGAAGAACTACTACCATCCCAGTGTCTCGATCTCAACAGCTCCATGAGGAAAGACAGTGCGAACAATAAAAGGACCCGTCCACCGAGAACGTAACTTCCCAGGGAAAAGATGCAAGCGGGTATCATACAGAAGAACTTTTTGACCTGGAGAAAATGACTTCCGTAAAATATTTCTATCATGCACAAGTTTCATTTTGTTCTTATACTCCTTCGCACTATCGTAAGCATCTATACGAATCTCGTCCAACTCATTGAGCCGGAGTTTCCTATGGGCTCCGCCTTGTCAAGTGAAAAATTTAGTCGCTAACAGCCCAATAAGCTCTATGTTCTAACTCAACGGGTAAATGACATGCCTTTCCATAAACAAGCCGATAAGGCGACATTCCAATAGGGGTTTTAAACTCGATTTGATAGTAAGCCCATAAGGCATCGGTAAGCCTAGACGACCGGTCTTTCCGATTAGGATTAACTGTTTTCTCTAATATACGTTTTATCTCCCTATTAGAAACCTCTACACGACCACTAGTATGTGGATGATACGGGGTGGCTACCTTATGTGTAATACCATATTTTTCATCAAAAAGCCTAAAAGGTCCATTACAAAAGTGCGACCCTCCATCACTAATTATAGCTCGCGGTGTACCAAAACGTGTAAGTATATTATTTTTCAAGAACTCAATCACAACCCTATGGTCATTGGTCTTACACGCAACCGCCTCAATCCACTTAGAGACATAGTCTACGGCGACAAGGATGTATAGGTTACCAAAGGAATTAGGAAATGGACCCATAAAGTCAATACCCCACACATCAAAGACCTCAACGATTAAAATAGGGTTCAAGGGCATCATGTTCCTACGGAAATGGTTCCTAATTTACGGCAACGTTCACAAGTAACACGATAATCGTGGGAGTCTTTAAACAACGAAGGCCAATAGAATCCACACCGCAATATCTTAGCGGCGGTCTTCTTAGCACTAAAGTGACCCCCACAAGCATGATCATGACAAAAGGAAATAATACTTGGTGGTCACTCTCGGGTATACATCTCCTAATAATCTGGTCTGGACAATACTTAAATAAATAAGGATCATCCCAAAAGAAGTGCTTAACCTCGGCTAAAAACCTAGAACGACCTTGTTTACCCCAATGTTGGGGCATTCGACCAGTAACAAGATAATTCACTATATTTGCATACCAATGTGATTGGGAAATAGAGAACAATTGTTCATCAGGAAAGCTATCCCTTATATGAAGGAATCATTAGGGGAACTAACAACCAGCCTAGACAAGTGGTCTGCTACTACATTTTCTGCACCCTTTTTGTCTCTAATGTCTGGACAAAATTCTTGTAATAAAAGGATCCATCTAATCAATCTAGGTTTGGTATCCTTCTTAGACAAAAAGGTATTTCAAAGCAGCATGATTAGTATAGATTACGATCTTAGAACCTAAGAGATAGGGTCTAAACTTGTCTAAGGCAAACACAATGGCTAACTTGTTCCTTCTCTGTAGTGGTATAGTTCAAGTGGGCATCATTCGAGTTTTGCTAGCATAGTAAATCACATGAAGTAATTTGTTTTCTCGTGACCTAGCACAACACCAATAGCATAATCTGAAGCATCGCACATGATCTCAAAGGGTAGGTTCCGAGTTAGGTGCCTGGACTATGGGGGCGGTAGTGAGTAAAGTCTTAAGCTTCTCGAAAGCCTCTAAACAAGCATCATCGAAGACAAACTTAACATCTTTTGCAAGCAAATTGCAAAGAGGTCTAGAAATCAAGCTAAAATCCTTAATGAATCGACGATAAAAACCTGCATGCCCTAAGAATGACCTAATATCTTTTACGGTTTTTGGGACCTGTAAAGTCTTAATATGGTCAACTTTGGCTTTATCTACCTCTATACCCTTATAAGATACGATATGCCATAAAACAATTCCTGAACGAACCATGAAGTGACATTTTTCCTAATTAAGCACTAGATTCTTTTCCTTACACCTAGTCAAGGCTAATGACAAATGATGCAAGCACTCATCGAAAGACGAACCAAACACTGAAAAATCATCCATAAAGACCTCTAAGAACCGTTCTACCATGTCGGAAAATATGCTCAACATACAACGCCGAAAGGTCGCGGGGGAATTACATAGCCCAAAAGGCATGCGTCAATACGCAAAGGTACCAAAGGGACAGGTAAAAGTGGTTTTCTCTCGGTCTTCTGGGGCAATAACAACCTGATTATAACCGCAATATCCATCTAAAAGCAATAATAGCTACGTCCGCTAATCTCTCTAGCATTTGGTCGATGAAGGGAAGGGGAAAGTGGTCTTTCCTAGTGACCTTGTTCAATTTCCTATAGTCAATCTAGACACGCCAACCCGTGGTCACCCGGGTTGGGATTAACTCATTGTTATCATTCTGACTACGGTAATCTAGGATTTCTTGGGAACAACCCGAACGGGCTGACCCACTTACCGTCTGCGAAATGGGGTAGATAATGCCCGCATCTAACAGCTTAAGAACCTCGGTTCGAACCACTTCTTTCATATTAGGGTTCAGTCGACGTTGCATCTCCCTAGAAGGTTTGGTGTCACTCTCTAAATAGATATGATGCATACAATCAGTAGGACTTATACCCTTAATGTCTGCTATGGTCCACCCTAAAGCTTCCTTGTTATTCTGAAGGACGGTTACTAGCCTACTTTCTTGATCACTATCCAAGTCGGAAGCAACAATCACAGGTAAAGTCTCAGAAGGGCCTAAAAACACATACTTAAGGGTATCTGGCAATGGTTTTAGGTCCAACTTAGGAGGCTTTTCTAACGAAGGAACTAGGGTAGACTTAAAAAATTGGTAGTGGCTCGAACTTAGGCTTCCGGCCATTACTAGTGTCTAGCAAAGGGTTGAATCTAACAAGGCGTTCACCTCATTAATCACATCATCATCATCAAAATCAATCCCAAAGTGAGCAAGACATTTCTCTAATGGATCTTCTAACAAAGTGTTTGGTAATGATTCCTCGACTAGTGTTCTATCATGTTCACCTCTTCTATGTTCGAGTCATCTAGTTCATAGGGTAGCTTACTAATATTAAAAATGTTCAGCTCAATAGTCATATTACCAAAAGACAAATTCATAATACCATTTCGACAGTTAATGATCGCATTGGATGTAGCTAAAAACGGGCGACCTAAAATCACTGGTATTTGGTTCTCTGGGTCAGGAACAGGTTGGGTATCTAGGATAACAAAATCCACTGGATATATAAACTTGTCGACCTCTATAAGAACATCCTCAATCACACCACGAGGAATTTTTACGGACCTATCAGCTAACTGAAGAGTCATCTGAGTAGGTTTCATCTCACCAAGTCCTAGCTTAAGGTACACATGGTACGGAAGTAAGTTCACACTGGCTCCTAAGTCAAGCAATGCTTTCTCAACACGATATTTACCTATTGTGCAAGAAATAGTAGGGGACCCTGGGTCTTTATACTTAGGAGTAGTGGTATTACGAATAATAGAACTCACATGACTAGCTTGGAGGTCTTTCTCTGGACACTAAGCTTACGCTTTCGCGTGCACATATCCTTAAGAAACTTAGCATAAGCGGGAATATGCTTAATTGCATCTAATAGTGGAAGGTTTATAGTTACCTGCTTAAAAACCTCTAATATATCATTAAAGGTGGACTCCCTCTTAGTTGGAACTAGCGAGTTGTGGGAATGGGGCTCTAGGAATAAATCGGGCTTATCGGGAACCTCATTAGTCTCTTTAGAGATTTTATCGAGTCTCTTCGGTTCTCTGGTTCGAAGGGTGAACTACAGCATGTTCACTATCGAGGCATGGCAACCTTGTTATCTATGACTCTTCCACTCCTAAGGATTTTAATAGTATTCACATGATTGGATGGTCTCTCACCTATTTCATTAATTCCTCTAGGGTTGGGTTGAGTTTGACTAGGAAACCTACCTCTTTCTCTCAAAGATTCATTTATCTGAATAATCTGAGTTTTCAACTCGGAAATAGCCTGAGAGTTAGCCTGACCTATTCTCTTATTTTCTTCTAAACCTTGAGAAAGCAGTTGTTGAAGGCTGCACAGTGTTACGAGTTAACAAAGCAAGATTCTCTTCTAAACTCATAATCCTTTTATCTGAAGGGTTCTGAAGCTGTACCTGAGCTGAAGGACTCTTAGTATAGCCAAAGCCTGGGGGAATCTGAGAGTTACTAGACTGACCTTGATTCTGGCCCTTAGACCAAGAAAGGTTTGGATGGTTTCTCCAGCCAGGGTTATAGGTTTCCGAATAAGGGTCAAACTTTTGACGATTATCAAATCTAGCATTATTATAAAGAGCATTGGCTTGCTCTTCAACAGTATGGCCTTCCCAAAAAGGCTCTATTCTTCCACCACTTCCACTAGAATGACCTAATTCTAAGGCTTCTAACCTTTTGGATATGGCTGCTATTTTAGCATCAGACTCATAAGATCCTTCTACCCTATTGACATTTCCTCTACTTAGAAGAATTGTTTTCTGGGGTAACTTACTATTTTCCCATTGTTGGGTCTTATCGGCGATTTCATTCAAAAATGTCATCGCCTCATCAACAGTTTTATTCTCAAACCCACCTGTGCATAAGGACTCAACCATGGTTGTTGAATAATCTAAACCCTCGTAGAGGATCTGAACTAGCCTAACCTTTTCCAAACCATGATGAGGACATTGAGATATTAAGTCATTAAACCTTTCCAAATACCTATATAAAGATTCTCCCTCTTCTTTGAGAAAAAGTGCAGATTTGCGTCCTAATAGACGATGTTTTATGCGTAGGGAAAACTTCTATAAAAAGGCAGCTGTAAGTTGGTCATAGGTTTCAATTGACTCAGAAGCCAAACTATATAGCCATGATTTGGCTTTATCTTTTAGGGAAAATGGGAATAACCTAAGTTTCAGCTCAGCATCATCTAGGTTTTTAATTTTCAGAGTACTACAAACTTCCTCGAATTCCCTAATATGAAAATAGGGGTTTTCACTTTCTTTCCCTAAAAAGATTGGGAGCATCTGCGAGGTCCCCGAGTTTCGTTCATAATTTGCCTCGATTTCGACTAACTTGATACATGACGGACGAGAGGTCCTAGTTGGGTTTAACAAAGCTTTCAAAGTTGCCATTTCTGGCACTATCAAAGGATTACGAGTACTTTCTTCACTAATTGTCAAGTTTTCAAAGCTGAAATTTCCAAAAACGGGGCTCTCAAAAGATGAGTCTTCGAACTCCCCGCCTTCACAAGAAGAACTACTAGGTTTGTCACTAATCAAACGACCTAGAGTGTTTCTTTTCCAAGCCCGTTCTTTAAAGACCTCGGGCATACACTAGAAAATATAAAACAAAATAAAAAGAAAAATCCTAAAAGGAAGGGAAGTTCTATGCAAGCACAAACAAGGCTGACTCCACCACAACAAACCTAATGATATCTAGCAAACAAAAAGCATGATGGCTCCACTTAGATTGTTTTCTAGACCAGCTTCTAATCGTTTGAAAGGGAATTCGTTACAATTTAAGCAAACCCCTCTGGATCAATCCGAGTCAAAGTAAGTTGAATCAAGGCGAGGGAAGCTCAGTGGAGCTTTGATACCCAAGGCCTTACCGCTATTACAAGGCGGCGCAGTCACGCATTCAACTTCACGAGACCATCATGAACTTCAAAGTATGCTAAAAGAGTAACCAATATTTTTCGGCGACTTTCCTACTAAGCTCGTTACCCTATCGGTCTCGTTTTATTCCAAATTTTACGGCTTAGGTTCGCGTTAAGTATTGTTTTCCTAAGGCGGGCAAGAAGAGAACGGTGATGAAATCCGAACCCTTATCTTATATGGCCAGTCCTTGCCCTTTACTAGGAAATTAAAAACAGCCGTTTTCAAGTCCTCAACATATATTCACACGAAGGAAGACGGAACTCCTAGCGGGGATTCGCGAGTGTTTCGACAAACTTACCTCCCGTGCAGGACGTGGATGAACCGTTGTAGTCGACTCGGGCCACGACTCCTATGTCATGTACGAACCCGAGGGGCCGAGGTGATATCGTAATCACCGTCCTTCTCTGCAAACAGTTTGATATTTAATACTACCCTTCCGTAGGGTTAAAAAAAATAAAAGAATGTCCAAATGTCCAAGTCCAAAAAGTAAAAGAAAAGGAAAGTCTAAAAAAATAAAAATATCTAAAAAAATAAAAATGCCTCTCTTTTTTTTTTCTCTCTTTTATAAAATATAAAAAAATCTTCTTCTTTTGCTCCTTTCGCTTTGTCTTTAACTCCAAATCTTTAAGTATCCACCAAAAGCTTTGGAAAATTTTTCTTTCGCTCCAAATCCCAAAATCTGAAAGGAAAAGACAAAAACCCAAAAACGTAAAGAAGAACAAATAAATAAAAACCTAAAAAAAAATCCAAAAACTCTAGCCTAAAGACAAGTACGCATCGGCGGCGCCAAAAATTGATGTGAATTTCAATTGAGTTGTAGTAAATAGGTTCGTTGAGACTTGTGAAAGCAAAAGATTTTAGAATTATAAAACTTAAAAATCAAACAAAGCTTAATATAAAAAGTGATTTCAAGATTTAAAAATAGAACAAGGCTCCGGATTCCACTATTCCTCCTAATTGATTGGTTTATAATGATATTTCAAGAATTATTGTTAAACTCTTTTTCTCGTTAATTCACTATTAATCTATATGGTGTCCAAACATTAAATTGTAATCCCTAAGCATGAATTACCAAAGAATTGATTCTAAGCATAACACATCGAATTGATTCACAACTAATTAAGAAAACCAATTTTATCTTTATGTTGATCCTAGTGAATTAAATAAAATAAATAATTAAAGAAATTATAAAAGAAATTACCAATCAAGCATGAGTGAATAGTTTCCTCCGTTGCCTCGATCCTTTGGGTATTTTAGCCGCTCATCATGTTGAAAACCCTCTCAAAGAATTTATTTATGCTCAAAAATGGTTTACAAATGATGCACAAAAGGAGAAATGATAAAAACCGGGTTTGCAACAGTTATAGTTGTTGCAAACTCTGTTACAAACTACGATAGAGATAAAGTGCGGCTGTTACAACAGCTGCGACCCACGTTCTGTAGTCGTTTTTCTCTGTTGAAAAACGACTGTCCTAGATAGTCTGTTCTTCACGATCTTCAGAGATGCAGCAGCAGAAACGGTGATTCTGCAACTTGATTTCTTTGGCTCTTGTAGCGTTCCAAATCCTCCCAAACTCTCTGTATATCTTCTATGACTTCCAAGCACTCTATATATACCCATCAGACACCACCAAACCTCGAGAATAACTCAAAATAATCCTCCATTACTCGGTGTTAAAGAAAATATTTTTGGGAATATTTTCTTCCCTGATTTGACCTTTCACGCGTTTCCTGGTGTTGACACACTCCCAGTTGGAGTACAACTCTGTTAATACACACTCTATCCTCTAATGTGCACAGGAAAACCCATGAATATCTCGTGCCAGCTCGTGAATATCTCCCGTCCTATGATTTCTTCCAACCGAGTATCTAGCCAATTTCTGTGGAGCCAAAGACCCAAACCAAGCCTGTTAGGCCCAAAGGAAGCTACCCAAACAATCCCATCCATTTAGTCTCACGGGAAGAGCTTCAAAATCGCAACTCTAATTCTTCCCGTGAAACCAAGCTTTTCCCGCCAATTTCTGAATTTTGAAATGGAGAAGATGAAGTCCCCTAACCAAGCTGGGGTGCGAATAGCGAGGAGCCCAACTGAGGTGCCCCTTAACCAAAGTGAGGGTGCCTTTAGTAGTTTTCTCCGGGGGTCCAAATAACACTTTTTGAGCAACTTTTTCCACATAAGTGTATTTATCCAAAAACACCTACACACACATAAAAGCACCAAAATTAGTACAAAAATCGAGACTAACAATAGAGACAATGAGGACAATTCGGACACAAAAATGTGTCTATCAATTATTTCTGCCACTACCATTTGAAAATTACATCATTCATGACGTCACCCTAGGATCAAACCATAATTTTTAGGACCAAACTATAATATATTTTACCAAAAAAGGACCAAACAGACAGTTGACTCAGTCAACTGGACTAGACTCTCTCTAATATATTATTCCAAGGACCATATGGTATTTCCTATTATAATTTGTTGGTTTATATAACCAAACAAGACCGGGGTTCATTTTTCTTGCAGGAACTTAACTATTGAACGCAACCTTGAGCGTGACGGAGTATGGGCGGAGAGAATTTGTAAAGGTTGAACAAGAAGTCACTTCTTAGTTGTGAACATTACACAGGGTATTTTTTTGTCAATTCGGCATATAAATTTGATTCAACACCTCACTAGGTACGAGTCAGATGTCAGACCGTTTGTTTTTTAGTTTGAGACAGATATGACTCGCGACCTAACTCCTAACTCTGAACTACGAAATTAAATGTCCCTGACTCATGGGATCAAGCCATTGGCTCATATTTTTTAGTGAGTTGAGTCAGACAAAATAAAAAACACATATTGAGTCGGATCTAGATGAGTCAAGTGATTTCAGTCAAATCCCATGAACAAAAAAAAAATCTAACACAACCATGCATGCTCTTATATCTCTGAAGTGTCATGATAAAATTTCAACAGAATCTCTCTTATTCCATTCATTTTGGATGACTTAAGTTTTCTGGGTGGGAATGCAATCACACGCAAAAAAGAAGAAGTGAGCAACCTCCTCCCATAGATTACGTTGCATCTTTGATTTCACCCGCGAAGCTGGTCTTTCCTACTGATCCCACGCCCAAATAACAAAACAAAAATGAAGTGTTGACAGTGGGATTTGAACCCACGCCCTTTCGGACCAGCTCCTTAGACCAACTCGGCCATATTCAACACCGTTGTCTGGATCGTAGGCAGATAAAAACCAATACAATGCTAAAACTAGCCACTTTGGATATTAACGGGCTTATTTGAGATTTTGAAGATATGATAAGTGTAAGTCATATATAACTGATATATATGTAAGTTGAACAAATCAAATGCGGAAGCGGGTTATTAATTCATACCTTGTAATCGCTCCAAATGCGGATGAATTAGGACCAGTGAATCATTTGCGTTTCACGTTCTCGAACCTTTAAACTCGGCAGCGGTAGGTGCCACAAAAACGAGCACAAACTATATTTCCACAAACTAAATACCGTATAGAACTTCAACTTCTTCTCCAAAAGACACTAAGGGATTTTGGTGATTCTACAACTAATATTTGAATACTAGCTAACTTGAATGCTCACATAGAACTCTCTAGATTAATCTCCATACTTGGTTTATCTCTTGCTAAACTCACTACTATTGATTTGTAGTATTTTAAAACTTCTTATTATTATGTTTCAACAAATGAAACTAGAATCCTATTTATACTCAAAATTCAAGTATCCTCTCTTGGCAAGTGTCAAGGAAGAACAAAACACTTGGAGCAAGTTCTAACACTTGTTAGCATGGAGATAAACATATGGAGTAAGTGATTAAACACTTGTTAACATCATGCAAACACATGGTGGCAAGAAACAAGACACATGTTTCACCATGGCTTGGTTAGTTGGAGAAGGATTTTCCTTTTGACAAAGTCAAGCACATGACTTTATATAACCACCCAAGATGGATTTTGGGCATGCACACACACATGGGTGCCCATATTTCCAACATCTCCCACTCACACATAGTGTGTGTAACATCAGCATGCTTCCCAATCAAAGTCCTAAGAGAAAAATGTTCATATTAGTAAATAGTTTGTGACCGCCGAGATACCTTCATTTTGGAAGCTCCATACTAGAATCTCATTACGAGTCAGCATGGAGACATCAACCCTTCACAAAGAATGTTCGTATCTCATTACCTCAGATAATTTGACTACACCTGACACAATACTCTTAATCCCTCTAGCAAGCAGTACTGCACCCATGTACATTTTATCAATTTTACTCATGATTTTCGACAGACGAAAAACGCTGGCCAGCTATGAGTCACAATTCATGGTATATCATCAAATTTTCTTCCAAGAAATTCATATCGTTCCAATTCAACTTAACAGCTTTCCTAAACATGTATCATCATACGGGAAATTGCATCGTATTAGAGAACATGCTAAAGTAGCATCATTAAGTATCCTCTTCACGACATAAACTCGAGTCAAAGGGGTAAATGAATTGGATATTAATCTAGTGGCTCACACAGCAATGAAGCAGGGAATCATTCATCGCTCTCAAAATTGGTCGACTTAGCACATACATCACAAAGTGTATGCTATGACGTTTCTACCACTCAAATGGGCATGTCTAGCTGTTTATGGGTAAAAATCGTTTCTGCCGATTTCGGTAAATTCGGTAGGTGAGTGAGAAACTGATTCAAACCCTAAACAAATGTGCTGCACGTGAGCACTTTATAGATTCTAGAGATCAATATGTACAAGTCCGGCCTAAACCAAGAAATGGCCGTTCCATACTTGCTTCTGGTCACAAAGTGGAGGAGAAGGGTTGATTTGGGGAGGGAAGCAAAGAAAGGTGTTGAGACCCGAGTAGTTACGGGAGAGTAGTATCTCGACTTGTATCGAGAAAGTAAAAGCTTGGGAAGCTTGCAAGAGATGAAAGCTTTTGGGAGAGCTTGCAAAGTTGCCTTTACGAGAGTGTGGTATTTTTCTCTGATCGAGACTTGTTGTCCGGTGGAAATAGGTAAGACCTATTTATACAAGTCGAGATTGAAACGTACCCTGGCCTCATGAAGGAAGAGAGTAAAGGGTGAAATAATGGGAGGAGGTGGTAACTGCATGGTTTAATGGGCGAAAACGTTTTTCACCATTATTTCCTCTTTTATTTGACCGCTTTATTCCTTTTCACGCTTTCTTAATGTGAGCGTAGTATACGCTGCATGCTGTGACCGCCAAACCAAAACCCTAAAGAAGCATCCCCCAGTTTGTGTCGATGTCTCGAGTGTTGGTTGCATCTTGAGTGCAAGTGGCGCTGCTAGTGGCGCGTGTGGCATGTGCCAATGGCATGTGCGGAATGCCTTGGTGGTAGGTTGCACGGTTTGCAAGTTAGGTTACCAGCGTGTGTGTTTGGCATGTGCCAATGGCATGTGCGGAATGCCTTGGTGGTAGGTTGCACGGTTTGCAAGTTAGGCTACCAGCGTGTGTGTTCGGCATGTGCCAATGGCTCGTGCGGCCATGTTGACCTAGTTGCAAGTTTTGCAAGCCTAGGGCACTATGTTTGGCGTGGGCCAAAGGCATAGCGGCTTGGAAGTATGGCTTGCGACACGTGTTGGTATGTGCCAATGGCACGTGCGGCCATGTTGACCTAGTTGCAAGTCTTGCAAACCTAGGGCGCTATATTTGGCGTGGGCCAAAGGCATAGCGGCTTGGAAATATGGCTTGCGGCACGTGTTGGCATGTGCCAATGGCACGTGCGGCCATGTTGACCTAGTTGCAAGTCTTGAAACCTAGGGCGCTATGTTGGCGCGGGCCAAAGGCATAGCGGCTTAGAAATATGGCTTGTGGCACGTGTTGGCATGTGCCAATGGCACGTGCGGCCATGTTGACCTAGTTTCAAGTCTTGCAAACCTAGGGCGCTATGTTGGGCGTGGGCCAAAGGCATAGCGGCTTGGAAATATGGCTTGCGGCACGTGTTGGCATGTGCCAATGGCACGTGCGGCCATGTTGACCGAGTTGCAAGACTTGCAAACCTGGGGGCGCTATGTTGGGCGCGGGCCAAAGGCATAGCAGCTTAGAAATATGGCTTGCGGCACGTGTTGGCATGTGCCAATGGCACGTGCGGCCCATGTTGACCTAGTTGCAAGTATTGCAAACCTAGGGTGCTATGTTGGGCGTGGGCCAAAGGCATAGCGGCTTGGAAATATGGCTTGCGGCACGTGTTGGCATGTGCCAATGGCACGTGCGGCCATGTTGACCTAGTTGCAAGTCTTGCAAACCTGGGCGCTATATTTGGCGTGAGCCAAAGGTATAGCGGCTTGGAAATTTGGCATTGTTGCCATGGTGCGCAGTGCGGCTTGGTTTGGCATTGTTTAAGTGGTGCGCGGGGGTGCGGCTTGGTTTGGCATTGTTCTTGTGGTGCGCGATGTGCGGCTTGGTTTGGCATTGTTGCCATGGTGCGCAGTGGTGCGGCTTGGTTTGGCATTGTTGCCGTGGTGCTGTGATGATATGCGGCTTGGTTTGGCATTGTTGCCATGGTGCGCGAGGTGCGGGTTGGTTTAGCATTGTTGCCATGGTCTCGCAAATATGCGGCTTGGTTTAACATTATTCTTAGTGGTGCGCAGATATGCGGCTTGGTTTTAACATTGTTGCCATGGTGCGCAGGGGTGCGGCTTGGTTTGGCATTGTTGCCGTGGTGCGCAGATATGCGGCTTGGTTTGGCATTGTTGCCATGGTGCGCGATGTGCGGCTTGGTTTGGCATTGTTGCCATGGTGCGTGATATGCGGCTTGGTTTTGGAATTAGGGTTACGTAGCCGAAAACCTAATCTGGTATTTTGAAAAAATACCCCTATTAATTATTTACACCTGAGTTAAATGCTCTTAGTTAATGTGTTACGGGTAACGCTAGGTCATGGGGTTTTACGATTTTACCCCTTGTTTAAAAACCACCATCAACATTAAGTCCCCTGCTAGCTCGGAACAGGGGGCTTTGTTGTGAGGTAAGCATAAGATGGTGACAAGATATCAACAACAACCGTAAAGAGAATTGAGGAGGCTTGTCGACCTTTTATAAATAGGATGTGGAATCCTTGCCTCACGGTAGTTTTGCACAAATCGGAGAGGCTGGCACAATTGGTGGGGCCGGTGCAACTTGGCGACGTTGGGAAGTTGGCATGAGTTGGGAAGGCTGATTGTGCTAAGCTGGTGGGACCGGCGCAAGGTGTGGAAGCTTTGTGTGCTTGCGGGCGTGACTTGGGCGGCCATTGGGAAGTCGGCGCAATTGGTGGGGGCCTAGGGTACAACTCGGGGCGACATTGGGAAGTTGGCGTGAGTTGGGAAGATGATTGTGCTTGCTGGCGGGACCGGCGCAACTTGGGCGGCATTGGGCGTTCTTGTGAGCCCGCACGATTTTTGGTTAAGGGAAATCCTTCCCTATTTCAGAATCTTCACGCCCATATATATATAAAATCCCTTTCTCTCATCTTGCACCTTATTCCTTTCATCCTTTCCTACTAGTGGCAGAGTCACAAAGAAAAACCAGCTTCCAGGTATGCCTTCCAGTACTTCTTTTGTTTCCCTTTTTATGTAGGTGTAAAAATTGGAGTGGGCATTTATATATTGCGCATATAATTTCTTGGCATGTCTCTTGTAGAAAATATTGTATGTATTTCGAACCCGTAGGAAAGTGCTCCATATATTATTTTGAACCCGAAGAAGGATATTGCAGACGCACTTGAGCCGTATAAAATCTGCGTATAATTGAACCACAAGAAAATCTTTGCGTGTGCGATTTCGAACCGTAGAGAATCTTTGTATATGAATCCCTAAGAAGAATACTTGTATATGTGCTTCATATGACTTCGAACCCGTAGGAAATATCGCATGAATTTTCGGTCTGAAAAAATACTTTAGCGTGCAATTTTTGAACCCGTAGAAAAATGCTCCATATATAATTTTAAACCCGAGAATGATCAATCTGAGATGCACTTGAGCCGTATAAAATCTGCGTATATAATTTGAAACTTTGAAGAAAATCTGCGTGTGTATTTTTGAACCCTGAAGAAAATACCGTGTGTATTTTTGAACCACGAAGAAAATCTTTGCGTGTGTATTTTTGAACCACAGGAGAAAATACTTTGCGTGTGTATTTTTGAACCCCGAAGAAAATCTTTTGCATGTATTTTTGAACCCGTAGAGAATGCTCCATATATAATTTAACCCGAAGAATGATATCTCGTGTGCAGTTTTTGAGCCGATAAAGAATACGCCCTTTCTCTCTTTTTTTTTTTTTTTTTTTGTATTTCGGGTTTTCCTTTGTTGGGCGCGGTTATGTGTCGGGAGATAATTTTGTCTTTCTCCGTGTGCGGATATCTTGTTACTAAGTTGTTATGAAGAAATCCGGTAAGATGTTACACAGGCAATTTCGCCTCATCGGAAGATGTCCATAGTTCCAAACCGAACACGGATGATGAATTCTTCGTCAAAAAAACTTGCCTACTGCTCGGAAGAATCACCCAGGTTTCGTGCCAATTTTGTTAACCGGTGGTGAAGATGAAAAGAAGACACGTTCGGTTCGCCCGAGAGAACACCATACTGATTCTGTCTTCATAAAGGGGTATATTCCTCTTCCAATATTGATTTCGGGATGTGCCAAAGCCCATTGCGTTCTTTTGATAGATGGGTTGAGTTCATGGTGATGTTTCGAAGGGAGAGGATGGTCTTTGGAAGGGCGCAAGATGTTAGCGCCGGTAGGATGCAAATTGTTAGTACGTGTGATATCTGTGGCTAGCATGCGCGTGCGGCATGTGTGCACAGCAGCGTCGCGTCACAGCAAGCGCTTCTTTTTTCTTCTTCTGTTTCTTCTTTTGAAAAATGTCTAACTCAAGTTCGCGGGAGGAATCCGGTTCGGAGGATGATTAAGGGTAGAGCCACACGAAAACTTGCCTTTGGTGACCACCGGCTGGTGACTTGGAGATGGCGTTAGCCAATTGCAGGCACGAGATGTGGCTCAAACGGCGGATGATTCTCTGACGGTTGCTGCCGTAGACATGGAAGAAGACCCTTTGCGAGTCGTGAGGCCGAGGTGCGGCGCCTTTTTGATCCTCCGTGCTTGGTTCCTTATCCGAGGTCATGTGTTGGTTGGCGGCTTCGGCGTGCCTGCTAAGCACGAGGCGTTGTACACACGAATGCGGGAGAAGTACAAACATATGGCCACAACCAAGAAAGTCACTAGTCGATTTGCACTGGTTAAGCGTGTGGAAGAGGCTTTATCTTCCATCGAGGATATGCGTGAGGTGACTTGGTCACACCGTTTCAAGACGTTATTGCCATTTGGGAGCACCATCGCGACGTTGCATAGAAAAGGAGTTCAACACTTCGTGGTTTGTCGAAGGCCTTCTTGAGATCAAAAGTTGAAAGATGCGACAATCGAAAGCCTTTCCGTTGAGGAGATTGCACGACGGGAGGTGGAACTCGAAAAGCTTTCCAAGATGTTGACTATAAAGAGAGCGGCTCTTGAAGATGTAAAGTTGACTTTCTCCAAGAAGAGCAGACTTCTGTTGGATGATTTTCCTTGAACGCTTCTCTGTTGATCTTTCATTTAGGTTCTTCTTCTTTTTTTTGAAAGACATATTGGATGTCTGGTTCAAAGCTTGACCTTTGATAGACAGCTGGTAACTTTTTTGGGTGTTGGATTATTTACGGATGAATGGTTTGATAATATGACTCGATTATGTTTTTGGAAAGGAATATTGCTTCTATGAGAGTGTGTGCTAGCAATTGGCACAAGACTCGCCGATATGACGGTTTTACTAGGAACCTAAAAATAGATCGTATATCTTGTGCGATCTAAATTTACTCACTTCATAGGTTTTGTGAACACGCCCCTCTCCGTGTAAAAGGCGGCTTTCTTTGTAGCATCGCCAGATTAGTCCCGATTGCGGTAGCGTCTTGGCGAGTCTCCGGGTTTTACGGTGTAGTTTTAACAAGCGATAACTTAGGTTGTCTGGCGGTTGAGTGGACCGAGTCGCAAGTCCCCAATCGCTAGTAGCATCTTCAACGAGTCCCCAGTTTTGGTGTAGTTTTACAACCGGTAACCGGGCGTCTAGCCGATTGAGTCGGATCGAGCGGTAGCATCTTCGAAAATGTCCCAGTTTTCTCGTGTAGTTTTACAACTAGTAACCGGGTTGTCTTTTGGTAGTTGCGTCGGATTGAGTCGCCTTCCCCCACCATCTTGACATCTGGGTCGAAGAACGAGATCGACAGTCTGACATTGTAGCCGATAGATCAATCCTCCCGCTGTGGTCGCCAATTGTTTATGGGTAAAAATCGTTTCCGCCGATTTCGGTAAATTCGGTAGGTGGTGAGAAACTGATTCAAACCCTAAACAAATGTCTTGCACGTGAGCACTTTATAGATTCGAGAGATCAATCTGTACAAGTCCGGCCTAAACCAAGAAATGGCCGTTCCAGACTTGCTTCTGATCACAAAGTGGAGGAGAATGGTTAATTTGGGGAGGGAAGCAAAGAAAGGCGTTGAGACCAGAGTAGTTAAGGGAGAGTAGTATCTCGACTTGTATCAGAAAGTAAAATCTTGGGAAGCTTGCAAGAGATGGAAGCTTTTGGGAGAGCTTGCAAAGTTGCCTTTACGAGAGTGTGCTATTTTTCTCCCGACCGAGACTTGTTGTGCGGTGGAAATAGGTAAGACCTATTTATACAAGTCGAGATTGAAACGTACCCTAGCCTCATGAAGGAAGAGAGTAAAGGGTGAAATAATGGGAGGAGGTGGTAACCGCATGGTTTAATGGGCGAAAACGTTTTTCACCATTATTTCCTTTTATTTGACCGCTTTATTCCTTTTCACGCTTTCTTAATGTGAGCGTAGTGTACGCTGCATCTTTGTGACCGCCAAACAAAACCCTAAAGAAGCATCCCCAGTTTGTTTGTGTCGATGTCTCGAGTGTAGGTTGCATCTTGAGTGCAAGTGGCGCTGCTAGTGGCGCGTGTGGCATGTGCCAATGGCATGTGCGGAATGCCTTGGTGGTAGGTTGCACGGTTTGCAAGTTAGGTTACCGGCGTGTGTGTTTGGCATGTGCCAATGGCATGTGCGGAATGCCTTGGTGGTAGGTTGCACGGTTTGCAAGTTAGGCTACCAGCGTGTGTGTTTGGCATGTGCGGCCATGTTGACCTAGTTGCAAGTTTTGCAAGCCTAGGGCGCTATGTTTGGCGTGGGCCAAAGGCATAGCGGCTTGGAAGTATGGCTTGCGACACGTGTTGGCATGTGCCAATGGCACGTGCGGCCATGTTGACCTAGTTGCAAGTCTTGCAAACCTGGGCGCTATATTTAGCGTGGGCCAAAGGCATAGCGGCTTGGAAATATGGCTTGCGGCACGTGTTGGCATGTGCCAATGGCACGTCGGCCATGTTGACCTAGTTGCAAGTCTTGCAAACCAAAGGGCGCTATGTTGGGCGCGGGCCAAAGGCATAGCGGCTTAAAAATATGGCTTACGGCACGTGTTGGCATGTGCCAATGGCACGTGCGGCCATGTTGACCTAGTTGCAAGTCTTGCAAACCTAGGGCGCTATGTTGGGCGTGGGCCAAAGGCATAGCGGCTTGGAAATATGGCTTGCGGCACGTGTTGACATGTGCCAATGGCACGTGCGGCCATGTTGACCTAGTTGCAAGTCTTGCAAACCTAGAGCGCTTATGTTGGGCGCGGGCCAAAGGCATAGCGGCTTAGAAATATGGCTTGCGGCACGTGTTGGCATGTGCCAATGGCACGTGCGGCCATGTTGACCTAGTTGCAAGTCTTGCAAACCTAGGGCGCTATGTTAGGCGTGGGCCAAAGGCATAGCGGCTTGGAAATATGGCTTGCGGCACGTGTTGGCATGTGCCAATGGCACGTGTGGCCATGTTGACCTAGTTGCAAGTCTTGCAAACCTAGGGCGATATATTTGGCGTGGGCCAAAGGTATAGCGGCTTGGAAATTTGGCATTGTTGCCATGGTGCGCGAGGTGCGGCTTGGTTTGGCATTGTTGTTGTGGTGCGCAGGTGCGACTTGGTTTGGCATTATTCTTAGTGGTGCGCAATGTGCGGCTTGGTTTTACATTGTTTCCATGGTGCGCGGGTGCGGCTTGGTTTGGCATTGTTGCCGTGGTGGCAGATATCTGCGGCTTGGTTTGGCATTGTTGCCATGGTGCGCAGTGCGGCTTGGTTTGGCATTGTTGCCATGGTGCGCAGATATGCGGCTTGGTTTGGCATTGTTGCGAAGTGGTGCTTGTGATGCGGCTTGGTTTGGCATTGTTGCCATGGTGCGCGAGGGTGCGGGCTTGGTTTAGCATTGTTGCCGGTGCGCAGTATGCGCTTGGTTTGGCATTGTTGCCATGGTGCGCAGTGTGCGGCTTGGTTTGGCATTGTTGCCATGGTGCTACCGTATGCGGCTTGGTTTGAATTAGGGTTACGTGTCGAAAACCACAATCTGGTATTTTGAAAAAATACCCCTATTAATTATTTACACCCGAGTTAAATGCTCTTAGTTAATGTGTTGCGGGTAACGCTTAGGTCATGGGGTTTTACGATTTTACCCCTTGTTTAAAAACCACCATCAACACTAGCTTAAAAAGCATACGCCATACATATCTTAGTCTAGTCGCCATTTAAGCGCCTAACTTGATTTTCTGTTCCAACAGTCATTCACATAGTAACTGTTCAAAAAATCACATCTGGCTATATAACATGCTTCATTAAATGGTGGTCACATTTAATGATCGATCTCTCTATGAAATCTCATCTTAGACATATTAAGACGACTTATACTTTTATAGAAAAAGCTGTTACAAAAGCACATGGTTTTCGAAAAACATATTTTCCTCAAAATTTTCTTTTCTTTTGTCTCATCTTTGCTCGCTATACTAAGCGCCAAGGCGAATCACACAGTGTGTGAGTAGGATCGATTCTTTGCCTTGAGACAACTTAAATATCCATGTACACATCAAAAGTATATGATTTCTACAAAAACATATTCATATAAGAAAGCATTAATACTTATAATAATAATGTCATTATCACATGTTCCACATATCACATCCTGTTTAATCCCATGTTCTCTACGTGAGATTGAAAAGCAATTTTCGGAATGGGCTTAGTCAAAGGGTCAACCAACATTCTATTTGTGGAGATATGTCTAAGAACAACCTTTCTTCGTGCAACCATATCGCGTATAAAGTGGAATCTCCTACCAATGTGTTTGGTTTTTCCATGGTATTTGGGATCTTTCGCATATGCTAGAGCTGATGTGCTATCACTATGAAGCAACACCGCTTCTTTTGCGTGTTCCGAGACACCGAGTCTCTTAAGAAATCTCCTCAACTAGACAGCTTCTTGGATGCGCTACCGCAAGTGCAACATACTCTGCTTCCATTGTAGACAGAGCAATACACTTTTGTTTCTGACTACACCAAGTGATTGCACCACCTACAAGTTTAAAAACGTATCATGAAGTGGACTTAAACTCATCTCCATCGTTGCTCCAATCGGCATCGCTAAATCCTCTGAGTCTAATGTCTTCACCATGGTAACAAAGAGGGAAATTAGCAGTCCCTTTAAGATAACAAAATATCCTTTTAACTGCTTTCCAATGATCTGGTCCAGGGTTACTTTGGTAACGACTTTCCATCCCTACTGAAAAACTGATGTCGGGTCTAGTACACAATATAGCGTACATAAGACTCCCAACCGCAGATGCATATGGTACATTGGACATGTATTTCTTTTCTTCCTCATTCTTAGGGCATTGATCGTTACTTAGGACACATGCTTTGTCCATAGGAGTGTCAATGGGTTTACAATCATGCATTCGAAAGCGCTCAGAAATATCTTTTTTATGTAAGTCTCTTGAGACAAACTAAGAGTATTTCTTGAACGGTCTCGCGTGATCTTAACACCTAATACATAATTAGCTTCACCCATGTCCGTCATTTCAAAATTAGAGGACAACAGCTTCTTAGTGGCGACAATTCTTCTAGACCACTACCTTTAATAGAATGTCATCGTCATCGACATATAATGTTAGGATAAGAATTCTTTCCTAGGATCGTTTAATGTACACACAATGGTCTTCCTCAATCATTTCATAACCAGCAGAGGTGATAGATTGATGGAAACACATATACCATTGTCTAGACGATTGTTTAAGGCTGTAAATGGAACGTTTGAGACGACAAACGTTGCTCTCTTATCCTTTGACCTCAAAACCCGTTGGTTGAGACATGTAAATCTCTTCGTCTAGTTCTCCATTAAGGAATGCAGTTTTAACATCCATCTGGAATTATTTTAAAACCAAATATGCAACAATAGCAAGCACGAGGCGAATTGAGGCAAACCTTACCACAGGAGAAAAGGTTTCCTCATAGTCAATACCCTCTTGTTGAGTATATCCGTTTGCCACTAAACGAGCTTTGTATTTTTGATTGAACCATCCCTTGTTTAATTTTAAAGACCCATTTGTTTCCAATGGCCTTTCGCAAGGCGGAAGATCAACCAACTCAAAACGTCATTCTTATCCATTGATTTAATTTCCTCTTGCATTGCAAAAAGTCATTTATTGCAATCGACTGAAGAGATGGCTTCTCTAAAGAAGTAGGCTCATCTTGATACTAGCAGCATACATTAATATTCCCCCTTCAATCTCAAAGTGATTGACAGGTACTTTTCCACGCTTACTTCGGCGTGGTTCAAAAATTGTGTCTCTAGCGTTCCTCCCACTAGGATTTAGATCACTCCCACTATCTTCAACAATTATAGGTTGAGAAACTAATTCTCTACCTTCGCTCGAAGATGGTAAGATATCTTCACTCTCTTCTATTTCAAAGAGTTCTAAGTTTTTGTTAATGTCACTGATTCGAGGGAAATCATTTTCAATGAAAACAATATCTCTGGACTCTATCTCAGTCATCTGTCCATTTGGATGTTCACTATACATCACATATCCTTTTGAGCAATCAGAATATCTTATAAAGACAAGCTTTCTTGCACTAGGACCTAGCTTTTCATACACATGAGAAGCATTGTGAACATAACCAGCTGAACCCCATGGGCGCAAATTTTCTAAATTAGGTTTTTCACCTTTCCAAAGTTCATATGGCGTAGAAGGAACCGATTGAGTTGGAACACGGTTCAAAATGTAGGCCGCGGTCATAATAACATCCCCCCGGAAAGATATTGGGAGTTTGGCTTGCGCCATCATTGATCTAACCATATCCACTAACGTTCTATTCCGTCTTTCAACAACACCATTTTGTTGCGGAGTATTTGGAATAGTAAGCTGCCTAGTGTTTGTAGGTGAAAATGGTTTCCCTTTGATTTTGGTAATTGCGGTGTGTGCAGGTGAGAAATAATTTAAACCCTAAACAATGTCTTTGAAGGGAGTACTTTAGATTCGAGAGATCAATCTCTGTACAAGTCCGACCTAAACCAAGAAATGGCCGTTCCAGGACTTGCTTCGGTCACAAAGTGGAGGAGAATGGGTTGGTTTTGGAGGGAAGCAAGGAAAATGGTGAGACCAGAATAGTTGATTCAGGAAGAGTAGTTGGGTTACTACGACTTGTTATTAGAAAAGTGAGAGAGCTCACAAGGTGATCTAGCAAGTAGGTATTTATGAGTGTTGTATCTCCCGTATGAAATTGTTGTTCAATGAAATAGGTAAGACCTATTTATACAAGTCGGAGTAAAAACGTACCACTGGTCTCATTAAGGAGTGGGAAGTAAATGGGAGGAGGTGTGTAACCGTATGCATGGAAATGATGTTCCATAAAGTGGTTAACGCATGAAATTGGTTTTCATGAAGCTGCTAACGTTATGGAATTGATGTCCCATAAAGTTGTTAACGCATGTGCTTTATGTCCCATGAATGTTTCACACATAACTTCCGTATTTACTAACCGCCTCACCCTTATGACACTTCCTTATGACAGGCGTAGTGTATGCCGCCACGCTGCAAACCGCCAAACCAATACCCAAAGAGGATCCCCCGGTTCATCTGTTAATGTCTCAAATGTTTTGGAAAACCCAAAGTTGGATCCAATCTCGAAACTTTCACTGGGTGACCTTAATTTTGCATCTTCGAGAGGAGGGCAAGCGTTGATCGTTGCATGCCTTCGTTTTGGTAGAAGTGAGGGCCAACGTGGTGGCGCGGCTACGTTGTAGGTTTGCGTTACCAAACTTAGGTTTCCAGACCAAAGGTTACCATGTGTCGTCTGGTAACCTTGGATCAATTTTCTCCTGGGATTGAAGGGCAATCGTTGATTGTTGCATGCCTTCGTTTTGGTAGCCGCGTAGTGAGGGCCAACGTGGTGGCGCGGCTAGTTTGGCATCTTGCGTTGGCATGGAAAGGTTTAGCGTGGCCAAACTTGGGTTTTTGGGACAAAGGTTACCATGTGTCGTCTGGTAACCTTGGATGGCTAGGATATGCTCACAGGGATTGAAGGGCAACCGTTGATTGTTGCACGCCTTCGTTTTGGTGGCCGCGTAGGGAAGGCCAACGGTGTGCGGCTAGGGTGTGGTTAGGATTGGCATGTGGGGCTAAGGGTTCGCCTTGGGCATGACTAGCTTTGGCTAGGTGCGATTTTATCTTGGCATGTGGGGCCAAGGGTTTGCCATGGGCGTATGGCGTGGATAGGGCCAAGGCAAGGGCGTTTGGCTTGGCATGATGTGACTAGCATGGCTAGGACCAAGGCAAAGTGCGTTTGGCATGGCATGCAGCTATCTTAGCTAGGTTTGGTTTGGTTGGCATGGGGCCAAAGGGATTTCCAGGCGCACGGCGTGGCTAGCTTGGGCTAGGTGCGGTTTTGGCTTGGCATGTGGGGCCAAGGGTTTGCCATAGGCGCATGGCGTGACTAGCTTGGGCTAGGTGCGGTTTTGGCTTGGCATGTGGGGCCAAGGGTTTGCCATAGGCGCATGGCATGACTATCTTGGGCTAGGTGCGGTTTTGGCTTAGCGTATGGGGCCAAGGGCTTTCCATAGGCACATGGCGTGGCTACATTAGGATAGGTGCGTGACCAAGCAAGGGTTTTGGGGAAAAGGTCGTTCGGTAACCTTAGACGGCCAGGATTTTCTTTAGGGATTGAAGGGCAACCGTTGATTGTTGCATGCCTTTGTTTTGATGGCCGCGTAGTGGAGGCCCGGTATGGTGGCGCGGCATGGGGCCATGGCGAGTGCGTTTGGCATGGAGGGAGTAGGTGTAGGCGGCATGATTTGCCATTGGTACGGAGTGCGGCTAGCATGGGCTGGCATGCTTTGGCGCGGTCGGTGTGGTAGCATGATTTGCCATAAGCACGAGAGGTGCGGCTGGCATGGTCGGCATGCTTTTGGCGCGGTCGGTGTGGCTGGCATGATTTTCCATTAGCACAGAGGTGCGCCTAGCATGGTTGGCATGCTTTGGCGCGTCGGTGTGGGCGGCATGACTTTCCATTGGCACGAGAGGTGCGGCTAGCATGGTTGGCATGATTTGGCGCGGTCGGTGTGGCTGGCATGATTTTCTATTGGCACGGTCGATGTGGCTGGCATGTTTTGCCATTGGCACAGAGGTGCGACTAGCATGGTTGGCATGCTTTGGCGCGGTCGGTGTGGGCGGCTTGATTTGCCATTGGCACGCGAGGTGCGGCTAGCATGGTTGGCATGCTTTGGCGCGGTCGGTGTGGTGGCATGATTTGCCTTTGGCACAGAGGTGCGGCTAGTATGGTTGGCATGCTTTGGCGCGGTCGGTGTGGGCTGGCATGATTTTCCATTGGCACGAGGTGCGGCTAGCATGGTTGGCATGCTTTGGCGCGGTCGGTGTGGTCGGCATGATTTGCCATTGGCACACGTGGGAATTAGGGTTTGGCTAGTCGTAACCTTAATTTGAAAAAGATACCTCGGTAATTATTTAGGGACACATTAAAGGTTTCGATAAATGTGCCTAATAAATGCTTGTTACTTTAAATGTTGTGACATCACTATCTGCTAGGGTTTAGTGTTTTACGATTTTAACCCTAAGCTAAAAACCAACATCAACATTAAGTCCCTGCCAGATCGGAACAGTGCTTTGTTGCGAGGTAAGCATATGATGATGACAGAACAAGGACGAAATCGAGGTGTAAATCATTGCAAAGATGGTCGGGAGAGTCCGACTAACCTTTTTGAGTGGTAAAAGAGTTTTGTCTTCCCGTGTTGGCTACTGCGTAAGTTATGCTTGGGAATGCGAGACATGGAGTGGTGAGATGAAAGTTACCGGCAGTGCAGTCGTACATTTCCAAGGCAAAGGGGGCGCGGTCTTGGAAGAGCGACGTAAGTGGACGGCTTGGCTCGAGGGGCCAAGAGGTGGCATGGTCTTGGTAAGGCAAACGTGCGTGGATGATAGGGTCACGACAGTGGAGCAGGCGGCTTGGAATAGTGTGGCCTTGGCAAGACGAGACGTACACAGACGGCTAGGCGTGGTGAGGCTGCGACAATGGAGCGAATGGCTTAGCCTGGCGTGACTATGACAAGGCGTGGTTTTGTGGGGTGAGACGTGCATAGATGGCCAGTAGTGATGAGGATGAGGCATGGCACGGATTGCTTGGTGATTTTTCTTCAAGGGATTGGTTGCCTCTTTCCTTATTTGACTTGACCAGGAAGTTTTTCTTCTCTTCAACCCAAAACGTTATGCCCACGAAAAGAGGAAAAGCGTTACTTTTTCTGCTTTGGTTATGTTGTCGGTTTTGCTTCGAAGCTTAGCGTTGGCGGTGGGAAAGGAAAACACGATCTAGTGTGCCTCGAGCATGTTCTTCCACGCTTTCTCACCAACCATAATTATTTCTCACAGCCAGGCATGAGGTTTAATTAGGATCGAATATCATGCCTTAACTCACGGCCGGTATAAAATCTTTCCCTTTTGAGGTTGCATCATCTTGATGTACATAAAATATTATCTTGAACTCTACGTTCGCGTAGTTCATCTTCGTCCATCCTCTTTACAGGTATCGCCTCGCATTTCCTTCTTATTTTTATTTTATCCTCTTTCTTATATGTGTATAGATAGGATGGACCATTTTCCTTGTTCTTTGTAGTGTACGATGGGACCCTCCAGGGATAGCCATGTCTTTAATTATTCGGAGAAGGACTTGGGATTGGCGGAAACGCTCCTCTTCTCATGAGGAGGCATTAGCTAGAAACGAATCTCTGTTCCATGAAGCTGGTGACATCATCAAGGACCTCCCTTCCATATATCTCCATGAAGTGCAGGCGCGTGTTCGGACTTTCGTGGGTTCGGTGAACATGGAGGAGGGACGACAAAATAAGGAAGAACCTTCGTGTTGAGAAGTTCCAGTGCAAAAAACCTTTCACGGGTCCGATTATAGGGCGGATCAAGCTGTTTCTAGGTCGGAGCAATGGAAAATCGAGCATGTGAAGCTTTTGGAGGAAAGCGCCATGGTTCTCGATATTGGGATGCGGATGAATCAAAAAATCTTCTTCGAAGGGTCAATGAGAAAACCTCAGGGGCGTCGACGGGACCGAAGTAGCCTTTGGAGTTGATGCCGAGGTGTCGTTGGCGATATTGGAGGGTCATGGTGGCGTATCTTTGAACCGGTCGTCGGCGGACATTGTTCTTCTTGTGGTTGCTTCGGGATGGGATGTTGAGGTTCTTCTGCTGCTAACACCGTTGAATGGAATCTTTGTTGCCCGAGAGATTGTTGGGGGAAGTGCTTGAAGATAGCCTTGACCAAGGGGACTCGTGCTCCATCCTTCGAGGGCTAGTTCCTCCCTTTTGTTTTCATGTTAGTTGCTTAGTTCCCCTGATGCTTTTTCGTAAACTCATCTTTTCTTCTTCATCAGTCAAATTTCGCTTTATATATTATTATTTTTTGAATGATTGAATGAGGTACTTGGTTGTGGTATGATGGCTTTGCGGTGGTTTTACAGGTTAGTTTGATGTATTTCTCACGATATCTGGAGAACTCGTTTGGAAAGAGATGTATTTATACTCGTTTTTTTTTTTTTGACGAAAAATGAAATTCCAGGGAAGAATACAAACGGTGTAATCATCTTGGGGAAATAAAACTACTAAGAGGAATTGTTAAAGGAAATACTAAAGGGAGAGTGGCAGGAAAAGTACAACATTTTAGGGATTGGAGGCCTTGAGCCATCGCGAGTGAACTATCACGCCTTCAGGTGTGTCTATGTTGATGAGATTCCAATATCCTCCTAAAAGGATGTCCGACACCAGATACGGCTCGTCTTCTCTTCCATTGGGCGAATCAATTTGAATAGCCATTTTTACCGTCATCTTCCCAACTTGAAAATGAGTTTACCTTAACCACTATATCTCTGATTGAAAACGGGTTCAGGCGTCGTGCAACCGTTTGAGTCTTGGCTCCATTGGTTTCGATGGAAGTTTCCAAGCTTTTTGCAAAGTGTTCAAATTGCACATCACCCCATTCACATTTCTTGACAGCGTCGTGCCGATGTCGCAGCCAGTCCCCAAGACGGAATAGGGGAAGGAATGACGGGTTGTAGAGAAGGTCGTTAAACAAGACTTACTTGCGTTTGAAATCCATGAGCTAGCGCTAACGTGTCTTCTCCGGATGTCCGGGTTCCATTGATAACTCGTCGATGCGATAACCGATGGGATGATTTGTTGAAATTCTTTCGTGCGTGGACGTCGGTAGAGGATGCACATCTAATTTCGCTTTTTTTTGAGTACCCATAAGTGCCCCAATATCATGTCGTGACCCTGTTCTTTGACAATGTGGAATTTGCTATGCGTTATAGCGTCTCCCATCTTGATCTCGAGGTTGATGTAGCCATGCGCGTTCAAAGCTCCTCCTCTCGGGTTCTTAATCACAGACGGGAAATGGGTAGCGTCTTGTTTTGTAAATCCCACAACCTTTAGTGTCTTGAAAGTAATGCTGTTGAGGTCAGAGGACGCGTCGATGAGCGTGTTGTCAAATTCGATACCTCTTAAACGGGACGTGGTCAGCAGTACCCAGTTCTCCCCTTTGATTCCGCCCGTTTGGAAAGCATGGGCCCCTGGTGTGGTTTCCTGGGAGAGAAAAAGTCTTTTGCCGGATACAACGCGATTGAGAGCTGCGAAAATATCTTGGCGCACCTTGGAAAGATAGAGAATTTCACATACATGCTTGCATCATGGATTGTACGGTCTCGTGCACGAGTCCCCATAGGACCCAGTTTCTTATTGGGAGTGGGTCTCGATGTACTCCCTCGTCTCCCGTTGGAGCTCTCCAGCGTCTATCTTTTCTTTGAAAATATGCTTTTAGTCTCAAGGCAATCATTGGTCGGGTGGTGAACAGAATCTGTGGTAATGGAAATACTTGGGGTTCGCCATCTCGGCGTCGATTGGTGGATGCACTGGAGGTGGCGAATTGATAACATCATCTTGAATCCATGCTTCTAGGAGGTCAATCACCTCCTCGATGGGAAACGGGAAATTGAAGGTATTTTCTTCGGTTTCATGATGATGCTTGGGAGCTTTAGTGGCGGGGTTTTCCGTTGCGCCGGTACTTCACGTTTTGGCTGGTGTCATGTAGTTGGGGCCTTCCTTTTTCCTCTTTCGTTCACTATGTTCACGGAGGAGGAGGAGGCATTAAATTGCTTGCTGGTGAGGCGTCTATTCCCGCGAGTTTCACGCGTGTCTTCGGTTCGAGTTGGCCTAGTTCTTTCCAGTAATGCTGGTGCTATCGCTGCGGATCGTCTAGCGGCTTCATGGAGTTCGAAGAATGTTTGGAAGCACAAGTTTTCTAGCAAGGCGCGGTAAATAGGAACCATACCATTGATGCACGCGTTCACCAGCTGTTGCTCAGTCACGTTTGGGTGGTGACAATCGAGCGCATGAACCCTGAACCTTTTGACAAAATCATTTGGATGTTCGTTATCCCATTGGTACATTCTTCCGAGGTCTGAGAAAGTAACTTGTTCGAACACGAAGAAGTACTTCTGTAAACGCGGTAACCATGCTACTCAGGTTGGGAATACATTCGGCGGGATCTTTGTTGTACCCATGTATACGCCCTTCCGGTAAGTGATTTTGAGAACTCCTTGGACGAAGAACGTGATTATATTCATGTTCACATAGGGATTCTAAGAACGGAGACATGCTCATGTGCATTCCTGTACCATCGTATAGGGTGAATTGAGGAGAGGAGTACCCCCTTGGAAGAGGGATTCTTAGCATTTCAGATGGGTAAGGGGTGGTGTTGATGCATGTCTAGTTCATCATTCTTGATTCGGTTGCGGAGAAGTTGTTCCATATCTTCTCGCGTGACGAAGTTGGACGGCTGATTTCATTCCAATGGGATTCTAGCACGAATTTCCTCGTCCGCGGAGGCATGCTCCGCCGAGGTGCTAGCGTCGGGGTTGTTGGAGACGTTTCTAAACGGCTTTGGAGGACGCGACTCACGTGGTAGCCGCTCAGGGTCTTGAGAAAGACGAGTACTTCATTTGTGTTGAAACCATATTAAATCAGGCTCGCGAAACATTTCTGTCGTTTCATCAAATCAGCTATGGTGACATAAGGACGGCTTCCTTTGGTCCCTCCGGTCTCTCGTCCCGTCGGTGGGGTAGTTGGAACCTTAGTTGTGGTTACAGGTGCTATGATAGGCAAGAAACATTAGGAGCCGCAGGCAGCGGCTCGCTCTTGTGACTGAGTGGCGTGCTGAAGAGGTGTTTTCGTTGCCGTGATTAGAGGGTTGTGCAGATACATTAGAGGAGGCGGCGACTCTGGCCCTGGTGATTGGCGGTGTTACTCTTTAGGGAGTGCATTCGGAGTTACTATAGTCAGTAGGTGATGTAACGATGTTATTGGGAGAGACATTAACATCAGGGACGTGCTCTGTGCTGGTATTCTCGGCAACCGCTCCGGACACAAGTTCCACCATATTGGGATTGACGTTCGGAAACGAAATCGGAGTTAGAGTTGATATTGTAACCGATAGATCAATCCTCTGGCATGGTCGCCAATTGTTTGTAGGTGAAAATGGTTTCTGCTTTGATTTCGGTAATTGCGGGTGTGCGGGTGAGAAACAATTTAAACCCTAAATAATGTACTGCAAGGGAGTACTTTAGATTCGAGATATCAATCTGTACAAGTCCGACCTAAACCAAGAAATGGCCATTACAGACTTGATTCGGTCACAAAGTGGAGGAGAATGGGTTGGTTTTGGGGAGGTAAGCAAGGAAAGTGGTGAGACCAGAATAGTTGATTACGGAAGAGTAGTTTGGTTATTACAACTTGTTATCGGAAAAAGTGAGAGAGCTCACAAGGTGAGCTAGCAAGTAGGTATTTATGAGTGTTGTATCTCCCGTATGAACTTGTTGTTCAATGGAAATAGGTAAGACCTATTTATACAAGTCGGAGTAAAAACGTACCCTGGTCTCATTAAGGAGTGGGGAAGTAAATGGGAGGAGGTGGTAACCGTATGCACGGAATTGATGTTCCATAAAGTGGTTAACGCATGAAACTGGTTTTCATGAAACTGCTAACGTTATGGAATTGATGTCCCATAAAGTTGTTAACGCATGTGCTTTATGTCCCATGAACGTTTCACACATAACTTCCCGTATTTACTAATCGCCTCACCCTTATGACACTTCCTTATAATGGGCGTAGTGTACGCCGCACGATGTAAACCGCCAAACCAATACCCAAAGAGGATCCCCCAGTTTGTGTTGAAGTCTCGAATGTTTTGGAAAGCATGTAGACGTTGTTGTGGCTTGGCAAGTCAATCTCGGGAAACTTGCCGGCTGGTGACCTTGACGGTCGAGATTTTACATCTTGAGAGGAGGGGAAACCGTTGATCGTTGCACGCCTTCGTTTTGGTAGCCGCGTAGTGAGGGCCAACGTGGAGGCGCGGCTAGATTTGGTTTGGCTTGGCATGTGGGGCCAAGGGTTTGCCATAGGCGCATGGCGTGGCTAGCTTGGGCTAAGTGCGGTTTTGGCTTGGCATGTGGGGCCAAGTGTTTTCCATAAGCGCATGGCGTGACAGCTTGGGCTAGGTGCGGTTTTGGCTTGGCATGTGGGGCCAAGGGTTTGCCATAGGCGCATGGCGTGAACAGCTTGGGCTAGGTGCGGTTTTGGCTTGGCGTGTGGGGCTAATGTCTTGCCATAGGCGCATGGCGTGGTTATCTTGGGCTAGGTGCGGTTTTGGCTTGGCATGTGGGGCCAAGGGTTTGCCATAGGCGCATGGCGTGAACAGCTTGGGCTAGGTACGGTTTTGGCTTGGTGTGTGGGGCCAAGGGCTTGCCATAGGCACATGGCGTGGCTAGCTTGGGCTAGGTGCGTGACCAAGCTAGGGTTTTGGGGCAAAGGTCGTTTGGTAACCTTAAACGGCCAGGATTTGCTCCTGGGATTGAAGGGCAACCGTTTATTGTTGCACGCCTTCGTTTTGATAGCCGCGTAGTGAAGGCCAGTATGGTGGCGCGGCATGGGGCCATGGCGAGGTGCGTTTGGCATGGCGCAGTAGGTGTAGGCGGCATGATTTTCCATTGCACGGAGGTACGGCTAGCATGGCTGGCATGCTTTTGGCGCGTCGGTGTGGCTGGCATGATTTTCCATTGGCACAGAGGTGCGGATAGCATGGTTGGCATGCTTTTGGCGCGGTCGGTGTGGTCAGCATGATTTGCCATTGGCTCGAGGTGCGGCTAACATGGTTGGCATGCTTTAGCGCGGTCGGTGTGGCTGACATGATTTGCCATTGGCACAGAGGTGCGGCTAGCATGGTCGGCATGCTTTGGCGCGGTCAGTGTGGCTGGCATGATTTTTCATTGGCACAGAGGTGCGGTGTGACAGACCGGAAAAATTACGCCTTTGGCGCGTTGCCCCGCTGGCAGTAATCTCCGCGATGCGCCAAGATGAAGCTACTATCCGGGCTATTAAGCTAGGGAAATGCACGTTCATTTGCCCTTGCAAGCATGCTCATGGAGCATGATGCAGCTAACTTATCTTCCACACCATTCCAACTTACCCTTGTTCATGAGGGTTTATTAAGAAAGCAAAACTTTCTTAATACGACAAAAACGGCCTTTTGAGGCCCTAAACGATGGAATTTGGCTAAATTCTGGTGACCATGTGGATCTAGATCAACATGTCTTGATCTTTGAGCCGTTTCCCATCAAAATGGACTCCTCTTGAGCTAAATTACGACAATCGGGTTTTTAGCCTATGTCAAACGCCTTGATAGGAAGTACGAGCATCCAAGGAATGAAATGCAATTACCCTCATCAAGTATGGCCACAATCATCTCTTGCGTCGATCTGCCGAGCCAGATGATATGAGAGGCCAAAGTGCCTCAATCATCTCTAAATTAGATGATATGAGCGACAACGTCTTTGACCTGGAAATCTTCTGAACTCATTTGCGGCTTCCTAAGTACCCTTCCCTACTCTAAAGGATTAAGGACAGACCGTAGTTCATCCTCGAAGGGACAATCAACTTATTCCAGCTCGTTTGCTAGGCCATGGCCAAGCAACAATGGTAATGGCCTAGTCCGTATAAAGGCCATTCCACAAATACATCCAAGTGATGCATCATCGAGTCCAGGTGAATGGCATAGTGATGCCTCAGCGTCATATGCTCCATTCGTAAGGCTGCGCGACTAAGAATGAGGCATGAGCATCATTCATACCGTTCCGGCCAAGCTATGAAGCTTACTTGGTACATAGTCCGCATATGCACCTTCAACCAACTACCCCTCCCTATATATGTTTTAATGGAATTTCTACAAGTATGGAAAGGGGACCAAAAATCTTTCATCAACTCCCCGTTTACTATTCATGGTCGTTGCCATGTATTTTCCTGAATAATCGGCCAAGATGGATGTTCACTACCAATGCCAACTCCGATGTCCGGCCATGCTGGCCGTCCACTACCAACCCGATATCCGTCCATGGTGGCCGTCCTCCTGCCAACCCGATATCCGGCCGTGTTGGCCGTCCTCTACCAACCCGATGTCCGGCCATGTTGGTCGTACACTTCCAACCCGATGTCCGGCCATGTTGGCCGTCCTCTGCCAACCCGATGTGCGGCCATGTTGGCCATACACTTCCAACCCGATGTGCGGACATGTTGGCCATACACTGTCAACACATTGGCCAAGGGCCAATGTTCCTTTTCCTACGCAACGGAAGCTTTGGATGAAGCTTCATCTCAGGCCATGGCGCATCTTTTAGCACGCGCCATTCCAAAAACACGGGGTGTTACATGCGGCTAGCATGGTTGGCATGCTTTGGCGCGGTCGGTGTAGCTGGCATGATTTGCCATTGGCACAGAGGTGCGGCTAGCATGGTTGGCATGCTTTGGCGCGGTCGGTGTGGCTGACATGATTTGCCATTGACACAGAGGTGCGGCTAGCATGGTTGGCATGCTTTGGCGCGGTCGGTGTGGCTGACATGATTTGCCATTGGCCTGCGAGGTGCGGCTAGCATGGTTGGCATGCTTTGGCGCGGTCGGTGTGGCTGGCATGATTTGTCATTAACACACGTGGGAATTAGGGTTTGGCTTGTCGTAACCCTAATTTGAAAAAGATACCCCGGTAATTATTTAGGGACACATTAAAGGTTATAGTAAATGTGCCCAGTAAATGCTTGTTACTTTAAATGTTGTGACATCACTGTCTGCTAGGGTTTAGTGTTTTACGATTTTAACCCTAAGCTAAAAACCACCATCAACACCTAGTTATTCCCTTACTCTCACAAAATTCCATGAACATATCGGATAAATATTCGCGTCCACAGTCAGTACGAAGAGTCTTTAAACTCTTCCCAGTTTGATTCTCAACTTTTACAACCAAGCGCTTGAAACAATCCAAGGCTTCATAGCGGTGAGCAATCAAATATACATAACCAAATCGCATATAGCCGTCAATAAATGTGAGAAAATAAGAATAACCGTGTCTAGCTCTCACATTCATAGGTCCAAAAATATCAGAATGTACCAACTCAAGAGGTTGAGTAGCACGTTTGGCCTTACCAAATGGTTTCCTATGAGCTTTTCCTTCTAGACAAGGTTCACATACGGGTAAGGAAACTTTAGCGAGTGAGCCTGGATTGCCTTCTCGAGCTAGCCGAGTCATCCTATCTTGCCCGATATGTCCTAGTCTAGCATGCCAAGTTACACAGTCAATAACACTACTACTACTAGCATCAGACATGAAAGTCTCAGAAGAAACATAATTAAACAAGTCTAATTTAAAGAAATTATTACATAGATAACCATGTCCAAACAAAGTACCATAAAAGAAGATGTCCAACCTACCGTCTTCTATTTTAAAAGAATACCCTAAATTAAGAAGAGAAATAACTGAAAGTAGATTATGATGAATTCCTGGTACGCGTATAACATATCGTGAAGTGTTAAAATGCGTCCAGAGCGCATAGAGAGCTGATATGTGCCAATTCCCATAGCATCCTCACATGTTCCATTGCCCATATAAACTCTATATGTACCACATGAAATACGTCGATAATTTACAAACCCCGCTCGATCTCGAGCTACATGTTTTGTTGCTCCCGTATCACAATCTATTCGGGAGAGAGTGAGCAACCATTACATGTGAACACACGAGATGTGTAAACGAGTTAAATGAACAAAGTACCTTTTTAGGCTCAGTGCACTCACGGCCAAAGTGTCCTTTGTTTCCACAGTAATAGCATTTCATCTTAGATTTGTCTCTTTTACCAGTACGCTTGCCAAGACAAGCGCTTAGCTGGTTTTTCTGCCTTTCTTGCATCCCTTTGGCTATTTTCTTGCGCTTCCTTGTGGTTTGCGCTCACCTTGAGCATACAAGGTAGCCACACGTGTCGCCTCTTGGCGTTCAGCTTCAAGATCAACGTGTCGAGTGATGTCGAGAAATTCTTGATGCTTTCATTATGAGTAGAGCTGGCAAACGGGCGGGCCGGGGCTGGCTTGTTACCAACCCGCGGGTTACGGGTTAATACGGTCCAAAGCTTGCGGGTTGAAATTCTTCACGGGTGGTTATTTCTCCAACCGTGCCGTCCCGCGTAAAGCTTGCGGGTTCACGGGTTAGCCCGGCTTGTTTAATTAAAAATCAAATTAAAATTTAATTAAGTTAATTTTTGACGAATTACAAGGATCAAACACAATTATTACAAGGATCAAACACAAATCCTTTCAAATCCTTCCTGATTCAGACGGATCTGTGCTACAACGAGCAAAATTGCAAAAACAAAAAAAACAGGAAAAATTCCTTCATCTCTACCCTACGAAAAGAAATCATCACGAGCATCAATTCAAAGAATTTATAATAATCCCGCTACTACAGTACAATACTAGGATTGATACAATTTTTACATGAGATCTCTAATTTTGTATAAAAAAAATTTCTAACTTGAGATCCGTGATTGATCAAATTCACATCCACCCATGAACATAATTTCAATTCTTTGCAGCAACGATTTCAATTCATTGAGATCCGTGATTCATTGCAGCAACGATTTCAATTCACACCCATCAATATTATACCACCGACATCACCATACTCTTTTTCAAATTTCTTGAATCAATTCCATCAGTAGCAGCTCTCCTTTTGCTGTAGAACATCAACATCTTCTCGATCTCGAAACCATTCGAATATCAACAAAACTTAAATTGAAATTAGGGTTTCAATTACTTACATATTCTAATTCTCCTCTCGGTTTGTAATTAGGATTTCAATTAGGTCTGAATCTGATTCTCTATCTCCATACGTGAATCTCTTTAACTCTCTTTCGATGGAACTCTCTTTCCTCTATGAAATTTTTGTTTCTGAAAGTGAAAAAAACAAGAGAGATGATAAGATAAGAAGCTTACGAAGAGGCAAGTGGGGGAGTGTATGGGGACACGTGTGGGGTGGGGTGGGGTAACGGCTCAATCAAGTTGAACCCGTGGGTTTTACGTTCCGGTCCGGGTTAACCCGTTTTCAAACAAGCCGACATTTTCCCAACCCTAACCCGGCTTGTTTAGAAACCAGCCAAGTCGGGCGCGGGTTTTTACGGTCCGGTCCGGTCCAACCCGCGGGTTTTGAGCTTGTTTGCCAGCTCTAATTATGAGTAAGAATTTGCTTCATATACACCCAAGAATCAGGCAATGATCTTATCACATCTAAAACTTGTTGTTCATCACTTAGAACATTCCCAAAAGATTTCAATTCACGAATCATTGACGACATCCTTCTTAGATGTTCTGTCATTGAATGCATGCGATCCTTTCGGTAGACCTCAAATTTCAGCACTAAGCTGCGAAGTCTAGTGGTGGACGTACCACCAAAGTCAAATTTTAGCTGGTCCCGCATTTGCTTGGCAGTAGGAAAATCCTCATATTCTCCAATAAGATCATTGTGCATGTTACTCAACATAGTGTGGAGTGCACTACGATCTTTCTTAACCCAAGTTTCGTAGGCTTCAAGATCACGACGACGTTGGGCAGTATGACCCTCTGCGGGTCGGACCATTTCATTTGTTAGGAGTTCCATTTTTCCTCCTTCGTCCAACAAGTATCAGATTTTTCTATGCCACGCATCATAGTTCTTCCCATCAAGTTTTTCACCCTTATTGAGATCAGCAATCACATTGTTGCCAGCCATTTCTACACGTTTGTTGCACAAAGTTGGACATTATTATTATGTGTACACTCACTATATTGTCTCAAAATCTAATTGATAAAATCGTATATACACACAAATCCGAGATCGAAAATTTCGCTAGGCTCATAAACATCACCCAAATATGCATTTTAATATAACCTCTATCAATTAATTTGGACTAATAAATATTGGTAAAGCACATAACTTAAGCCAATAAAACCACTTAAAATCAACCAACATATGATGATTAGTTATCTATCAACAGAGATAAATAAGTTACATATAAACAAAGTACATCATGTGGAAAACGGACACGAAATAAGGAGTTTCTTGCTACTAATTTTCAAAAGTACCTCACTCACGCAATTATTTTCAACTAACGAAAATAAAGCAAAAATATGCTTGTTTGAAACATATATTATTGAAATTATTTTCAACTAATGAAAATAAAGCAAGTAAATTATTTTTCAACTAATGAAAAATAAAATAAAAACATGCCCCGTTTCAGAGATAATGAAAAATCCACTTTTAGATTTTTTAAAAATTCTAATAGACACTTATGATGAAACTAATGATATTAAATTAAACAACATGATTCAAAAATTAATCATATTAAAAAAATATTAATATCATGTATGTTATATTTATATGAAATTAATTAAATCAACCACAAAGGTGATTGTTCCACAAAATTGATTTTAGGTCATAGTCCTTTCGAGCAGAGGCCGTTTAGTCCTTGGTCCATTGGATGGTCGGTGTCAGGCCAGAAATTGGAACACATTAAACCACAAAGGTGATGTCTCCACATAATTAATTTTAGGTCATAGTCCTTTTAGGAAGTGGCCGTTTATTCCATGGTTTGTTCAAAAAAAATAACGAAAACGCATAAAAGGCTCTGATACCAATGTAAGTCGTATATAACTGATATATATGTAAGTTGAACAAATCAAATGCGAAGCGAGGTTATTAATTCATACCTTGTAATCGCTCCAAATGCGGATGAATTAGGACCGGTGAATCACTTGCGTTTCACGTTTTCGAACCTTCAAACTCGGCGGTGAGTAGGTGCCACAAAAACGAGCACAAACTATATTTCCACAAACTAAATACGTATAGAACTTCAACTTCTTCTCCAAAAGACACTAAGGGATTTTGGTGATTCTACAACTAATGTTTGAATACTAGCTAACTTGAATGCTCACATAGAACTCTCTAGCTTAATCTCCATACTTGGTTTATCTCTTGCTAAACTCACTACTATTGAGTTGTAGTATTTTCTACTTCTTATTATTATGTTTCAACAAATGAAACTAGAAGCCTATTTATACTCAAAATTCAAGTATCCTCTCTTGGAAAGTGTAAAGGAAGAACAAAACACTTGGAGCAAGTTCTAACACTTGTTAGCATGCATGGAGATAAACATATGGAGTAAGTGATGAAACACTTGTTAACATCATGCAAACACATGGTGGAAAGATACAAGACACATGTTTCACCATGGCTTGGTTAGTTGGAGAAGGATTTTTCTTTTGACAAAGTCAAGCACATGACTTTATATAACCACCCAAGATGGATTTTGGGCATGCACACACACATGGGTGCCCATATTTCCAACAATAAGCTTAGCAAAATTGCAGCAATGCAATATCCTAAAGCAGTTATTTCCTAAAGAAACCTTACTTTGCCGGCTACAAAGCAATATCCTGAAGCATCAAATTCATCCCATAAGCCCATGCACAAGCCTTTGGACTAAAGTTCTCCTTAATCAAAGGATGAGAGAAATTCATATAACTGCGCATAACGATGAAACGACCCGAAACATGGATCTACTGCGCCATTCGCTTTACCATCCATATCTACACCCACGTCCCAGTTAAATCCCTCGAACAACGATATCATCATCCAAGAATAGAATTCTATGCAACTTTGGATACCTTTCTGGCACAGTAAGCAACCTCCTCGCATAGACTACACTGCATCTTGATTTCACCAACATCCCAGTTCCACTAAATGAGAAGATGGAAAAAAAAATGCTCCTATTAGAGATCTGTACATGTATATGTGTTACTTACTTGACATGGAGTGGGATCCCAGTTTTTAGTTTTCACCAACATCCCAGTTCCCAAAGCATAAACAAAAATAGTACACTTAACACCAGTAAGTTAAAGAATAAAGGTGGAGGAGGAGATTACTGCACTATCACCGTACTTGTTGGATTGGATAGCATCAGAAATGGGCATGAAATGATCTAGGTCATAGTTGCTTGGAATAACAGTGAGTTAATTAAAGACCATTTTAATAACGGCAAGTCCAAACTGTCCCGAATAATGTATGCCAGCTTGTCTGTCAATGTATAGCTGGCATCCACCTCATATCTTGATGTACATGTGTCCTACTATCAACTGGTTAAGTTGTGATCTTGACCAATCACTACACTTCATAAATAGTGTGTGTGTCTGTTTTTTCCAAGTGTGTGAGAACCTTATCTTTTCTTTCCTCTTTAATAGCTTAGTTTTCTCCATTAATGGAAACTATGATTTCTTGATTCTACTATGGTATCGGACCGAGAAAGATAATCTTTCTCGAGTTTTTCGATCTTCATTTTCCGCTTGCATTTTCATTTTGTGTATGATTCAAGATTTTCCTTCTTCCTCATCTACTACAATGGAGAATCCAACATCTAATTCAATTACTAGGGTTTCTCTTCATCAACTTCATAGTTTTGTTTCTCTTAAACTGACTGAATCAAACTTTCTCATCTGGAAGAATCTTGTTCTTCTGTTATTAGAAAATACAAACTAATGAAATTCTTGGATGGATCTCATTCTGTCCACCTCGGTTTACCAACAATCGCAACGCACAAAAAAATTGAAAATCCTCTCTATCTTGATTGGATTGATGAAGATGCTACAATCTTGATGTGGCTACATTCTACAATTTCGGACTCAGTTATTGCTTACTTTGCTGGATCTACAACATCTCATCAACTATGGCTCTGTATTGAAGAACGCTTTGCAAGATCATCTTCAACACATACTATTCAATTGTGGCTCTCAAACAAGGTGATAAATCCATTCCCTCTTTGATTACTGAGATTAAATCAATTTCCGATCAACTTGCCGCTTCTTTGGTGAAATTATTTCGACAAAGAACTGGTTGTAGTTACTCTTTCTGCTCCTAATTCCGATTACATACCATTTGCAACATCTATGAGACATCGTTATCCACCAATTACTAGCTTGGAGCTTCATAACAATCTCCTTAGTGAAGAGTCTGTCATTAGTGATAGAAACAAATCTGTTCTTGCTGAATCTTCGAATAGAGCCTTCTTTACTGATTCTTCAAATCAAGCTTTTGCTGCTAATCATATGTCTAATTTTCGATCTTCTGGTCGTGGTTCTGGTGGTCGTTTTAATATGTTTGGTGGACGATCTAGTACTCCTTCCTTTGGCCGTGGTGGTAGATCATATAATTTTTCTCCAGGAAATGCTACTACATCTCCACCACTGGCTAGAGGTTCTCCAACTAATTTTCCTCCTCCATCTTCAGTTAGACCTCCATCACAATTTCAGTCACCAACCACTTTACCTCCTCTCCTTTGTCAAATATGTGGTAAATTTGGACATACTGCCTTAGAATGTAGCAACAGGCTAAATTTTGCCTATCAAAGTTATCATACACCACATCACTTCAGTGCCATGTTAGCTTCTGCAAATATTTTGGGCAACAATCCTTGGTATGCAGATACTGGAGCCAATAATCATATTACTTGGATGAATCGAACTTCAAGTCATTGTTACTTATGAAGGTTTAGAGGAAATTCAAGTTTGCTAATAGGGGAAGGTATGGGTATAACTCACACCTGGTTTTTCTTTGAAGTCATCCCTAATCATACTTTTAATCTCAATAATATACTTCTTGTCCCTAAAGCTACTCAAAATCTTCTATCAGTTCATAAGTTCACTTGGATAATCATTGCTCCATAACCTTTGATTCTTATGGTTTTCTTTGTGAAGGACTTATCCACTGGGAAGATTCTTTTACAAGGCCCTCATCATAATGGACTCTATCCTTTGCGTTCACTCATCATTCAACCCTCAATAAAGCTCTCTCTGGTGTTTCAAATGTTTCTCCAGATGTTTGGCACAAGAGACTTGCTCATCCTTCCTATCAAACAATGAAATCTGTTTGTAGTTCTTTGTTTACCCAATGTACTCAAACAACCATTAAGCTGTAGTGATTGTCAACTAGGGAGAAGTCATAAATTGCCTTTTGCATTGTCTACTCACTTTGTAGCTCACAACCTCTCGGAGTTGTTGCATCTTGATTTATGGGGTCCATGTCTGTAAAATCCATTCTTGGGTACAAGTATTATGTTAATATCATTGATGACTTCTCCAAATTAAATTTGGATATATCCTTTATTTGATAAGTCCGACTTTTAAGAAAATCTTCTATCAGTTTAAAAGCTCAAGTTGAAAATCATTTACATCATCATATTCTTACTATTAGAACTGATGGTGGTGGTGAATTTATCAATAAGGAACTTTCTTCATTCTTAGTCGACTATGGAATTCATCATGAGATTTCTTGTCCTCATACACCGAACAAAATGGTGTGGCGAGAATCTAAGCACAGGCATTTAGTTGATATAGGCGAGAACATATCTAATACGGTCGGTCTTTCAACAAGTTTTTGGGTAGAAGCCTTCTCCACTGCTAACTACACTATTAACAGGCTTCCAACAAGATCTCTTGGTCTTAAATCCCCATATGAAGTATTGTTTAAAGAGCTCCAGTTATAATTTTTTAAGAGTCTTTGGGTGTCAATGTTTTCCTTGGTTGTATCCATATACTTCACATAAATTGCAACCAAGAAGCATCTCTTGTGTTTTCATTGGATATAGTCATGCTCGGAAAGGTTACTGGATGCTTAGATGTTACTAAAGCGAGTGTATGTCTCTAGGCATGTCATTTTTCGGAGCGGTTTTCCACTCAAATCTACTCGATTGCCTACTTATCTGCGAAGTTATTTACAGCGATTATTGCTCAACCATCAGTTATCTCTGAAGAGGTTGTTTCTGTTAGCATTCCTACTTGTGCTGCTCCATCCTCAGATATACTTCTCTCAGATGCAGATGCTTCACCAGTTCTCTCAGATGCTTCCTCGGTTATTTCAGATGCTCAAGTCAGTATTCAGCCACCTGCTCCTTCTTTGGATTCTCATAATCATCCTATGACTACAAGGGCCAAAGCAGGTATCTTTAAGCCTAAAGTTTATTCTACCATTCACTCTTTGCCTGCTGCAATTCAAGCACAAAAGCTACAGGTACCTACTTGTGTCAGTCAAGCATTAAAGTCACCTCCATGGAAAGATTCTCTTTTTGAAGAGTATACAGCTTTACAAAATCTTTGGAACATGGACCAAGGTACCTCCTCATCCCTCTCCCGAACATAGTTGGGCTGCAAATGGGTGTTCGGGTTGAAGCGAAAATCCAGATGGTACTACATCCAGTATAAATCTAGACTTGTTGCTAAGGGGTTTCATCGGCAAGAAGGGATTGACTACACGAAACCTTCAATCCGAGTGGCTAAATCCACTACTATCAGGGGTTATTCTTGACTTATCCCAACTTTGATTGGCCAATAACTCAATTAGATGTTAGCAATGCCTTTCTTCATGGAGATTTGGGTGAGAAAGTTTATATGCAAAAGAACCTCCTGGTTTTATTGATCTTGATCATCCAAACTATGTTTGCAAGCTTCACAAGTCAATTTATGGGCTTAAACAGGCTCCTCTGTGAGCACAGTATGAGAAATTGTTGAATATCTTACTCTCTCTTGGATTTCAAACTATCTTTCAAATGACTCTTCTCTATTTGTGCAAAAGGTTGGTTCCCGAATTACGATTGTTCTCATTTATGTGGATGATATTCTTTTTAACTGGGAATTCTTCTACTTATTGCAAAGATCTTATCTCTCGCCTTCAACAACATTTCCCACTTAAGGATTTGGGGAGTTACATTATTTTCTTGGTCTAGAAGCAAAAAGAAATGCAAATGGAATTTTTCTTTCACAAACCAAATATGCTCTTGATCTTCTAGACAGGTTTGACATGGGAGGTGCTAAGTCTTGCTCTTCACCGCACTCCGTCCATTTGCAAGCTTGTGGCAAACTCAGGTACTCCTCTGACTGATCCAACCTCTTACAGATCCCTTGTTGGTGCTCTACAATATTTAACCTGGACAAGGCCAGAAATCAGTTATGCAGTGAACCAAGTATGTCAGTTCATGCATAGTCCAACTTCTGATCATCTCATTGCTGCTAAGAGGATCTTACGATACATCAAGGGAACCATTGATTTTGGCATTTTATTCGGCAAAGGGACTTACTGCTTGTGCATGGATTCATGATGCAGATTGGGCAGGGATCCAGAGATACTAGGAAAAGTACAGGGGGTTATTGCATCTTTTTTTTGGTTTCTAATCCTATATCTTGGTCAAGCAAAAGACAATCCATCAAGTTGCCGGAAGCTCTGAAGAAGCTGAATTTTCGAAGTCTTGCCAATTCTAAGTAAATGAGGTTATCCGGATATGCAAACTTAAAAGAGACTTGCATTTTTTGCCTACTGCTCCTTCACTTCTTTGTGACAATCTAAGTGCCATCTCTTACTCTTCCAACCCCTGTGTTTCATTCAAGAATGAAACATCTTGCCATTGATTACAATTTTGTCGGAGCTCATTCGAAGCCAAGGAGCTAAAGATCTCTTATATTTCCACAATTGATCCAGTGAGATATTTTCACCAAAGGCTTTGGTCCAGTCCTGATTTGAACTATTGAGAGGCAAATTGTGTGTGTCTGCCTAAGTCTGCCCTACTCAATTTGAGGGGCTAATAACAGACAAGTCAGCCAGCTGTCCCAAGTCAATGTATGCCCGGCCACTGTCATCACAATGTATAGTGGCATCCACCTCATATCTTGATGTACATGTGTCCTACTATCACTTTGGTTAAGTTGTGATCTTCGACCAATCACTACACTTCATAAATAGTGTGTGTGTGTGTTTATTTCAAGTGTGTGAGAACCTTATCTTTTCTTTCCTCTTTGTAATAGCTTAGTTTTCTCCATTAATGGAAACTATGATTTCTTGATTCTACTACATTTCTCTTTGGCACCGTCATCTAGGACACAAATGCTTCGAACAATTCATAGATTTTAGAAAT
>JAJJWW010017673.1:0-67621 GCA_023531295.1 Papaver armeniacum | reverse complement strand
TTCGCGAGTGTTCAGAATCTTACCTCCCGTTCCAGACGGGGGACGAATCGGTTGTAGTCGACTCGGGCCACTGACTCCTATGTCAGTGTACGAACCCAAGGTGCAGAGACAATATCGTAATTGTCCTCCTTCTCTGCAAAACAAGTTTATATTTAAAGTACCCTTCTGTAGGGTTTAAAAATAATGTCCAAAGTCCCAAAAAAATGTCCAAAAAGTCCAAAAATAAAAATAAAAATTATAAAAATAATTATAAACCCTAATACAGTTTTCGAAAAAAAATTAAAAAATTAAAAAAATAAATAAAAATAAAAATAAAATTCTTTGTCTCTTCCTCGTTTCTTTTCGCTTTGTTTTTGACTCCAAGTCTTTAATTATTCACCAAATCTTTGGCTCTGCTTTCTTTTCGATCCGAAATCCAAAACCTATAACCACAAGACAAATACCCAAGAAAACGTAAAATAGAACAAAAGAATAAAAAAAACTAAAAAAAAAAAAAAAAAAATCTAAAACCCTAAAAACAAGTCCGCGTCGGCGACGCCAAAAATTGATGTGGTTTTTATGTTGTTGTAGAAAGTGGTAAGAAAGATGTCATTCCTCTCAGACTTGTGAAGGATTTTTTTAGATTCAAATAAAACTAGAAAACTCAAAGAAGGTTGTTATCAAGATTATAAAAAGCACTGAGACTCAGGTTTCCACTATTTTCCAACTTTTATGTGATTCAATATTAATAATTATCATGCAATTCATACATTCAATTGATTCTTAAATATTGTCAATAGTAGATTTTCAAAATACTGGTTGTTAAACTCAAGCATGGAACATCAAGAGCCCTAAGCTAAGCATGCACCATCAAGTGAAAACACAACAAGTGAGCAAAAATCATTATTTCAATTTCGATTCAATGCAAATAATCATAAAAATAATTGCAGAAATTAATTAGATAGATATTACCACATATTCGTTGGAAAAATAGCTTCCTCCGTCGCCTCAGCAAAGGGGTTTAGCTCCTCATATTAATCACTTGCTCAAAATACATGTTTATAGCCCAAAAGTTGATTAAAAGGATGAAAAATAATAACACGATCGTTTGCAACGATGTATCGGTGTTACAAAGCAGGTTGTTACAATGGAACCCCATTACTAAATCAAGTAAACACTATTGCTTTGTCGCTGATTTTAAGACCCCTAAAACGACTATCCTCGATGGCCCTTTGTTCTTCGTGTTCTTCAGCTACACCAGCAGAACCCGATTTCCTGCAACTCCTCCTGTTGTTCTCTGCCGTGTTCTAAACTTCCCCTAACTTCTTCTAAACTTCAATACCCCCCTCTGGGACTCGAGCACACCTTTTATAGCCCTCCAAACCCTTCAAAACCCGATTAAATTTCTTCTCTTCCTTTCCGTGCAAGTCACGGCAATAATATCTCTGCCGACTTACTTACGCAATTCTAACCTGCCCAAACTATCCAAAACTCTTCCTTAGATAGATACGTATCTTTGGAAAGAATATATCATGTTTAGTCTCCCTAGAATTCCAAAAATAGATCATGCGGGGACCGTGTAAACTCATTCCCCTGTTTTGCTCCAACTCGATTTCTAGCCACTTTGGGTTCCATACAACGACTTTACTAGGCCTGTTTAGGCCTAATAAGTAAACCCAATTAAATTCAGCCATTTAGTCTCGATAAAACTCGATCAAAATCTCAACCCTAATTTCTGTCGTGAAAACCAATTTTTTTCCGCCAAAACTAATAATTCAATGTAGAAGATGGTCACCCCCTATCCTCTGTTGGGGTGCGAATAAGAGTGTCTTGGGGGTGACCTGAAGGTGCCCCTTAGTAATTTGGGTACCCTTATCCAATCCGAGGGTCCGAATAGCATGTGTCCTCCGGGTGCAACTTTTCGAGCCGATTTTTCCAAAAATGTTTATTAGCCAAAAATACCTATACACACATAAACACACCATAATAAGTACAAAAATGAGCACTATTAATATATAGAATCGAGACAATTTAGACACAAAAATGTGTCTATCAATCATGTTGCAAGTGTCTTTCTATTCATAGATTTTTAAGGCTCCAAATAATTTTGAATTCAAGCCAAGGTTGCTTGAGATTCAGGTAAACACTTTTTCTGTTTAGGTGAAATTATTATTAGGAATTCATGTAAGCCTGTAAAATCCATGCTTTGAAATTACACGGAAAAATATGCACTATGGCATGGGTTTTGGAACTGTGCACAATGATATTCCATAACGACAAGTATGCCTTTGAACTTACAAGCATTGGCAGTGTTCAATAACCCTCAAGTCCTATAAGTGTTTATGAGAGTTGTAGCAAAAGCGAACATAGTCATACAAAATAGTTCGAGACCTTCTGCTACTACTGGAACTGGACAGGTTTGCAAAACTTGGCAGTTCGCGAAGTTAGGTCATGTGGGTATACAAATACACCCCCTTTCCCGAACTCAGAAATAAAAGGTTCGCAAACTGGGTTTGCAAACCTTTACAATTCTCATAATTCATGTTGACTAGGTAATACATACAAGTATGTGTACCTTGCACAAAGCAGTTATGTGTCTCTCATAATTCAATTTGAACATTCTCAACAGCCATAGATAGTATGCAGTTTTGCTTAGGCAATTTCCAAATGATCAACCTAAAACAAAAATATATTGTGAACAATAAATTGTTCTAACTAAGATTGCTAAGGATCCATGAACATTCATTGCTTGAATCATATTTCAAGAGTTTAACCAAGACAAGCTTGAACTCAAAATTTCTTTTTTGTAATATTAAATCTACCAAAATCATACGACATAGTATCATAAGATATAATAGTATATGCCATGAGTAAATAGGATAGGTCAGTTTTCACATACCTCTTTGTTGATGAAGTTCTCACAGAGATGTCTTCATTTGTTCCTTCAATATTCAATCTTCGAAGGTTATTCATTGATGTTTGATACTCAACTACCATACTTTAATCCTAGTCCAATACTTGACTTTAGTAGATTAAAAATCAATATATAGCTTTGTGCAACTAACATTGACAACAAGCTTGAGATAGCAAAACTTGCGAGTTAGACCGAGAAATGTTCTAACACAAACTGTCCTAGAAGGAGTCCCAAAGTGGATGTGCCTATGAATTTGTATGGAAAAACTAATAGTAGTGCTAGTTTTTTTAGAGATAACTCTTTCACGTCTCTCTTTCCACATATACCAGACTTTTGTTGTAGCTAATTTTGGAGCCAAAGAAGCTGAATCATCCCTCATCCATTCGTTATGATGATCTAAAAAAGAGTCGTTATTATGCAAATTAGGCATATGCTGCACAAGGGGCAAGGCCCAGACTGATTTTTGCCTACAACCATACCACATAAAGGACATGAGGCATCAATCCTCTTATTATAGACGATAATTTTTTCCTTATATGCAAGGCATCATTAAGCAGATCCAAAGTAAAATCTTAATCCTTTGAGAGATATCAAGGCTCTAAATTTTCTTCTAGACCCTTTCCCTACAAAAAGTGTTTAGATTAACATTCCTAGGTTCCATCGATTTAGTATAAATAATTTTTATAATAAAGATTCCATTTTTTCGAGTTTTCATCTAAGTTTGTCTTTATATAAGACCCTATGATAAGAACAAATGAGCCAGGTATTAAGAATCTTACTAGCCACAAAAGAAGGAAAGGTAGTGTTCACCAAATCAGCATTCCAATATAGATTCAATAAATCAATTAAAATTGAATTGAAAAGGAGAGGGTAACTAGTACACCACCATTTTTTTTTCGTTCGGGAACCTTTATGGATAATTCTTGTACAACCTACACGTTCGGTTACGAAACTGTATATAAGATTTTTTTAACAAGGTATATGTAGTATGTACGCGAACTGTTCACGAATTGAATTCCAACAAGAACAAGTCTTGTAATCTATATTTCAAGATATGAATTCAACATGAACGAGTCTTGTAAGTTCTTTACAATTGAGTTAATACTACCTAGGTTTAAATACGTACAACCTGTGATATTATAAAGATAAAATAATATAATGGGGAAAAGAAATAACACAAACACTAGATATTTTTGCCAAGGAGGAAAACTACAATTTTGTAGAAAAACCTCGGGACCTAGTCCAGATTAAATATACACTGATTTAAGTTGTTACACCAATTACCTACTACGGATTGCAAACTAGATGTAATACATGTTTCAATTGTATTCGTGCACCCGTATAACTCCTAGCATAACATCGATTCTCTGTAGGAATTCCTCTTGTAAATCTTCTAGAAGAACACCAATTTTGTTTAGAATATATTCTTGAAATTTTCTAGAAAAACGTTAAATTATATTTAGAAGATGCTTCTCAATAATTAGGGTTTACCGTTCCACAACCTCATTGTTTATTCCTCACAAGATCACATAGAAAAATCTAGAGATATCTTGATCTATGAAATCTAGCTAGGGTTTCTGAAAAACATCTAAAAACAAGTTCCATAACTATCAAAGAAGATAACTTCATTGTGCTTTAAAATCCCTAAGTAAAGTTTTTTTTGAAATCTTACTCTTGTTTGTGAAGAAAAAAAATATGGAACCTTATGCAACACATACATAATTTTTCAAGGGATGGTGTGGTTACATAAAACCTCTATTTATAGTGGATGATCAAGGCTAGGTTGCTTGGAAAGAAAACTACCTTGTCTAGGAAAGGAAACACCAAGTGTTTGGCTAAAAAAGCCCTTTAGTCACGTATTTCCAGTTTTAGTTCACGAATTGTTTCAAAAAGTTTGTGGACAATTTCATATTCATGGTCTGTTACAACACGTAATAAGTGTTGTTTTAATAAATCACCCATAACTTCTTCGTTATAACTTGGAATCGAGTGATTCTTGGTTCATTGATTCATATTCTCATTCACTACAACATGAGAACTTATCCAAGGAAAAAGGTCATTCTCACAAAAAACTTGGGATCAAAATCCTCGAGTGTATACATATGTGTATATTTACCGTCATAGGAATTGTTTCATAGAGTGAGCACTTGTTTCGATAGATATAAAGATCACTAGGTTCCGGTCGGAGGTATCCCACTAAAACTCTAACTCGAGTGCTACCTAGACAAACTTTGTTCCACTATATAGTATAGAGGATAACACACCCCCTTTTTCCATAGTGCGGGCGGGAGGTAGGGGATCGATTCCCACTAAGGAGGGTGGTTGTTGGATCCCCTATTTTTCTTCTCCGAGTGAGATGAGAATCATGATGTTGGGATGGCGATTATATCAGTAGTGGAGCTGGTCTAATTGTTTGGGTTTGCTTAGGGGAGTGAGCCCAGCTGTGTTGAATAAAAAAATATTTGTATTTTGATGTTTCTTATTATATATTAATCATGCTGGAACTAGAGGGATTTTAACGAGTCCAACTGGGATTTGAGGAACGAGTTCGACTACTTTGACTTAAAAATTAATCCAAACCTTTGTTGGTTTATGAGAGCTGTTATTGATTTTCCCCGATAGAAACGAAAAAACCCTCTATTGGACTCGGGGAAAATGAAAATTACTAGCATCCCATGATTATGTGGTTCCTGTATAGAATTTGGCTCTGTTACTAGGTTGACTAGGTTTTTACTAAAAAGATGGCTCTCATTGAATGACCCTTCAACAAAGAAAAATTGTGTTAGGGATTAATTTTTTCTTGTGGAGGGTGTAGCGTGGGGTCACTTCCTCTTCAAAAGTCATTTGTCTCTTTGTTTTTTCAGTATTTCTTCTTTTTCATCATCTCCGCCAACAACAAAGAAACAAAACAACAACAAGAAAAAAAAAATTAACCCAAATATCGATAAACATATAATATTGAGGTTGAAGGTGAAATCCTTAGCAATAAACCGATGCACATCTCAATCACGTGATTATATATCTGGACTTCACAAAGGCTCATGTTATGGTATCTACATATCTTAACAAATTCTCTCTTATGCTTAAAAATGAGAAAAATATTTGTATAAATCATGATTTCGAATATGTTTCAGAATCAAATGATTTTACTACACCTACTAAAGAATTCATTTTCTTTGACCCTTCTAACCCAATTATGTTACGGGGTGGTTTATATCTCTAATTGTGATTAAAAAAAAATCTATGCCTGGAATATTGTTGTTGGGTCTTGGAAGGAGATTCCATCTAGTAAGTTTCTTAATAATCATATTTATAGTAGTAGTTCTTTTGGTCTGAGATATGATTCTATTTCAAGTTAATTAAGGTTTATAATGTTGGTGGAGATTTTAAATCAGAAATAAGAATCTACACTATTAGGTCTAATTCAAGAAAAAAGTTGCAATCTATTTCATATCTTTACTACGTAGGGAAAGATAGTGTATTTGCTAACAACTTTATCTATTGGATGACTTCTGGAGATGGGTTTGATAAAGTTATTATGTGTTTTGATGTGACTGAGAAAAAATTTAAAGAAGTTCCAACACCTACCTTGAACAATCCTTATTCTCTCAAGGGTTCGATCTCTGTATATTTGTAGTCTGAATGATTGTATGTGTTTGATTTCTGATTACGGGAATGGATTTGAATTTTGACTCATGATAATAGTTAATCATTGGAGTAAACTACTAACAGTTTCTCAATCTAATTTCATGGGGTAGTCTTATTCTTTAGAGTTATTTCGTATTTTGGATAAAACTAAGGTTCCCATAGAAAAGAATTCCTTTGTCTTGTTTATGTATGATTCAAGAACTGAAGCCGCTACGAAAGTTGAGGTTGAAGGAATTCGGAGTTGGTTAGAGGCAGAGCCGCTCATTGAAAGTTTTCATTTGTCTGAGTTTTAGGTTTAGGGAATATGTATATAATCTCTTTGTTTTCCTTTCCATGTTTAATATGTGTATTTTTATTGCTTAATACACTTCACTTGCGTGGGTTAAGGGTTTTCCCCATGAGGCATTGCTCACAAACTCGAGATACTAGTGGCGATGTTTGTTCACGCCGTTATAGCTTGTATCTTCCTATTTTCTCGTACTTTTGTTTTAATATCTGAACTTGTCATGTGTTGGGGATTTATTGGTCAAAATATGAATTGGAATGTGTGGGTGCTCAAACATTTATCTTGTATATTTAGATATTAACTCGTGGTGTGTATGTGCCATTCAATATTTGATAAATATATGTGTGATTGCACAGTTGTGGATGGGGAAAAAACGGTTCGCTGGTTTTTTTTTAGGAAAGTGAAGAGTCGAGCGTGTTGTCGAGACTCCTCGAATCGGGCAAATTTCTCGGCCTCACACGGATGCACCGCTACAGAGGGGGTGCTTATATTTGAGAGATCAATAGCAGGACTCCTACCTAAACCAAGTCAATGGCCGTTCCGAGTTGATTCTGGATGCAAAGATAGAGATGGGTTGATCCTCAGGAGGGGGAAGCCGAGAATTGTGTGGCATCGGTGATAATCAAGGATTGTGGGTGTGTTGAAGGTTTCTGCAATAATTGGTGAACCTGTTGAGTTCGAATAAGTTCCTCAAATGGATTGATGAATTCTTTGAGAGTATTTACTCGAAAATTCGTAGACCAAAAACGTTGTCCTCAATCATGGATTCGAGACTTATTTATACTTGTCGAGTTGTGAACACCTTGATCCCCTCGTAAGTGTGACGGTTTCATGAGTGGAAGAGTGGGCCGGTGGAAGATCGTGGTAAAGTCAGTTCCATGTCGTGTGGAGACTTGACGGATCGTGCACCCACTACTTTTCTAACTCCCTCAACCGTTGACACAACTTACGCATGTTTCTCGTCGTGGATGAATCCACGTGCCGCAGGCCGCCAGACCAAAACCCTAGTTGTTATCCCCCAATTTGACGTGATTGATATCTCACGAATCGTGGAGTTTGTATGGTAGACGTACATTTAGTTTGTCAGTTGTTGACTGATTAGACAATGAGTCTAGGTTTTGTTGAATCAAGCATGTTTGACAAATGCTCAACGATTCATGAATGTTAATGTTGCGCAAATATTGTAAATTTGACGAGTTGTTGAATATTGATGAGTTACTGAATATTTGTGGATTATTCGAGCAACTGAGCAAGTATTGCTTGATTCAACGGGAATATTGATGAGTTATCAATATTGATAGTTGGGTCAATATTGAGCAATCGAGCAAGTATTGCTCAATTCGACGAATCACTTGAATATTTGACAATTTGACGTGCAATTGAAAGTATTGCTAAATTCGACAAATATCGAATATGAATAATTTGACGTGCAATTGAGCAAGTATTGCTCAATTCGAAAATTTGATAAATTACTAAATATTGATACCGGACCAATATTTGAGCAAATCGAGCCAACGTCATTTCAATTCGGCGAAATATTTATTGGTAACGTAACCCAATAAAATATTAAAATATTGGTTGTGCACCAAATATTGTATAATTAATCCCCGTGGATCAACATAAATTCATTTGGTGTTTGAACTTTCTCAAAATGATGATTCCGTGAAGCGTTTGTTCGAAACCTTAATTTTTGAGCAATTGTTCAACAATTGATAAATCGCTGAAAATAGGTCATGAGTAATAGAGGGACCGACCACATGAGATGACGGGAATCCATGTGGTGCCCAGTGCTCGAGTGAGCGTACACCAGGGTTCTCAGTTGGAGAGTTGGTGAAAGAATTATGATTAAGTGCCGGTTTCATCATTTATTGAATTATCTTCTTTGGGTTCAACATTAGGCAAAAACCTAAGTATGAAAGATGGGGGACCGACCAAGAGAGCATGAGACCGGCTCTTGGTGGTCACGAGACTAGATGTTTTCCGTTTGAGCAATCCCCAGGTTGGTTGGAGAGAGTTTGGGCCAAATATGAGCAATTGAGCAAATTAGGTCAAAAGTGTAAAAACGTGCGGGACCGGCTTGTGCAAGCCCTAGGAATGACCCTGGTCGGTCATTAAGGCATGCGCGTGTTTCCATGGTGTCCGTGTCTCCGTACAGAGAGTTTCAGTATTTTCTGATGTGCATTCGAGCAACATTGTGAATTTTCATAAGAGTTTCATCTTTACTGAAATTCTTGATTTTTGTTGGAATGAGCATGTATGCTCAATTGATCAATATTTTATAAATATTAAAATAAGAATATTTTAACATTTAAAATTGTCGTGAGAGGCTAGCCGGTCACGTGACCATGTTGGCTCTTGAATTTTCATGATTTGAGCAAAATTTGAGAAATTATGAAGAAATCATGATTTTTGCTCAAACCAAGGAGTTTCATGAATTCGAGGAAAATAATAATTATAAAAGACTAGGGATTGCAGGGTATGGGACCGGCCACGGCTAGGGCATGGCCGGTCGGCTATGTTGCGCGGTCCCACACTCCTTTCCCGATTTTATAATATTATTTTCATGAATTCGCGATGTTATGAAGAATCCATGAGTTTTGTTGAAACGGAGGAGTTTCATGAGTTTAGGGAATAATAATTATAAAAAGCTAGGGATTGTGAGGTATGGGACCCCCACGGCGTGGCATGGCCGTCCGGCTATGTTGCCGGTCCCGCACACCTTTCCACTATTTTATAATATTATTTCATGAATCCATGAAGTTATGGAGAATCCATGAATTTTGTTGAAACCAAGGAGTTTCATGAAATTGGGGAATGATTATTATAATATGCTAAGGATTGTAAGGTGTGGGACCGATCACGGCTAAGGCATGGACAACCGACCATGTTGCCCGATCCCGCACACCTTTCCTTATTTTATAATATTATTATTTTTCATGAATCCGTGAAGTTATGGAGAATTCATGAATTTTGTAAAAACAAGGAAAGTTGCTAAAATCAAGGAGTTTTTTCATGAGTTCATGAAATAACAAAGTAGGCCAAAATAATGAGAGAAGCATAGGGACCTGGCCCACGCTAGGGCATGGCCGGTCGGTAGGGCCTCACAGGCGCTCCTTATTATTTTATTAATATTTGTTGTTTTTCTCTTTTTGCGTAGGATTCCTCATCTATTCATGTTTTTGGATGCTCGTTCGTGCATCCGGGTGCTCAGTCGTGCATCATTGTCAAGTACACTTACACCATTTTTCGTGGGGCTTACTCAGGGATGTTCAGATGCCCGGTTGTTGAGTATTTTTTGTTAATCCATGAGATTCAGTGTAACATAATTCATGAAACGAGACAATAAAATAAGTAGTTATCAATTCATAGGATCAGCTGTGGATTCGACCATGAACTCGGAATAATAAGATAGGCACTACCATTCCATGGGATCGTGGATTCGACCATAGAATTGGAGTAATAAAATTATCTATTACCATTTCATGAGATTAGCAATGAATTCGATCATGAAATCGGAGTAATGAGATAAATTGTTATTGCCGTTCCATGATCGGTAGTGGATTCGACCATGGAATCGGAGCAATTGTTATTGCCATTCCATGGGATCGGAGTCGTGGATTCGACCATGGAATCAGAGAGCAATTGTTATTGCCATTCCATGGGATCAGGTCGTGGATTGGACCATGGACTCGAGCAATTATTGTGCCATTCCATGGGATCGGTAGTGGATTCGACCATGGAATAGAGCAATAATAGATTATTTTGGGAATTCGGTGGTGAATGTCACGGCGGGTGTCTATGTGCATAGTCGGAGACGGCTAATCCCGAGGGTGCTTCTCCAAACTACGGAAAACACCGAGTCTATACATCGCTCATATTCGGGATCGGTGAGTATCAGCATCTCGAAGGCGTTGTTGCTCTCAATCGGTGGGAACCGCCTTGATCGTTCTTACATGAGGTGGGTCACTCTCCTGCAGGTCGAGAACAGTGAGTATCACCGACATCCTGAAGGCGTTAAGCCCTCTCAACAAACAATTATGTAGGAGGGCCGCCCATTCTATTATTCTACATAGGAGGTCACAATGAAATGTCGGGATCGAACAGCTCAACTAGTGGGGGCTTTTCGAAAGACATATTCATCATGGCTTCGTAAAATATGAATCGTTACATGCCTGAAGCCGTATCAGAAACATGCAGTATCATGATTTTACGGATTTGACCTTTGTTGAAAATCCACCATCAACAACAGTAAGGCGCAACAAATAGTTAAAAAAAAGGGGTATATTCACTCAGTATGCAGAAACTCGACTGAAATAGAACTCAACAATAATAAAACTCCCTACAAAAGAGTTTCATAAACCTATTATTTGCTAAGAATCTTAAATATAAATACTTTAAATCCTAGCCTTAACTATAAGAAGTCATTTAAACGTATTAAACCAAATAACTCAATTAAAAAAAAAAAACAATAAAACTAATTATGCTCATGCATCAACACGCCCAATATTTTTAGATATTGCGGTGCCACTCTTTTCGCGAAGACGTGACTTTCTTATTATATGGATATGGGGGTTCATTTTCCCATTTTATGCGTAGTAAATCTTTTAGATTTGACTTTGCACAGTTACTGAAATGCAAAAAGCTTTCTTTCATATTTATTAAGAATCGAGATTCATCACTGTTAGAAATTGAGTAATATTCATATGTTAATGGTGTCTTTGTTGGAATTTAAAATTTTCCTGTATTTTGAGATATTATATATTTATTAGCTTTTCTAAAACCCCTGAGCAATGAGGACGGGTAGTATTTTACTGTGTGAGGTATTTATATTCTTTAACTTTTATTGTGGATTGCTATCAGTCACAAAAAATAAGATTAATGTTTTTATCGAAATAATTTCCCAATGGGGATGTGCACTTTGATTATTTCTCTATCTTCATAGAAATGCATTTGCATTACGATTGCAACTATGTGTTGATGGTAGATTTTTATTTAAGGCTAAAATTGTAAAAGCCAAAATTATGCGCTAACATCTTGCAAAAGATAAAGCCATTAATGAGTGATGAATACTTCTTCACTTTACTAATTCACCTAGAATGGAGCATGTGGCCACAATCCCAGTATTTTGTGAATTAAATACACGAAATTCATCCAGGTTGGGGAATGTGGCAACAATCCCATATACCACAATGAATTTACAACATTATTAATTAATGCATATCCAACCTTGTATTTCCTGTACTCATTGCGGTGCGGCATGACGACCCGAGTGTTGTTCTCGGCCAGACAAAGCAACACGAGCCTCAAGCATTAATAATGAAGCATGTACGAAATACCCATACAGTTGCAACTCTCGGTGTGTTATACTATCCCGATTGAGCATGCAACTCTCGGTGTGTTATACTAGCCCGATTGAGCATACATCTCTCGGTGTGTTATACTAGCCCGATTGAGCATGTTTGAACCTGGACTGTCCGTATCAGTCTCAAAGACGATCACAACCATCCAACTTCACCAGAATGATTGGATCACAACGATCACAACCGTCCAAACCAAAGCAGTATGTACGGAAAACCCTAAATTAGGGTTTGCGGCACATTACATGTATCGCAAAATAGTCTCAACCATCCATCTTCGCAGGCATAGATGGAGGGTGTATATGTAGATTCAAAGGGCCCAGAGCATGTCAACACAAACACCGTGGGCCTTTACATACCATGATCAGATCGGTCAGGACCAACTATAGTTGGTCGTCTTGATTCATGCGCCCAAAACTGGGTATGACATACGGCCGGCAAAACCTGATTAGGGTTTGTGTCGCGATCACGAGCGTCCCTTTTCTCTTGCTCGGATGAAGGGTCCGGGATTAGACTAAGCAGGTCCGGTAAGTATCAACATGATCACTGCGGGCCCACCTATCTCCACACCCGATCGACCAAGACCAAACTTGGCTGTACACCTTGATTCGCGCGCCCAAGCTAGGCGTGGTCACACTTCCCAATCACAAACTGATCCCGACCGCTCAAGTTTGTCGGACAAATTGAGTGGCTTAGATCACGTTTCTATGGGACAATGAAGTACATGTATATACACCATCCCACTGTATGCACGCAGTGCGATCGTCCAAGACCAGGCCAAGCTTGGTCACTCTTGAAACATGCGCCGAAGTTGGCATGATGCGCGGCTTTTGCGGCACTGTTTCTGTTGCAAATTGATCTCGACCACTCAACTTCACGGACAAATTGAGTGGCCCGAGATCACACTTTCACGAGACAATGAGGTATGGGCGCCTACACCCGTCATGTCTTCTACACATGCACGATCGGCCTGTCAAAAATTGTATCCCAAGCTTGGATTCGACCAAGTCAAGAGTGATGCTTGGCGCCTCTTCAAAACCTAATTCCATCGACGGTCGCGGATGAGTGTCTCAAAGATCATCTCGTCCGTCCAACTTCACCGCTTGGTTATCAACCATGGTCGGGTTAATTGGTCGAGTGAGGCGTCATGGTGATCACCACCCGTCACTTTACCACACCATGATGCGTGCACATAGAATACACACGATACTTCACAAGTATCGACTTCCTAAATAACTTAGTTATTTAATCTAGCATTATATGCTATGTGGGTCCCAGATCCACATACTCGAGACATCAATCATGTCACAAACTGGGGGATACATCTTGGGGTATTGGTTTTGGCCGGTTTCGGCGTGCGACGTGCAACAACGCGCCATCACAAACGTGTCGAAGTCATGGACGGTTAGTGATGACAAGAAGTGGGCAAGGCTGGGTCGTGTAACACTAACACCTGGCAACTCCATCACTCCACTTCCTCCACTTCCCACGAGAGACGTGAATAAGGCTCAAATGACTTGTATAAATAGGTTCTCCTCCCTATTTCCAAGGACAAAAACAAGAACAAGTCCACACAAGTCAGAGGGCAAGTGTTGATACCATTGTATTCAAACAGGACCCGATAGCTTACATCCTGCAATCCATTTCGGCTTTCACATTACAAGTCATACATAGCCAACACCTTCTTCGCTTCCCTCCCCTAAGATCAACCCCATCTCCTTCACTTTGTGACCGAAACAAGTCTCAGAGCAGCCATTTCTTGGTTTAGGCCCGATTTGCACAGTTGACTTCTGAATCTACAAGCACTCACCGCGGTGCATTTGTTTAGGGTTTAGATTCATTCCTCATCCACACACCCCAAATTACCAAATCCAGGCGAATAGTTTTCACCCATAAACAATTGGCGACCACGGTGGGGGTTAATCTCTCGGTTGTAAAGTCAAAATCCGATTCAATTTTATTAATTTCAAAAAGGGTAGATCTTAGGACCAATTCAATCATCAATCCATTTCAAGATGGTAGGGCTTCAGTGCTGGATCGTGATCAATTCGATGGAGCTAGTGTGGATAACACTCACGGTGTCGATGTACCTGCCAAAGGAGCTACCATGGTTAGTACATCTTATGGAGCCGTCCACTTCTACCACCGGTGCCGAGGCGTAGCGGAGATGTTCCGATAAGTGTAACACCTCGCATCACCCGAGCGGAGCGGTTAGCAAATCCCGTCTCATCAAGAGTAACACCTCAGTAGTCACGGAGCAACAACTTCCACTCCTTCATCGTGACGAGGAGCCGGAGGGGATGAGAGGAGGACCATCCCCTATTACCATTGCGAGACTTGATGGAGAAGCGGGAAGTTCTTGCTAAGACTCAAACGGATATGTCCGCAACTCGAAAGAGGTACTCACTTTTCTTAAGACATTAAGCGATCGATGCCACAAGAGCGCGACAGCCCACGAGCAAAAAAGGGAACGCATTCAACGCGACGGAGAAGGTACTTCAGCGGCGCGGACCTCCATGGACACGATCAAAGAAGCGACATCGGATATGGCGGTCTTTGTCATGGAGAACTCCTACACTGGGGCCGATCCTCACAACGATCCTCCTCAAGTCAATAGTTTCACTATGAACCAGAGGCCGGTAGATCGGGAAGCGGTTTCTCTAATGGAAAGTTTATGCGAACTTTCACACCTCTCGAAGAATCAGCGCGCGGAGACGGTTTGCTGCAATCAACCAGAGGAAGTTCACGACCGTGCCCTACATGTCACCGCACGCATCAAGGATTCGATGTTCAGAGACGGAACTTATCTACACGGGAGCGTCTTCGAATGTGATTACTCTCAAGACTCTCGGGACATCCAAGGTTCTCCCCGAGGCAAGTCGTACTGGAAGCCTACCACACAATGACGGACTTCAAGGAAACCAAACCGGCACATATGGGAGAAGCTCAGCGGAAAAGAATCGGACAAGTTCGTTGCGTCCCACTCCCCCGTGGGCGTCAATCGGGAAGAATACTGGCTTGCATCATTGAGGGCTAAAACCCACGATGCATCTTTTGCCGACGAAGAATTCTTCTCCATGTCAGAAACCCGACCCACGTTCACACGAAGAGGAACGGACTTTTGTGGAGAGTCGTGACCGAGAAAGGGAAAACGGTATACCGACACTTTACCATTATCAATTAGCGGGGGGAGACTGCCACTCTCCACCCAATGGAATGCTACAACAGCAACGAACCACAGAACAAGTGCTAGATGCTCCACAAATAGCCGTAGATGGCACCAACTCCACAACCGATGAGATTGAAACCGTTAAGGAATCTCATGCCTATCTTCATCACTCAAACGCCTTGAAGCTCGTGGAACTTCTCAAAGAGTACCATGACATATTCGCTTGGAGATATGAAGAAATGCTTGGTTTAGATGAAAATTGGTCACCCATCATCTACATGTCATACCTGATCCAAGTCGGTTAAACAATTTATAGTTAGGACACGAGGAAAATGGATAGATCGGGGTCTTTGCATAGACTTCGTGAGACTTGAAAAGGTGCTGCTCCAAAAACGATCCTCCTCTACCTAATATCGACATGTTAGTTGATGCAACCAGCGGACACGGCATGTTCTCCTCCATGGATGGATGTAGCGGCTACAACCAGATAAGGATGTACGAGCATGATACAAGTAAGATAGATTTTGAACTCCTCTCGGAAATTTTTATTATACCATCTTGCCATTTGGTTTAAAGAATGCCCAGTACAACGTATCAACGCTCTATGACGGCAATCTTCCACTTTGGAGCCGATACCTCGAGGGAGCAGCCTCAAGAAGATAACGATGTCCACGCGTCATATCGAGCAAGATCCTCGGGTGAGTCACTGCTGTCGGACGGTGGTCGAATAAGATCCGGGCGAAGTCACTTTATCGACAATGGTACATGTCTATCATGCTATGTTAGAGAATCCCGCGCTTTGGTCATCCTCTGGAGCTGTTGAACGCTCATCTACAACAACATATGCCATGATAGAAAGAACCCGAGCTTCCGTGTGAAGAGCCTCATAATGTTTGTAGGGGCATATATCTTACCAACAAGGCGATATAACCTTCGACCTTACCGTGCATGATTCCTCAAGCAGCAAGAGGAAAACCACCGAGATACAACATCCTGCGCGTCCGTCAACTCCAACTCCAGTACCACATGCACGACTCCCACAATGAAGAAACAATGTCCAAGATAATCCATATACGGCTCGACAACAACCACTACGAACAAACCATGTAAACCACGCTTGGGGATCGAGGCTCGCATGAAGTTCCTTCGTTGTCGATCAAGGAATTCTTGACATGAGAGAGATGGTCAGTCAAGAAGCATGGAATTCACAAGGGTAAATCGTTGAAGAGGGAAACACCTCAACGCTCCCTCTAGCGGCGCTTCAATGGTCTATTCAAGAGCCGCCTCAATGCTCTCTCCGGGACCCACGTTAAGCTTCTTAATCCTTCTTCACACTCTCTCCGGGGATCCACCTCAACGTTAGCACCAGAAACCACTTTAACATCCTCTCGAGCCGTTTCAACACTCAAGCTGCATCAATAATCTGCCATCTGGTCAAGTTATCTTTGATATACTCATTGCTCAACATACGTCTCATCCATCCTTCATGAGGTCCCAACGGAGCATGAAAAACCTTGAAGTCGATAGGAGAAGGGTTATCTTGTGGAACGGATATTTTCATATAGTTGAAAGGGCGCGGTGAACAACTCATCATCAATGTTCGGCATATCTTTGAAGATGTCAACACCTCGACTTGGCACCAACATTATCCCAAAGACATCTCAACATGAGTTCTTTTCTTCATTCTACAATAAAAGACACAGTCGGTACTTGTATAAAAACGCGTGAGATGTGTAGTCACACATGACAAGACAGACATTCACGTTGGAGTACACAAGGTGGTATTGGGTCCAAACACCGTATTGCTCAAGTTTCAAGTACGGTGTTGATCAAGTTTCAAGTCATTATTGCTCAAGTTTCAAGTCCGGTGTTGATCAAGTCACAAGTCCAAATTATTGCTCAAGTCTCAAGTCCTGTTGATCAAGTCACAAGTCCTATTGCTCAAGTTTCAAGTCCGGTATTGATCAAGTCACAAGTCCTAGATTGCTCAAGTCTCAAGTCGAGGTGTTGATCAAGTCACAAGTCCTAGATTGCTGCTCAAGTTTGATTAGGTGTTGATCAAATCACAAGTCCAATTGATTGCTCAAGTTTCAAGTCTTGTATTGATCAAAGTCACAAGGTGGTATTCAAATAAAAGGCGCACAGTGACAAACAGGTTTTGCCAAATAAACACTCTGGTCGACGTTGGTCGAGCACGCGACGGGTCCCATTGATCCCAGCCCAGTTGGTGAAGCGGACACATCCGTCCCCAATCAAAGCTCTCTCTCGGAAGAAAGCGTTTGGCTCAACACTTCAACGCTCTCCGGGCCGATCTAGCCGCCTTAACGCTTTCTCGGGACCCACATTTACATTTGAGCACACAAGGTTCATTTTAAAAAAAAAAAAAAAAACAAGCTTGCTCACATCGGGTCCCATGTTCGAGCAAGCAAATGACAGCAAGGCCGGTGTTTGGTCAAAGCATCAAGTCCTGTTTAGTCATGCTAGAGTGGGTGGTGTTTGGTCGAAGTATGGTAGGCTTATGAATGTGCCTACGACTATGTCTACTGCAAGTGCACAGGCCTATTGGAGGCAAGGGCAAGCACAGGTCGATCCCACAGGGAAATGGAGGTGCTATAAGTTGATCTCAAGCTTACTAAACTGTTTTCTAAGGTATTGACAGAGTTGTAACACAAATATGAGCTGATTTTTGTTGTCGAAACGACTGGATTGTTGTTGTGACTATATTTCTAAGGCAGCAAATGGGTTATAACTAATTGGAGAACACCAGGGTAGTTGATTCCACCACTTGACCCTATGCTAAGGTAATCTAACTAAGGTTGTGTTCTTGTAACTTCCCAAGGAAGATTCTAAGGATTCATGTGTCAACTAATCTTCCTAATTCCCCCAGTATCAATGCTGTCTTTTTACAGCACAATTGATCACAGGGTCCTTGGTTAACTAGCTAAGCATCATTCTTCTCTTGTTAAGCACATACCTTCTTCCTGGCGTTTCTAATGGAGAATTGATTAACTTCTCACTCTAATTCTCCCCTAGTATTGGTCAGTCTTCTTACAGTCTGACAATCACAGAGAATTTGATTAATTGGCTAACTAAACTCCTATTCCTCTCAAGCACAGCAAGAACAGCAACATAAGTATAAATTACTCAACATATTATCTAGGGTTTCAACAACACCCTAGCAGATTACTTTAGAACATAATTAAAATAATTCAAACACAAATTAAACTAAATTGGTGCTCACAGCTGCCGGGCATGCCTTCAAACATCCTCTGCTCAACCTATTTATACATGCAAAAATACCCAACCCTAATTCTTTTCAAAATGAAATTAAAGACAAACCCACCGCCCATACTTTGTCCGAATCGCTTGTCGCTCTGTGAATTCGGCTTTGAGACTTCCTTACTTCGATTTTCCCCCAACCGTGAAACCCTAACCCTAACCTAATTCTTCTATCTCTCTCTTAGCTCCTAGGAAGAAGCTAAGAAGGGCTAGAGAGCAATTAGGAGGGGATGTGGGCTGACTGTTGTAGTGGTTGTTGGTGGGCACATGCTCGCGAGAAAGAAGAAGGTGAGGGCTCGCCATTGTTTGGTCGGGAGAGAAAAAGAGGAGAGCTCTCGGGTGTTGTCGGGTGAGGAAGAGAAGGAAAGAGAAGGGTGCGTTTGATTTGGGTTTATGGGAGAATATATAGGATTCTTGGTGTGGCGCGAGAGCATCTTTGATGGGATGGTTGGAGCGAGTTGGATCTTGGTGAGATCGATGCGGCGTGATGCGGCAAATAGGATGAAAATCTAACGGCTCGGAAGGGACGGGTTCGGATCCGGGTCGTGGGTCGGGTCTTGGACTACTCAAGCCCATGTCTTGTGAATGGGTTGCTACTTGTTGGGTTGCAACTATTGCGCGCGCGGGCTTTGGCTTTCTGCTCCATAGACACTCGTCTCCAATTATCTGCTCTTTTGGCTCCTCAATTTCTCCGAACTTTATTTATTACCTAAAAACACAAAATTAATTAATACAAATATTTATTCTTGAAAACAAAGAAAATACGGGAATGCAGGATAATATCCGATTTCTCGAGCACAAAAGATGAGTTAAATGCCAATAAATAGATGTATAAATATGCAATATCCGCACTCATCAAATACCCCCCAAACCCGAATTTTACTTGTCCTCAAGTGAAAGCAAATTAGGAAATCCTAACTATACCACCATCCGAGGTTTCTCGAATGCATTTAGCGTATGCACTAAGCCTTTAAACCCCCAGGTGTCCCTAATGGACGAGTTGTAGTCTCGTGAGGGTTTACCATAGGTGTACCCACAAAACCTTCTCTAACTTCAGAGTGTAAAAGAGTCTCAAGCATCCAAGGAGTTATGAGGACATATAGTTTCTGCATGCTAGTAACAAGAAGTTAGAACTACCAAAGAACGCATTCTCATCCTTAAGTCTTTGAGCGAAGTAACCATACCATATGAAAGAATTGGATTCGATTGTGATCATAAGCCTCGACTTACGCCTCACCATTAGGGTTTTATGATAATTTCACTCAAAAAGATCGCTTTTTTAGTCTCTCATGTGCAGAGCGGGGAGTAAAGAGAAAAATCTGCACACGTTGTAGGTAAGAAGGATAACCTTCGAAATAATTTACTGGAGACTCCACGAAGTGTGGACAAAAAGAATCTTTTACATGATCTCTAAGAAAGGAAATCAACCATTAGCAAGGATGGGAGTACTCACTTACCTTCTCACCCGATCGACAATTAACATCATTCTCTCATATGAACCATAGAAACGTCTTCAATCTTCGGTCTTCGGTCTTCAACTGTTGATGACGAACTTCTGAACTTCACAAAAACTTGACAACAATTTATTTTATTTTATTTATTTTATTTTTTTTTTAGTTTGAACATATGGTGGTAATAAAACAATAAAACTTGTATTGTCTTGATTTCACAAATTTCATTAATTCTCATCTTCTTTTTCTTTTCTTTGTTGCATATAAACCTTGGACTATCTCAAATTTTCCTTCAAATATTCTGATGTTGCTCCGCTTGCTGACGATGATGTGTTTCTATGGGTCTGTTGATTGAGACAGAGAGTGATGCTAACTGCAAATCGATATTTAGAAGGAGTTTTCATCTTTAAACGTCACCCTCATGATTGACAAAAATTAGCACTCAAGAGATCAAAAGTAGTGGCTTTGAAAGTGGTACGAGTTGGGTAGCTCACCATTCTACCCTGGACCGACGTACGGTGACACACACTCTAACGACTTTTCTAGAAAGTTGCAAAAAATTTGAAGGTTGGTGCCTCACTTGATGTAAAATGGGTAGTCTCACTATGGGTGATCACAATTCTACTACCGAATATCTAAACAACACCTAATTAGCCCTCAGGTATGGTTAAATCCAACTTTAACGCTCTAATCAACTAAGAAACCCGATTGTGTTCTCCAAAGACTTCCAAGTTATCGTTATTTCAGTCGATTCTCTATGTAAACATAGCTAGAAGCATGCTAGTGACTCTAAGATCTCTAAAAGTTGGAGGTTTTTATTTACAAAAGAGTTTTGAATTTTTTTTTTAAATAAAAGACTAAAAACTCTACATGCAAATGCACCCCCAAACCTAAATCAAGCATTGTCCTCAATGTGTCAACAAATGATAAAATTTTAAATAAATCATACCAAGAGAACTATGTTGAGTAGAGAAAAGGGAAGAGATTCTGGGATGTCGGCGGGAGCAAGGTTAGAGCTTCATTAGACAAGGCTAGAATCCAACATTCTCAGCGGAGATCATATCGGATTAGCATAAACTATGTACAAGAAAACTCAACCGATTCAAGAAAGAAAATTTAACAAGTCCTACTGGATTATATACAATGAAAATTCACCATATACCAATAATCTAAAGAGTTGAGGATCAACCCAAAAGATGATATGTACAAACATCAATAGCCTTACACAAATATAACATGAGAGTGCAGGTAAGATTGCATATGTGAACAAGTTACCCCCAAACCTAAACTTGTCAATGAGATGTGTTTTTGAGCACAAAATCTTGCAAAATTAAAGGTACATCATGCACTAGGTCTAACTCAAAATGAGTTTTGCTAAGAACAGGCAGATATACACATTCCAATTGTGGCTCCTTAAAGGTGTTATACTTTGATGCAAAATAGTCCAAGAGGACTTGGGAAGAACAAAGCTCTAGGCCTAAATTAGGCATTTTCAGAAAAGTTGGTTTTGCAATTTTGTTACAAACTACACCTAGGTTTGGTGGAGGAGTTTCAATCTGTGCCTTAGGAGAGAGATTAGGTACATCTACGTTGTTTTCATGTATAAGATCATTTGCACCATCACACACTTTCCTAAAGTCAGATAAAGGTAAATCATACTCACTTGCATAGAACAATTCATCAATCTCCATGTCATAATCATCATTATCCATAAGCTTTGTGTCATGCATAGGAAAATCAGAGGAAGCAACATATTGTGACATGGGTAGGGAATCAGACACAAAAATACTATCATGATCCATAAGAACATTAGTGTCAAACGAGAAGATTCATCCTTTCTTAAGTCACAAACAAGTTGTGTAGCATGATCACTTTCAAAAGAATTTCACAAACCCAAACTCAGAGTTAACATCACATGTATGAATGTTAGAAGAAGTATCATTCATAGGGTTCACGAAGAGACGCCCTAACGTCTAAGACCCAAAAGATTCCACCATATTTCGGCATGCACATGCTCTTCTAACATATCATAATCATCATCATAACAAAAATGCATTTCCCTATTCAAACTTGTAGCATTTCTAGTGTACTCATTTACCTCTAGATTAGGTTCATATTCAGTGTTAGTTGCATGAGTAGGAATAGAAACACTATTTTCAAAATTATCATAGATAACAAACATCTTATCATGAACTTCCATCCATTCTTCATTTTGTGACTGAATCAGGTTCATTTGAAGAATCAAAGTGAGATGTTCAAGTGAAGGGGAGTCTTCGCTAGTGGGTATGCATGTTTCATATGAATGATCATTACATGGTTGTGCACATGGTTCACTAGAGAATGGATGATCATGCATTTTCCATCCAAGTATATCATTGTTTTGCTCTATGAGCTCTTCCATTAGTGATTGCATACAAGGAGTTGGGGAGTATAAAATTGTTCAACACCCCACTGTGGTTGATGATACACGTGCTCATAATGATTAGGGTGTGTGTATTCAAGGTCGAGGCCTGAGAAGGTTCATAGTACTCCCTAAAATCATCATGGACTGTGGGGAGTTCATCTTTGTGAGGTATGCCCGTAAGCAAGCTCTCTGATGGATTTGTTTCCATCCCAGATTCTGAGACAAAATCTGACATGATCTAGTAACTCAATTTGAACTCAAAAAGAAGCATAGCTTAGCACATCAAGCATGTATAAATGATGTTTCAAAATAGGGAAAGCTAAGCCCAGAGTGCTGGGTGTTCTTGGAAATGTCAGCCCAAGTTATGCAAGCCCAGGTTATTTGTGGGCTCAGTTTTGGTTTAAGTGGGCTTGGTTTTGGTTTAAGTGGGTTTTAGCTTGGTTATGTGCAACCCGGCTATGTGAGCAAAGAGCCCAAAGTTATGTTCGGCCCAGTGGTTATGGGCTTGGCTCATGCGACTCGGTGCATGGTTTGGTTTTATTGTGGGCAAGAGTGTTTGATCAAGGGTTACATGAAGATGGCTTAGGCTGGGTTTATGCTCTGTACACAGGTTGTGTGAGGTTATGCACTGGCCGGCTCAAGCGCCACTTGGCGAGATGAACACAAACTCTCAAATGACACAAAGATCGATGTGTGCCGGGCAGTGCAATATGACTTATTTGTCAATCAACACGGGGAGGCACAACTCACAAAAATAAGACAACACACGAGGTAATCACACAATTGCAGCATACGGGAGCTTGTTGTTGCTTTGCAGTACCTATACAAAGACAAAACAATGCAATGTGTGCAGACAGATGTGATTATGCTTACTCAAGTTGCTCAACACTCATTCAAATGCTATAAGATCACACACAATAGGGATGCCAATTCACCAGATGCAACAGATGGCAATTTCTACAGTTTAACAGAGTGTCAACTTCTGGTTCAAGTTGATGTCACTCTTCACGAGTTAATGCTCCAAAATTTTCGGGGCATGTGATTCACAGTATGATTATGTGGCATCAACAGCCTGAGATGACCACACAAGGGTGAAGATGGCTCTAGTTATTGACCTATAGCATGCAAAAGGGTCCACACGGCTTGGCTCCAAAGGGGTTGGCGGGGTCAACTAGGTTAGTTGATACCAACCAGCCCGATTGATGTCAAGCGAGTTTGTTTGAAATTTTGTCATCAAGTGGTAGCAAACTCATGTTGAGGGCTGGAGTCAAGCATAGGGTTGATTATGGAGCAATCACTTGGGATGGCAGTGGTTTATCATGGGAGCAAGGCCAGGCATTCTACAAAGTTGGCCATGAACATGTCATGCATACATTCGGGAAGTAATAGGCACAAACAAAGATGCTCAAACACAAATGCAATCATGCCTGAGATCATCACTGTTCACAAATGCAATAATACAACGAGATGGATAACTTCACAAATGCAACATCGAGATGACAAAGTCAGGGACTACATGGCACTTGACTTGAAAACCCAATGTCAACATGTTGGTTGATAATTTTCAGATTATGCACATAGGTGACAGGATCTCACGGATGTGGTTGAATCGGCACATGAACAATAAGGCATTAACACATGTCAACGATGCTGGTGTTGATGTCAACTATTGGGATTGACTTCAACTTGATTTTCAGCTAACTTGGCTATCAGGTAACGACTCAACTCACTGACTACGGGGATGGAGTTGAGCATGAACACACAGGACAAGTGAAACTTTGAGTACTACCTAGCAAGAGTTTTTAACATGCATGGTACTGGCAGCAAGTTTATCGTGTGGCAAGGTAATGCTTGGCGAGGTGGCTACTGTTGTCATGTTGTGGAGAATGAAATGTCCATGGACTCGGGGCAACTAATACACGCCCGCGATTCAGCTAGTACATGGGCCTGATCGCGGAAGAGACCAACTTGATTTAAGCAAAGGCTTAGATGATGTGGGTATTGCTTAGGATGACTAGGTTATCCGTGGTTTGTCATTCGAGGTATAAAGTATAAAGGGTTCTAGAATGACCAACTTGGTTTAGCCCAAATAAGAATCGTGTCACTCCTTTTATCGCTTTTCCTTTGCTATCGCAGAGTTAGCATGCACCTACTGCTCCAATAAGGTAGTGATGCGAAGTATGCAATCCCTCAAACGAAAAATGAAGACAGGGTGGTGATGCAAATTAAACTAACTAGATGATGCACATATGGATGAAGAATTAGGCTAACAAAAATAACAACAACATTATAAGGCAATGATGCGGGTAACTTATTTGAAAGATGACCAAAAGATGCAACTACAACTAAATTATAACTAACTGAGATGCTTTTATCCTAAAGTTATACTACAATGATATAAGAGTGCAAATATATGTACAATGGTGGGATGAAATCGATAAAGCAAGCAAGCAAGAATCGACCACAAAGACACGCCAAGTCCCCTCAAACAATGACGCTAAAAACTTCTGGTAGGCTTATGAATGTGCCTACGATATGTCTCTTGCAAGTGCACAGCCTATTGGAGGCAAGACAAGCACAAAAAATATCCGACAGGAAATGGAGGTGCTATAAGTTGATCTCAAGCTTACTAAACTGTTTTCTAAGGTATTGACAGAGTTGTAACACAAATATGAGCTGAATTTTTGTTGTCGAAACGACTGGATTGTTGTTGTGACTCTATTTCTAAGGCAAAGAAATGGGTTATAACTAATTGAGAACACCAGGGTAGTTGATTCCACCACTTGACCCTATGCTAAGGTAATCTAACTAAGGTTGTGTTCTTCAGAATCTCCCAAGGAAGATTCTAAGGATTCATGTGTCAACTAATCTTCTAATTCCCCCTAGTATCAATCATTGTCTTTTTTACAAACAATTGATCACGGTGGTCCTTGGTTAACTAGCCAAGCATCATTCTTCTCTTGTTAAGCACATACCTTCTTCCTCGGCAAATGAATGGAGAATTGATCAACTTCTCACTCTAATTGTCCCCTAGTATTACCGCTTCTTCTTACAAGACCCAATCACGAGAGAATTTGATTAATTGGCTAACTAAACTCCTATTCCTCTCAAACATAGCAAGAACAACAACATAAGTATAAATTACTCAACATATTATCTAGGGTTTCAACAACACCCTAGCAGATTACTTTAGAACATAATTAAAATAATTCAAACACAAGTTAAACTAAATTGGTGCTCTGGCTAGCCCAGGCATGCCTTCAAACATCCTCTGCTCAACCTATTTATACATGCAAAAATACCCAACCCTAATTCTTTTCAAAACAGAAATTAAAGACAAACCCAACGCCCATACTTTATCTCGATAAACATCGGCCCCGTGAATTCCTGGCTTTGAGACTTCTTTTACTTCGATTTTCCCCCAATCAGTGAAACCCTAACCCTAACCTAATTCTTTCTATCTCTCTTAGCTCCTAGGGAAGAATCTAAGAAAGGGCCAGAGAGCAATTAGGAGGGATGGCGGAGGCGGGCATTTGCGATGGTTGTTGGTGGGCATGTGCTGCGAGAGAAGAAGAAGGTGAGGGCTCTGCCATTGTTTGGTCTGGAGAGAAAAAGAGAGAGAGCTCTGCGGGTGTTGTCGGGTGAGGAAGAGAAGGAAAGAGAAGGGTGCGTTTTGGTTTGGGTTTATGGGAGAATATATAGGTGTCTTCGGTGTGGCGCGGGCACGTGATCTTTGATGGGATGGTTGGAGCGTAGCGTTGGATCTTGGTGAGATCGATGCGGCGTGATGCGAGCGTGAGGGATGAAAATCTAACGGCTCGGAAGGACGGGTTCGGATCGGGTCGTGGGTCGGGTCTTGGACTGCTCGAAGCCCATGTCTTGTGGAATGGGTTGCTACTTGTTCGGTTGCAACTGCATTTAGCGCGCGCGGGCTTTGGTTTAGCTTCCATGGAAATACGCCGTCTCCGGTCTCGCTCTTTTGGCTCCTCAATTTCTCCGAACTTTATTTATTACCTAAAAACACAAAATTAATTAATACAAATATTTATTCTTGAAAACAAAGAAAATACAGAATCTGGGATAATATCTGATTTCTGAGCACAAAAGATGAGTTAAATGCCAATAAATAGATGTATAAATATGCAATATTTGGCACTCATCAAAGTAGCAAGATGACACTCGAGCAAGTACATCAACCGTACGGTCGAAGTAGGCACAGGACATGGCCGACGTTTGAAACATGTACACGGTGGTCCCGCGTTTGATCGAAGCATGCACATCCGCCCATGTTCGAATCAAGCATGCTTACATCGGGTCCCACGCTCGATCAAGAAGACGCACGGACCCACGATTAACCAAAACAGGCACATCAAGCCCACGTTTGATCAAGCGAGTCAGTGAGCCCCACGAACGCAGAGGCGTAACGGTCCATCCGAAGCAGGGCAAGACAGAGCATCATGCTAAGGAACACTCTTTGGACGCCTCTTGAACGTGACAAGCTCCAAGGCCAGGATGACCCGTCTCTCTCCCTAACATCTAACTTTGTCTCATAAGCTTTGTCTTTAAATGTCACCATCTCATGCCTACCCCACAATGGTGTAACAATTCACGTGCTAGGCGGGGACTTAATGTTGATCTTTGGATTTTCATTTAAGGCTAAAATTGTAAAATCCAAAATTATGCGCTAACATCTTAAAAAGATAAAGCCATTAATGAGTGATGAATACTTCTTCACTTTACTAATTCACCTGAATGGAGCATGTGGCAACAATCCAGATTTTGTGAATTAAATACACGAAATTCATCCCGAGGTTGGAAAATATGGCAACAATCCCATATACCATGTGAATTTACATCATTATTAATTAATGCATATCCAACCTCATATTTCCTGTACCACACGGTGCGGCATGCACACCGAGTGTTGTTCTCGGTTCGAGCAACACGAAACCTCAAGCATTAATAATGAAGCATGTACGAAATACCGTACATGTTGCAACTCTCGGTGTGTTATACTATCCTTGATTGAGCATGCAACTCTCGGTGTGTTATACTAGCCCGATTGAGCATACATCTCTCGGTGTGTTATATACTAGCCCGATTGAGCATGTTTGAACTCCTCGGACTGTCCATATCGGTCTCAAAGACGATCACAACCATCCAACTTCACCCCGGGAATGATTGGATGGCTTAGATTGAATCCATGACCCCAAACAGTATTGGAATATTCACTACCGACCCAACGCGGGCCCTGATGGTCGACCTCCCCAAAAGGGTGGCATAGTTTGCCAAACCGGTCCAAACCAAAGCAAATATGGGACGGAAAACCCTAATTAGGGTTTGCGGCACATTACATGTCATCGCAAAATAGTCACAACCATCCATCTTCGTAGCATAGATGGAGGGTGTAGATGTGAGATTCAAAGGGCCCAGAGCATGTCAACACAAATACCGTGGGCCGCCTACATACTGATCGATCGGTCGGGACCAACTATAGTTGGTCGTCTTGATTCGTGCGCCCCAAAGGCGGGTATGACACACGGCCGACAAAACTTGATTAGGGTTTGTGTAGTGATCACGAAGGGTCCCTTTTCTCCCCGCTTCGGATGAAGGGTCTGTGGAATAGACTAATGCAGTCCTAAAGTATCAACATGATCACCGCGCCCACCTATCTCCACACCCGATCGGCCAAGACCAAACTTGGTTGTACACCTTGATTCACGCGCCCAAGCTAGGCGTGGTCACACTTCAATCACAAATGATCCCGACCCGCTCATGTTTTGGGACAAATTGAGTGCTTAGATCACGTTTCTATGGGACAATGAAGTACATGTATATACACCATCCCACCGTATGCACGCCGGATGATCGGCCAAGACCGGCCAAGCTTGGTCGTCTTGAAACGCTGGCAGTTGGCATGATGCGCCGGGCTTTGCGGCACTGGATTTCTGTTACAATTGATCTCGACCACTCAACTCGCGGGACAAATTGAGGGCCCCGGATCACACTTTCACGAGACATTAAGGTATGGGCGCCTTCACCGTCATGTCGTCTACACACATGCGCGATGATCACTGTCAAAATTGTATCCCGAGGCTTGGTTCACCAAGCTGAAGGTGATGCTTGCGCACCTCTTCAAAAATCCCTAATTCCATCAACGGTCGCGAGATGAGTGTCTCAAAGATCATCTCGTCTGTCTAACTTCATCGGCTTGGTTATACAACCACAGTGGGAGTTAATTGGTCGGTGGGCGTCATGATGATCACCACCTATCACTTTACCACACAATGATGCAGTGCCTGCATAGAATACACACGATACTTCACAAGTATCGACTTCCTAAATAACTTAGTTATTTAATCTAGCATTACATGCTATGTGGGTCCCACGATCCACACACTCGAGACATCAATCATGTCACAAACTGGGGGATTGGTCTGGCGGTTTACAACGTGCAGCGTGCAACGCGCCATCACAAGAACGTGTCAGGAAGTCATGGACGGTTAGTGATGACAGGAGAAGTGGGCAAGAATGGTCGTGTAACACTAACACACAACTCCACTACTCCATCACTCCACTTCCTCCACTTCCCACGAGAGACGTGAATAAGGCTCAAATGACTTGTATAAATAGGTTCTCCTCCCTATTTCCAAGGACAACAGAACAAGTCCAAAACAACAAAAAGTGTTGATACCATCGTATTCAAACACCGAATCGGGAGTAGCTTACATCCTCCAAGCCGCTTCAGCTTTTATGATACAAGTCATACATAGCCAACACCTTCACAATCTCAACACCTTCTTCGCTTCCTCCCTAAGATCAACCCCATCTCCTTCACTTTGTGGCCCAAACAAGTTTGGAATGCAAATGCCATTTCTTAGTTTAGGCCGGATTTGCCATGATTGATTTCTCGAATCTACAAGCACTCCGTGTAGTGCATTTGTTTAAGGTTTAGACTCATTTCTCATCCACACACCCCAAATTACCAAAACCAGCAGAAATAGTTTTCACCCATAAACACTATGATAATTAAAACGCCAAATCTGAGCATTCTTGTGGCATTCCAACTAACAACATGATGGCAGGAGGAAATATGACCAACTTGTATGCACATATGATACATTTGCAATCTGACATGATGGTTACTCTGGATCTTTTTATCTTCTTTTAGTACTTGGTTACTCCGGATTTAATATAGTACAATAGGTTGTCAATTTCTTGCTTATTGAAAACACTATAAAATGGTAGACTTGACAACTTGTTGTTGCAAATATGTTAACATGTGTTGGAGGTGTAAAATTCTCACTTTCTTTTCCATGTGCTGCAAATTTGGTTGACTTGTTGTTGCAAATTTGGACTTTATATACATACTTAATGCACATCTCAATCATGGGATTATATATAACTAAAGATCAGGTATCCGTAAATCTTAACAAATTCTCTCTTATGTTTAGAAATGAGAAAAATATTTATATAATTCATGATTTCAAATCTGTTTTGGAATCAAATGCTTCGAAATCAAATGATTTTAAACTGCACCAACTAAGGAATCCATTTTATTTAACCTTTCTAACCCATTTGTGTATGTGGTGGTTTGTATCTCTAATTGTGATAAAAAATAATCAGTATATGCTTGGAATATTGTTGTTGCGTCTTGGAAGGAGATTCCATCTAATAAGTTTTCTAATAATCATATTTCTATTAATGTTTCTTTTGGTTTGAGATATGATTCCATTTCAAGTTAACTATGTCTAAATCATGAAAAATGTTGCACTTTGTTCCATATATTTGCTACGTAAGGAAAGCTGGCGTATTTGCTAACAACTGTATCTATTGGATGGCTTCTGGAGATAGGTTTGATAAAGTTATTATGTGTTTTGATGTAACCGAGGAAACATATAAAGAAGTTCCAACACCTACTTTGAAAAATCCATCTTATCTTAAGGGTTCTCTGGATATTTGGAGTCCGAATGATTGTTTGTGTTTGATTTCTGATTATGGGGATGGATTTGAATTTTGGCTTATGCCAACAGTTAATCGTTTGAGTAAACTACTAACAGTTTCTCAAGCTAATTTCATGGGGCAGTCTCATATTTAATGCCGCTCGGATTTTGGGTAATACTAAGGTTCTCATAGAAAATAATTCCTCTGTCTTTTTTGTGTATGACTTAAGATCCTAAGCCGTTACGAAAGTTGAGGTTTAAGGAATTCAAAGTTGGTTAGAGGTAGAGCCGTTCATTAAATGTGTTCTCATGGATGAGTTTTAGGGAATAGGTACGAAATCTCTTTAGCCGAGTATTGGTCAAAAGATTAATTGGAATGTGTGGATGCTTAAATGTTTTCCTTGTATATTTAGATATTAACTCATGGTTTGTATGTTCCCTTTAATATCAGATGTGACAACATATTTTGGCGCAACAAATAGTAAAGAAAAAAACTAGAGTAAATTCACTCATAAAATAGATAAATATGTGACAACACATTATGGTTCAACAAATAGTAAAAAATAAAACTAGGGTAGATTCATTCAAAACGTAGATAAGAAGAGTTTTTATGTAGTGACTCTACTGAAATACACTTCAATAATAATAAAACTGTCTACAAGAGAGTTTTGTAGACCTGCTAGTTTTTTTTGGCTAAGAATCCTAAATAAAGATACTTCAAATCCCAGCCCTTAACTATAAGAACTAATAGATTTTTAATTCATAAGATGTTTTCGATCGGTATTTTCCACTACAACATAATAGGTAAACTATGTCATAAGTAATTTTTCTATGTGTAGAAATAATGATGACGATCTCAAAGGTTGAACAAATATGCAAAACTCCTTATGTTTCTTCATATTGTAGATTTGGTACAATCAATCTTATTATTATTTACTTTTGGATGCCTAATTTTTGCGCATCCTCTTTCGAAAAAGAATATAGTGTATACACTCATCTAACATGCGGAGCCACTCCGATGGGAAACCATAGTTGGTAGAAATTCACACATCTACTAGGCTGGATTTTTTTTTTTTTTGTCATTTTACAGTAGGACGTGGGGTTCAACACGGGCGGAGGAAAATATGGATAAACGAGGGAAACTAGAAAACTTGCAAATTAGCTTTTTAAATTGATTTAGACCATCCATAATGTTGTGAGATTATTGCATTTTTGCTGAAATTTTGCACATAGTGAGGCAAATAAACCTAAATATGGCGACGTTGCTATTTGAATATAACATACGTTATATGTAATCAATTTAATCTCATACCGAGTCTCATATGTAGTAACTATTATCGATTTAGTTACACGTGAAACTCAATCTGAAAAAGACACCATCTTAAAACTCATGCTTAAATAGTGGATACCAGACTTATTTTTAAACAAAGTATGATCCCACACTTTATCTTAGATATTTTTAGTTAGTTTTAGATTTTTCAATCCTTGCAAGCTCCTTACATTTGACTATCCAAAGATATTTATGCAATGTAAGTATAACTTTATCACATACCTGGTGGATGGTTGGTGTTGATGGTGGATTTTCATTTAAGGTTAAAATTGTAAAAGCCAGAAAATTATGCGCTGACATCTTGTAAAGGATAAAGCCATTAATAAGTGTTGGATACTCATTCACTTTACCAATTCACCTAGAATGGAGCATGTGGCAACAATCCCATTCCATGAATTAAATACACGAAATTCATCCATGCTTGGAGCATGTAGCAACAATCCCCATATACCTCGTGAATTTATAACATTATTAATTAAATGTAAGCAACCTTGTATTTCCAGACTGCATTATCAGCCATGATGATTTGTGTTGCTCTCAAAGCAGCAACACGAACCTCCAAGCATTATAATGAAAGCATGTACCGAAATACCCGTCATTTGCCAACTCCTGGTTATACTAGCCCGATTGAGTTAACTCTCGGTGTGTTATACTAGCCCGATTGAGCATCCTAGACCGTCCGTATCGGCCTCTGGATATGATCTCGTTCATCCAACTTCACCAAAGATGATTGGCCCCGGATCAATTCCATAACCCCAAGCGGTATGAAATATCTATCACAAACCAACGCTGGGCCCCGCATGGTGGCCTCCCCTAATATTGGCATATTACAAAACGCCCAAAACCAGGCGTGTGGACGGAAAACCCTAAATTAGGGTTTGCAAAGATATTACATGTGTCGTCAAAGCCTCAACCATCCATCTTCGTATGTATGACGGAGGGTGTAGATGTAGATTCAAAGGGCCCAGAGCATGTCAACACAATCACCGAGGGCTCCGCTGTCTCCGACACCACCGGTCGGACCAACCATGGTTGGTCATCCCGGTCATTACTCGAATAAAGCATGGTTATACTCGCCGAAAACCAAAAATTAGGGTTTTGAGTATCACGAGCGTCCATCTTCTCCGGCACGAACGAGGGGTCCCAGTTAGATTACATGTGATCCTACAGCCGCCAAAGATGACCACCGTGGCCCGTCTATCCCTCACTGATGGGCCATGCATATCATTATCTGCAAATCGTCCGCCTAAATCGTCCGCCCTAAACCGTTCCCAAACCGCAACTAATCTCGACCACTCAACTTCACCCTGACGGCTTGGAGCCGGCTTAGATCACGTTTGGGATAGACCATTAAAGAGGTATGAATACCACTGCACCTACACGCCGTGACGGATTGGGAAAAGACCGGCCAAGCTTGGTCAGTCTTGAAGCTGCGTGTGGTTGGCACGATGCGCGGCTTGCAAAGACTGCATCCCTATTGCAATTGATCTCGACCACTCAACTTCACCTGAGGATAAATGAGGGGCCGAGACGCACTTTACGAGACAATGAGGTATAGGCGCCTCTGATGTCATGTCGTCTACACACATGCACGATCGGCCCCAAAATTGTATCCCAAGCTTGGATTCGTCAAGTCAAGAGTGATAACTTGGGCGCCTCTTCAAAAACCTAAATTCCATTAACGGTCGTAGATGAGTGTCTCAAAGATCATCTCCCGGTCCAACTTCACCCCGCTTGGTTATACAGCTCGTCGGGGAGTTAATTGGTCGGTGAGGCGTCATGGTGATCACCACCCGTCACTTTACCATGATGCGACTGCACATAAAACACACACGATACATTCACAGATCAATTTCTGAATAACACGGTTATTCAATTTAGCATTACATGCTACTTTTGTGGGTCCCACGATCCACATTCCGGTTATCAATCATGTCACAAACCAGGGGGATACATATCGGGAGTATTGGTCGGCGGTTTACGGCGGCGTGCAACGTGCCATCACAAGAACGTGTTAGGAAGTCATGGACGGTTAGAGATGAAAGGAGAAGTAGGCAAGACTGGTTGTGTAACACCAACACACAACTCCACTACTCCACTTCCTCCACTTCCCACGAGTGACGTGAATAAGGCTCAAATGACTTGTATAAATAGGTTCTCCTCCCTATTTCCAAAACAACAGAGCAAGTCGGACGAGACGAAACCAAGTGTTAATACAAAACGTAATCAAACACCCGAGCCCTTGCATCAATCGTAAGCCCGCTCACCTTTTACGTACAATGTCATAAGCAAGCCAACACCTTCACAATATCAACACCTTTCGCTTCCCTCCCAAGATCAACCCCATCTCCTTTACTTTGTGACCGAATCAAATGTCTGGTTCGGCCATTTCTTGGTTTAGGCGACTTGCACAGTTGACTTCTAATCTACAAGCACTCACCGGTGACAAAGGCATTTGTTTAGGGTTTAGATTCATTCTCATCCACATACCCCAAATTACCAAATCCGTCGAGAATAGTTTTCACCCATAAACAATTGCGGCCACGGTGGGAGGTTAATCTTCTTCGGTTGTAGGTAAGTCAATTTCTTCGAAATCCGATTCAATTTCATCACCTTCTAAAAGCGTATCTTAGAACCAATTCAATCAACAATTCATTTCAAGAAGGTGGAACTCGGTCCTGGATCAATCAATTATGATGGAGCTAGTGTGGATAACACTCCGGTGTCGATGTACCAGCTCGGTGGAGCTACGGTGGTCGATACATCTCGGAGCCGTCACCCATCACAACGCTAGCGGAGCAGAGACATTCCAAGAGGTGTAACTCCTCCCATCACCAGAGCGAGCAGCCGCGAATCTCATCTCCTCAAGTATAACGCCTCAGTGGTCACCGGGCAACAACTTTCCTCCTTCATCGGGGATTTAGGAAGCAGAGGGACGAGAGGTTGACCACCTGACTCCTTCACGGATATGGCCGAAACTCAGAAAGAGGTACTCACTTTCCTCAAAACTTTAACTGATCGATTTCCACAAGAGCCGCGACGTCCCCTTGAGCCAACAAGGAACGCATTCAATGCATCCGGGAGAAGGTACTTTCAAATTGCGTAGACTACATGGACCTGATCAAAGAAGCGACATCAGATATGAACGGTCCTGTCATAGAGATTCCTACACTGGGGACTGATCCTCACAACAATCCTCCTCAGATCAACAACTTTACTACGAACCAGAGACCAGTGGATCAGGATGCGACATCTCTAGTGGAAAGCTTGTGTGAACTCTTTCACCTCTCGAAGAATCAACGGGCGAGACGTTTCTGCAATTAATAAAATAGCTACGGATGTACACGACTCCTTACGCTCCAGAAGTCCCTAAGCGACATCGGAAACATGTCAGTAAATAATGTTACATTTACGAGAAGATGACATGATGGGAGAGGAAGGTCGCCATGAGGGCCCTACATGTTACCACACATCAAGGGTTCAGAGTTCAGGAGGGCCCTCATCGATACAAGAGCATCTTCGAATGTGATTACTCTCAAGACTCTCAGGACAACCAAGGTTATCCCATGCAAGATTGTACGTCAGCCACCACAATGACGGACTTCGAAGGAAACCATACCAGCACATACGGGTATGTCAATCCCCAATTTATTCCAGTAGGACATTCGGTCAAAGTGAAATTTGAAGTCATAGAAAATGAGCCGGACTACCATATGATACTAGGGAGCCTGTGGCTTCATGACAATAAGGTCATCCCTTCAGCGTGTCACCCGAGTGCTTGAAACTATGCTAAATGAGGAAGTCATCCGTGTTCACGCATCATTGTCTCCGTACACACCAATATGTAGAGTGGAGTCTTTCGAGCCAAAAAAAGAAACTCCGCAGGAAGGTCGGACAAAGTCCTTTGCCCCACTACCTACATGGGCTTGATCCGGGAAGAAGGCGACTTGCATCACGGGGCTAAGCACCACGACACGACTTTTCGATTTGCGTCCATCTTTATCCGGTGAAGCTTCGTGCCCATACTCACACCAAAGGGAACTTTCGAGGCAAACCGTGATCGAAGGGGAAGACAATATACCGGCGCCGCTATGTAATTAGTAGAAGGAGACTTTACCTGGTCTCTCCACCCAATGGAATGTTACAACAAAGAACGAACCACAAGAACAAGTGCTAGATGCTCCACAGCAATTTGCAAGATGACACCAACTCCACCCGATGAGATTGGAATCGTTGAGGAATCTCCTAGGCCTATCTCCATCAGCTCAACCTTATGTATGGATAAACGCACGAAGCTCGTGGAACTTCTCAAAGAGTACCAGGACATATTCGCTTGGAGATATGAAGAAATGTCGGATTTAGATGAAAATTGGTCACCCATAATCTACATGTCATACTCAGATCCAAGTCGGTTAAACGGTTGTAGTTGAGATACAAGGAAAATGGATAGATCGGGTGTTGCATAGACTTCGAGAGACTTGAACATGTGCTGCTGCTCCAAAATGATCCTCCTCTACCTAACATCGACATGTTAGTAGAGACAAAACGAGACACGACATGTTCTCCTCCATGGATGGATGTAGCGTCTACAACCGGATAAGGATGTACGAGCATGACGCAAGTAAGATAGCTTTTAGAACTCCTCTCGGAAATTTTTTATTATACCCTACTGCCATTTAGTTTAAAGAATGACGGTGCAACGTATCAACGCTCTGGCAATCTTCCACTGGAGTCGATACCTCAAGGAACAGCCTCAAGAAGATAACGATGTCCACGTCATATCGAGCAAGATCCGAGCGTCATCTATCGGCCGCAACAAGATCGGGCGATCACTTTATCGGGCAGTGGTACCTGTCTATCAAGCTATATTGGAGAATCTGCGCTTTTGGTCATCCTCTGGGTTTGTTGAATGCTCATCTACAACAACATATGCCACGATAGAAAGAACCGGAGCTGCTGCCGTGTGAAGAGCCTCATAATGTTCGTAGGGGCATATATCTCACCAACGGCGATACAACCTTATTTATGCAAGTAGTTCCACGAAGCACCAGAGGAAAACTACCGAGATGAACATCACACTGGCGTCCATCAACTCCAAATCCAGTACCACATGCACGACTCCCACAATGATGAAACAACGTCCAAGATATTCCATACCTGGCTCGACAACAACCATACGAACAAACCATGTAAACCACGCTTGGGGACTGAGGCTCAACATGAAGTTCCTTCACCGTCCGAGGACTTCTTGACACGAGAAAGATGGTCGGTCAAGAATCATGGAATTCGCAAAGGTAAATCGAATCAAGAGGAAGCCACTTCAACGCTCCCTCCGAGCGAAGCTGCTTCAATGGTCTATTCAGAGCGCCTCAATGCTCTCTCGGGGACCTGTTTCGGCTGGAGAATCCACTCGCTCAACACTCTCTCCAGATCCACCTCAACGTTCGCACTGAAGCCACTTTAACATCCTCTCGAGTCGTTTCAACACTCAAGCTACATCAATAATCTGCGCTCGGTCAAGTTATCTTTGATGTACTCATTGCTCAACATACGTCTCATCCATCCTTCATGAGGACCCAGTGAGCATGAAAAACCACGAAGTCGATAGGAGGAGTTTATCTGTGGAACGGATATTTTCATATAGTTGAAAGGGCGCGGTGAACAACTCATCATCAATGTTCTAAGACATATCTTTGAATCTGTCAACACCTCTGACTTGGCACCAGCATTATCCACGAGAAGACATCTCAATAGGAGTTCTTTTCTTCATTCTCAATAAAATACATGAGTTAGTACTTGTATAAAAAATGCGTGAGATGTGTAGTCACACACGACGGAACACACATTCACGTTGGAGTACACAAGGCTGGTATTGGGTCCAAACACCGGTATTGATCAAGTTCACAAGTTCGGTGTTGATCAAGTCTCAAGTCCGGTGGTGTTGATCAAGTCACAAGTCCCGGTATTTCAAGTCTCAAGTCCGGTGTTGATCAAGTCACAAGTCCTAGTATTAATCAAGTCTCCAGTCCTAGGTGTGCTCAAGTTTGAGTCCGGTGTTGCTCAAGTCACCGAAGTGGGTACTGATCAAGTCGCAAGTCCAATATTGCTCAAGTTTCAAGTCCGGTATTGATCAAAGTCACAAGTACGGTTTCGAATAAAACAGTCACCCAGAGGGTTTTGATCAAGTCCTGGTCGGTGTTCGAGTTTGGGTCACGCGGCGGGTCCCGGCTTGTCCAAGCCCCAGTTGGTCGGGAGCGGTTGTCATCCGTCCCCAATCAAAGCTCTCTCCCGGCAAGTTCGTTTCGGCTCAACACTTCAACGCTCTCCCGGCCTGTCCTGAAAGCTCAACTTTTCTCGGGACCCACATTTACATTTGAGCACACAAGGTTCATTTAAAAAAAAAAAAAAAAAGCTTGCTCATATCGGGTCCCACGTTCGAGCAAAGCAAACATCAAGGACGGTTTTTGGTCAAAGCATCAAGTCCGGTGTTTAGTCAAGCTAGGCGCAGTTGGTGTTTGGTCGAAGTAGCAAGATGACACTCGATCGAGGCACATCAAGCCCACGTTCGATCAAGAAGCATAGTAGCCCCAGACCAAACGGGCATAGCAAGGTCCATCGAAGCCGGGGAAAAAGCCCGACATCATGCTAGAGGAACGCTCGTATGGACGTCTCTTGAATGTGACATGCTCGAAGGACATGACGACCGCGTCTCTCACGGGGTAACATCTAACTTTGTCTCATAAGTTTTATCTTTAAGCGTCACCATCTCATGCCTACTCCGCAATAGTGTAACCATTATGTGCTAGGCAGGGGACTTAATGTTGATGGTGGATTTTCATTTAAGGTTAAAATTGTAAAAGCCAAAAATTATGCAAGTAACATCTTGTAAAAGATAAAGCCATTAATAAGTGTTGGATACTTCTTCACTTTACTAATTCACCTAGAATGGAGCATGTGGCAACAATCCCGTTACAGTGAATTAAATACACTAAATTCATCCGGTTGGATCATGTAGCAACAATCCCATATACCCTGTGAATTTATAACATTATTAATTAATGCGTAAGCAACCTTGTATTTCTGTACTCATTATCGGTGCGGCATGACGGCGAGTGTTGCTCGAAAGAAAGAGCAACACGAACTCTCCAAGCATTATAATGAAATCATGCACGAAAATACCCGTTATGCCGCAACTCTCGGTGTGTTATACTAGCCCGACCGAGCAATCTAGTGTTATACTATTTGATTGAGCATCCTGAATGTCCCTTGTCAGTCTCGATACGATCTCGACCATCCAACTTCACCGGCGTGATTGGATGGCCCAGGATCAATTCCATAACCCCCAATCGGGTATTGGAATATTCAGCTGTAGAACCAACAGCGGACCCGCATGGTCGGCCTCCCCAAAATATTGGCATAGCTTTCCAAAACGTCCAAAACCGGAGCGTATGGACGGAAAACCCTAAATTAGGGTTTGCGACATATTACATGTGTCGCAAAACAGTCTCAACCATCCATCTTCACGGTATAGATGGAGGTGTAGATGTAGATTCAAAGGCCCGAGCATGTCAACACAATCACCGAGGGCCGCCACATACGACCAATCGGTCGCTGACCAACCATGGTTGGTCATCCCACTCGTACGCTAAGAATAAAGCATGACACAGTGAAAACCTAATTAGGTTTGTGAGCATCACGAGCGTCCGTCTTCTCTCCTGACCAATGAAGGGTCCCAGTTGGGTTACAGATGCGGTCATACCGTAAAGATACACCGTGGGCCGTCTATCCCCTCACTCGATCGGCTAAGGCATATCATGCTTGTTATCCCAAATCGTCGCCTAAACTAGCGTGGTCACACTTCCCAAAGCTGCGAACTAATCTCGACCACTCCCAGTTTTTCAGGACAGTTTTGAGTGGCTTAGGTCACGTTTTCATGGACAATGATCAGGTATAAGCGTGAATACCTGACCCTACCACCTACACGCGCGTACGGATTGGAAAAGACCGACCAAGCTTGGTCGTCTTGAAGCGTGCTACCGAAGTTGGCACGTTCGCGGCTTTTGCGTACAGATCCTTATTGCAAATTGATCTCGACCACTCAACTTCCACCGGATAAATTAGGTGGCCCAGATCACACTTTCACGAGACAATGAGGTATAGGCGCCTACACCCGTCATGTCGTCACACACATGCACGATCGGCCTGTCTAAATTGTATCCCAAGCTTGGATTCGTCCAAGCTGAAGAGTGATGCTTGCGCGCCTCTTGAAAAACCCTAAATTCCATTAACGGTCGCTTGAGATGAGTGTCTCAAAGATCATCTCGTCCGTCCAACTTCATAGGCTTGGTTATAAAACCACAGGGTCGGGAGTTAATTGGTGGTGAGTCGTCATGGTGATCACCACTAGTCACTTTACCACACCATGATGCAGTACCTACATAAAATATACACGATACTTCACAAGTATCAGACTTCCTAATAACAAGTTATTCAATTTAGCATTACATGCTACTTTTGTAGGTCCACGATCCACACATTCGAGTTTATCAATCATGTCACAAACATAACTAGGGTATTGGTCGGCGGTTTATAGCGTGCGGCGTGCAACGCGCCATCACAAGAACGTGTTAGGAAGTCATGGACGGTTAGTGATGACAGGGGAGAAGTGGGCAAGACTGGTTGTGTAACACCAACACACAACTCCACTACTCCATCACTCCACTTCCTCCACTTCCACGAGTGACGTGAATAAGGCTCAAATGACTTGTATAAATAGGTTCTCCTCCTATTTCCAAAACAATGAGAGCAAGTCCCACAGACAAAAACCAAGTGTTAATACAAAACGTATTCAAACACCGGGAACCGATAGTTTACATCAATCGTAAGCCTCGTCACCTTCTCATACAAGTCATAAGCAAGCCAACACCTTCACAATCTCAACACCTTCTTCCCCTCCCTAAGATCAACTCCATCTCCTTCACTTTGTGACCGAAACAAGTCCTGAACAGCCATTTCTTGGTTTAGGCTGGACTTATGTGATTGATTTCTCGAATCTACAAGCACTCACCGCAAGATTGTATTTGTTTAGGGTTTAGATTCATTCCTCATCCACACACCCCAAATTGCCAAATCCTATAGGAATAGTTTTCACCCATAAACAGTTGGGCACCTAGATTTTTCGTTTTAATAATTGTTTGTCTCATACACAATTACTTTATTGTTTGCTTCCTCCTACGTTTAGTTATGTCTCGGTCGTTCAACCTTACCCCTTCTATATGGATAAGGTTTGTGGTAATGTGTACCAGTAAAAGGTCTAATTCGACAATGCGCACCTACTATTCTTAATATTGAAGTGTGCATAATAATAAAATAAGAACTTTTCGGCTTATTTAAAAAGTTGGTTGATGTATCAAATTTTTTAAGGTATTATATATATATATTTTTTGTCTATATGAATCACAAAAATTCATTAAAAAATTTCATATAATCAACTAATTTTTTTAGAGAATCTCTGAGGATCACTCAGATGATCCTAACAATTGTCATTGCATTAACCATTTGTTAACATCATAAAACATATGGATGTAGTAAGATGAGACTTAGTTCAAGTTGTGGTGGTACTTACACTTTGAAGTAAAGGTAGTGTATACTGATAATGATTTTCCGTGAACGCTTATAGTGTTGTTTGTACCCAAAATTAATTTTAGGCACTAAACACGATTGATTTGATGTTGATGATGTAAAATTAGGGTAAGAAAGCAAATTAGATTTAAACAGAGGAGACAAGAATTTAACGTGGTTCGGCAAGTGATGCCTACATCCACGGAGGAATCTCGTAGGGAGTGATTTTATTGATGATCATGATATAATTGTATTTCTTCGGGTTAGCTAACCTAGAATTCCATGTCTTTTTAGGGTTTATGATACATGTATTTATACAGTTTATGTAACCATAATTCCGATGTAAACTTGATATGCAAGTAACTTGGGAAACAAGACTTCTGGAAACTTATGAAATCTTATCTCACGGGCTTGATTAGCGGGCACACCGTCAATTTTATTAACGGTACAAATATCGCCTCCTCTTAACCTCCAACTTGTTAGGGGTTAAGAAGTTTGTTTTTCCTTCTGCATCGATCGTCGATGATGTAACCCGCCTCCAAGTGCTTGTCAAGATATTACAAAGACACCCCTAATCGTAATTACACCAAAACATTTGCTCATGTGCTAGTCGAGACTTTTTTCCACGTGGTGGACTTGTGATGCTCGAAAGCTAGTCGAGACTTGAGTAGGATGTAGTGTGCTTGTGGCTGGGGCAAGGCTTTTTGCTCGCAATGTAACAAGGTTGTAGCGCTTGCTGCTCGGGCAGGCTGGCTATATTGTTTGTGTTGAGTACGAGTCTTTAGACAAATATTGGGCATAAGGCTCGTGGTCAAGACGAGACTTTATGCTTGCCTAGGTGCAAGTCTTTATACTCGCGTGCAAGACGAGATTTTATGCTTGCGATAAAAGCAAGACTTGGGTGCTCACATGTAAGGGGAGGCTTTAGGTGCTTGCAATGTGATGCAAGGCTAAATATCAAAGGGTCTAAGTTATCCTCATCTCGAACTCGATCATGTTGCTATCCACAAACCTCAAACTCGATCATGTCGCTATCCACAAATATCGAACTCGAATATGTTACTGCTCCAAGTGCATATAAATTTTCTTGAACATAGGGATTTCTTCTTCCATGTTGTAGGGAACTGAAAGACGATTCCAACGAGTCAAAAATCACTCAATTCAGACTTAAAACGAATAAGTTATTGATGAAACAAGATTTGAGCGATGCGCGCGTGCTGTTGCATACGTGGCAGTGCTAACTGGATCAAAAGGCCGAGATGGCACTAGTGACTGGGACAAAGATGTTGACATGGCACCTGAACGGTACTGACGTGGCAACACCATGTAAAACAACTCACAATGGAACAACTCATAGGTTCTGAAAGAAAAGACGTTTAATAGATGGAACAACTCACAATGGAAGACAGAAGCATAGCATTTTTCGTTTTAGCAGAGACCTCAACAGAGGCGGGGTTTATTGAATAATTGCCACCTGAGCTGTCCTAACCTATTATTATACCTTTCTTTATTGAATTTGTAAACCCCCTAAAAATGTGCTTTCAGTTTCAGATCAGTCATTTTCCCTACTAAACCAACTGTTGACCTGGTGTGGGACGAGCTTCGCTCTCCCTCTTTATTCCATTGCTCAATCACTCATTCAATTCGTCCACTTGGACTGAAAGAATTCATTCTCAATCGAAGCATACCCAAGGCGCCATCTCGCTAGGGATATTGATGTTGACTAAAGACCTATTTTTTGATTAGATGCTAGCAAATCACACAGATCATGAGACCAAGAGCAAGGGACAACCCATGCTGAAAACTTTTGTATAGTTTACAATCTTTATTTGCCAAGTCTTTAGGAAGTTTCGTTTAAGAGGGAACCACTTTATTATTGGAATTCCTAGGAGGTCCATATCTTAACTTCCCGTCAACCAGCCCTTACCTTCCCTTGCGGGCTCGGTAATCCGTAGTCGTTCCTTCTTCAATCAAGAGGGGCTGTTCGGCGTACGGTCTGCCTAGCATGCACCCGTTCCTTAATCAAGCACCGAGTCAGCCTTTTAGGTTTCAAGGGCTGAATAGTTGGTAGAAAGAATAGATAGATCTAGTTAGTGCACTGGATAAGAAATATTTAACTAGACTGCCCCCCCTAATGCATAAAAGGAAACGGTACTCATAATCCCTAATTTCTTTTAGCATGCCATTCTTTCTTTGATTCCAGGCAATGACTATAGTGTCGTAATAGATAAATCCTTGCATTTCCCGTTCTCCTGATTCGGCAATTGGCTTGCCACGATGTTGAGCCATCAGAGCCTCTATAAAAGAAAGAAACTTGGTAATTTTCGATGTCTCTATTTTGATCTACGTCATTTGAAACTGGGTTCCTGATTACCCAACAAAATAAGAACCGCCATAATCTACCCTCTGAGCTATCCTTGTCTCTCTTTCATCGTATAGAGAAGAAAGATTCTTTTGTACGCCCGGTTCACCGGGTTCTACCGAAGTAAAGTAAATAATCAAAGTCAAAAGCATAGTTTGATCCTGGCTCAAGCAGTATGCAAGCAATATGTTAATGTTAACACAAGTATGTTGAAAAAGTTTCTGGATCGGGTACTGAAAGAGGCGAAGGAGATGCATATCCGTACCGTGGTGGTGTGGGAATAATCTCTTTCTTATTTACGCCTTTCTTTCCCATGACGACTAGAAACAGCAAATCAAAATTTCACTTCGAATTTAGGACCTCAAGATCCACTGCTTGCTCATGGTGTTTCACGATCAGTATTGGAAATAAAAGAAGAAGTAGAGAACGTCGTGAACCACATATTGGATCACCGCATAAAGGTGAGAAATTAATAGAGTACAAAACTTATCTTCAAGCTTTACCTTATTCTCGATCAGTTCAAAGGGCGATCGCGGAGTCACCGAATGAAGTCTTCCGTTTATTTGGAGAGATGCTGACCCTTGTGAGGAGAATGACTAAGTAACATATTAGATATGGCGTGACAACAGCATGTGGACAAGGTGCGACATGGAGATGATTTGATGCCGACGTGTTAATTATAACGACCAAGAGCAGGTTTTGGTGACATGGCGTATTAGTCTTTGATGTAGCTTAACGCTTGATTGGATTGAAGCTTCTGATGTGGCAACTGGTTGGACCCGAGTGGTCTGAACCGAGTTGGACCAGTTGCTGGAGTGGTTTGATCTGATCTGAACCGAACTCGCTGAACCAGATCAATATCTGAACCAGTTGGTTGGTCTGGCTTCATGTCACCCTTTATGCAACACTTATATATGTTATTGTTCAGTGAACTTTACAACAGTTTCTGATGCTGCTTTCATCACGGTTTCATCAAATGTTTCGCAACGATTTTTTCATGTTTGTAACGGTTTTCGTATGAACCCATTTTTTTTTCTTGCTGATTTTTGCAGGAATCTGTGCATGATTTCTTCCGCGCTTTTCTCAGTGGTAAAACACGATTGTTTTCACGAATCCCCTTAGTTGGCGCCAATGTTTGTACCCAAATTAATTCTAGGCACTAAACACGATTGGTTTGATGTTGATGATGCAAAATTAAAGATAAACAGAGGAGACAAGAATTTAACGTGGTTCGACAAGTGATACCTACATCCACGGAGGAATCACGTAGGGAGTGATTTTATTGATGATCATGATATAATTGTATTTCTTCGGGTCAGATAACCTAGAATTCCATGTCTTTTTAGGGTTTAAGATACATGTATTTATACAGTTTATGTAACCATAATTCTGATGTAAACTTGATATGCAAGCAACTTGGGAAACAAGACTTCTAGAAACTTCTGGAATCTTATTTCATGAGCTAACAGGCTTGATTAGCGGAATTGACGATAAAAACATCGCCTCCTCTTATCCTCCAACTTGTTAGGGGTTAAAAAGTTTGTTGTTCCTTCTGCGTCGACCGTCGATGACTTAACTCGCCCCCAAGTGCTTGTCAAGACATTACGAAGACGCCCCCAACTGTAATTACCTGCAAAAATTTGCTAACTTGCTAGTCGAGAATTTTTTCCACGTGGTGGACTTGTGATGCTCGAGAGCTAGTCGTTCTAAAATACATGTAGAAGTCGGACCAACTAGCTAAATTATTATTTTTTTGACTTGTAGTTTTCAAAAAATTACTTCTAAATGTGTGTCCAAATGAGCTACTAGGTTCTCTTGAGCCAATTAAGTTTGTATTAATGCAATATTTCGTAATTCTCCCTTCAATGAAGATAGATGACCGTGTATATTTTGAGTAAAAGAGGATAACTCTTGCTTACTTATTTTACTAGCGGTGAAATCGTTGTTTGTTGGTCGGTGGTGGTGATAAGTGGTGTTGTTGGACTTGGTGGCAGTACTTGTTGGTGGTGGTGCTATAAGGTGTCGAATGTGGTTGTTCTAGTGGTGTTGGCAATGCTTAATCAACCAATAAAAATCTCATGGCCTAAATAACAAAGTAAATCTTATACATGCAAACCTGTATTACTTAATTGTTTCGCATAATAGTTGCCAACGATCCACTTATATGATCATTCTAAAACTTATAATAAAAACTTATGATAATATGTAATATCATGTATAAAAGTTTTATCCAAATCTAACAGACATGTTAAAAAACTACTCGTAGTTGTTTATCATGTTCGTACTAAGGTAAATTATTATAGAAAAAATTATTAGGGTTGTATTCCACGTGCCGCTATCCCATAATATAGGGTGGGTATATTAGGATGATTAGAACACAAGAATTCTTCACACACTCAAAAATCATAAGAACTTTCAACTTAATTGTTTGGGGAACTTTTTATATTGCTGCCACCAAGTAGCGGCGGTGGTGGCAATGTTGGTGAAATAAGAATTAATGACCAAAATTGTATTAACATTTATTTTGATTGTGAGTGTGTGAATAAATCGTGTGTTTGAAGACTATTTTTGTCTGATCCGCACCTATATTTAAGATTTTTAATAATAAAGCGAGTCGTTTATGATTTTTGGTCTCTTGAAATTTGATATTGTTTCACTCTAATAAATACTATTAAATATGGTTTTACATTCCTCAAATCTTTTCTTTTTCTCTCTAACAAAAGTAAATAAGTAAAAGAGTAGGACATTATTACTTGTTATGTAGTGAAAACATGTAATTACATCCCCTTACTCTTATTGTCCCAAACAGAAAGTTAAATGTAAGCTATTATGGTATTCTGGATTAAAATTATGTTTCACAGAAAGATACTAATTTAAGTTAAATACCCAGTTGAAGATAGATGATTCTAGACAAAAAGTGAAAAATTAAACTCCCTGAAAACAACTAAACCATATGAGGAAAAAAATAAACCCTTTTGGTAATATTAATGGCCCATCTGCAAATGGATTGTCAAGAATTTTAGGTTGTTGTAAGAGTATATCTGAAATCACTGAATATAGATGTTGATGGTGGTTTTTAGCTTAGGGTTAAAATCGTAAAACTATGCACCTGGCATGACGTCACTATGACCTCTAGCGCATTTATTGACCATTAACACATTTATCGAATCAACCAGCATGCTTACGTAAGAATTACCAGGGTACCTTTTTCTTTCTATGTATCATATTCCACGGCAACCCCTAACATTGATTGACATTACCTGTACAAAACCCTAAAATTCTTATGCTACCGCGCCAAGGCATGCCAGCCGCACCTCCGTGCCCAGCAGCACCACATCGCCAAGGCATGCCAGCCATGCCTCCATGCCCAGCAGCACCACCGCGCCAAGGCATGTCAGCCATGCTAGCCGCACCATGTGCCAAACGGCATGCCTAGCCATTGGCCCCACATACCAAGCCAAGCCGCACCTTGCCTTGGCCCTAGCCATGATAGCCTCACCATGTGCCAAACGGCATGCCTAGCCAATGGCCCCACATGCCAAGCCAAGCCACACCTTTCCTTGGCCCTTGCCATGCCCACGACATGCTAACTTAGCCGCGTTACCATGCTGGCCTTCCCTATGCGGCTACTAAAACGAAGGCGTGCGACGGTTCCCCTTCAATACCAGGAGCAAATCCTAGCCCTCCAAGGTTACCAGACGACGCATGGTAACCTTTAGCCCGAAAACCTAAGTTTGGCCACGCCATGCCAACCTAGCCGCGCCACCATGCTGGCCTTCCCTACGCGGCTACCAAAACGAAGGCGTGCGACAATCGACGACCCCCCTTCAATCCCAGGAGCAAATCCTAGCCATCCAAGGTTACCAGACAACGCAAGGTAACCTTTGGCCCGAAAACCTAAGCTTGGCCACGCCATGCCATGCCAATGGCATGCTAACCTAGCCGCGCCACCATGCTGGCCTTCCCTATGCGGCCACCAACGAACGAAAGCGTGCAAAGATCAATGGCTACCTTTCCTCTTAAGATACAAAATCTCGACCGTCGAAGGTCACCAAGCTACCAAGTCTCCCAAGCTCGACTTGCCAGGCAAAAACCATATGCTACATGTTTTCCACAAAAACATTCGAGACATCAACACATATCACAAACTGGGGATCCTCTTTGGGTATTGGTTTGGCGGTTTACGAGCGTGCGGCGTACACTACGCCCGTCATAAGGAAGTGTCATAAGGGTGAGGCGGTTAGTAAATACTGAGGGGAGTTAAAAGTGAAACGTTCATGGGACATCAATTCCATACGTTAATGTTTTTATGGAACATCAATTCCATGCGTTAACGATTTTATGGAACATCAAATTCCATGCATACGGTTACCACCTCCTCCCATTTACTTACCCATTTTTCCATTCCTTAATGAGACCAGGGTACTGATGTTGTTTTGAAGTTGTTTGTAAAGTGGTAGTAAAAGTTCGTTCAACTCAGACTTGTAGAGATTCGATTTCAGACTTAAAACTAAAATATATACACAGAAGATTGTCACAATATCGAGAGGCACCGAAACTCGGGGTTCAACCAATTCTCATTCATGCGATTCTTATATTTATCCTAGACAATTATAGCTCAAACAATAATAAAATATTGACTCTATGTCTTTGCCAAGGTAGATTTTTAAAAGATTAATTGTAAATCACAAGCATGACGCATCAAAAGTACTAAAACTAAGCATACGTCATCAAACGAAATCACAACTAATTAGTGAAAATCATAAAACAATTAAATCAAGTGCAAGAAGTCATATAAGAAATAAATATAATTACCACATGCATGAAAATTAGCTTCCTCCTTTGTCCCAGTGTTGGGGTTTAGCTCCTCATGTTATTCACGTGCTCAAAATAATTGTTCATAGCTCAAATAGGTGAAAAACAAGAGAAAACTAATAAAGCCCAGACAGGTTTGCAACAACGTAGCGGCGTTACAAACGACTCTTATAACGGGTGGTGAACTGTTAATGGAGAAAAGATGACAAGCTTATGATGTATGTGATCTAATATTGATGAACAAATCGATACTTCTTTTGTCTTTGTTTAAATAAGACTCGCCTCTGTTGCCGTTCTTCGTGTTCTTGAGAACGACACTTCTTTAGTGTCGTCTGCAACCCTTCTCCTTCTTCTTCACCTGCTGCTGCTACTTCTCCTCTGCAGCTTCTCTTCTTTAATTTTGCAGCCTCCAATCGACCCCCAAAACTCCCGAAAACCTTTGCTCGACTTCCCATAAGCCTATATATACTCAACAGGGTTATTGATTCTCAAAGAAATTTCCAAAAATATCTAGTTTTCTTCCCAGCCAAGCTACGAAAATAATTCTCTCAAACTTTTACGCGTCTCCAACGAGTCCGGATTGTGCAAAACTCTTCTAAACTTGGTAGCTAAGAATCTTACGTGAATATCTTCCCTAAGTTCAACATAAATTCTGATATAAATCCACGTAAAATCCCGTAATATTAAACCTCCTCTGCTTTTATCCCAACTAAATAACCATCTCTCTTTTTTCGAATGCCGCCTTACCTTTCCTGTTTCATCTTTACACGTCACTTCCAATCCAAACCAGAGAAAATCTCCGACCAAATCTCGCTGAAAATCCTCCCGGAAAGTACGCGATTCGGCGACCATTTTCTCGTGAAAGTCTCACTCTCTTTTTGCTTCAAATCATTGATCCAGCCAAACCTAGTCGATCCAAACACATGTACCAACCCTGTTTGGTAAGTTAGAGTCCAGTCCAACACAAATATTCAATTGAGTCTCTCTCGAAATAGCTTAAAAGTCGAACCCTAATCTGTTGGTCGCTGCTCAAAATTTCCCTGGCAAAACCAAATTCAAAAGGTGGAAGAAGGTGCCCCTTATCCATTTCTGGGGTGCGAATAGCAAGTGGTCGCCCCTTAGTAATTGATGTGCCCCTTATCTAAATGAGGGGGTCCGAATAGTAATTTTCTCCCACGAGCGCAAATACCACTTTTCGAGCCAATTTTCCCGCAAAACTTATTTCTCCAAAAACACCTCTACAAAGACATAAAATACCAAAATAAGCGCAAAATCGAGTACTAACATTACAGAGAATTGAGACTAAAATAAACACATAAATGCGTCTATCAAATACCCCCAAACTTATTATTTGCTAGTCCTCGAGCAAAACTGAAATAAATAAAATCCTAACTCACTGTCGCAGGCATCGTCGATTGCATTTAGCGTATGCAATAAGCCTTTAAACCCCTAGGTGGCCCTAGTGGCCGAGTTATAGTCTCGGGAGGGTTTACCGATTGTACCCACAAAACCTTTACTCAGCACCCTAACTATCTACACAGAACCTTGGAAGGCACTAAAGAATCTCCTTGGTTGGCATACTTATTGATTACGGGAGGAAGTACCACGATGCGAAATTCAATTGTTGTACACGAGTTTGCACTCAAGCATACTAAAATTCATATATAAGTCACAGAGCTCTACTCAGATAGTCGCACTATGGACATCAGTATCCGGAGTCAAAACTAATCACATGGATAGATCAAGAAGATTGAAATAGAGAAAAACATAGATGGTTTTGATGTTTACTAAGTGAAAGGTGTTTCTCATATTCTGCCTCAAGGCCTCACCAAATGAACCTATCCTAATGGACTGAGATACCGGTCTGACTAATATCAACACACTGGCATATACAAGGGAACCAGTGGTCGATAATCCTAACTCTAGGTCAACACAACTGGCATATACAAGGGTTCCAGTGGTCGACTTTATTGAATTTATTCCGGTTGGTCTGATGGTCTGGTCTCACTTTCTTTTTCTTTTCTTTTTCTTTTTTTTTTTCATAATACTTTTCCTTTTTTTTTTCATATTTTTTTTTCTTTTTTCAACTTTTTTCATTTTTTTTTTTTGTATCTCAATCACTCTAATTCACCCTAGCATTGGTAACAACTTGATTCGTGGGCCCCACCCAATCACTTAGAGAAACATAGTTTAAAAACAAAATAAAAACAGAAGTGAAAAGGACTCAATGAGATATGGTGAAACTATCATGTTATTTCTGATCGGTTGTCAATCCGTCAAAAAATAATTTCACTTTCTTACTCACTAAATTTAAATGAAGTACAAAGTAAGGAAGAGTTCGTATCCACAGAGAGGCAATTGTTGTTATGCAATTTTCAGTTTCTAAGGTAACCAAGGGGGGATTTTGTTGTTTTAACGAAATACTAAAGTAAAATAAAATAAAGCGAAGCAAATAATTGGAATAATCAATAAGGAGAAGATATTGGTCACGGGATAGTATCATTCACAAACATGTATTATCATCAATGATTAGAATTGGTATTTTAATCTCTTATTTACTAAAAGTCCTAGGATACCTTGATCGCAAGTATAACCCGTTAATTCCCTGATTTCATCACAACCACATTAAGAGATGCATATGTGAATTCTTCCTAGAAAGCAACCTAAAGTGTAAAAGCACAATTAAGTTTAACTCCCTAAAAGCAATAAGTATTATGGAATAAGACTAATCAATGCAAACGAATGTGTAAAAGCACTAATCGTTTTAACAAAAGTTATGATTCACTTGTGACTAGTAGGATATATCACTACAAGCACTACCCACAATTATGCTACTTAGAATCGGGGATAAACAACTTTTCGTATTGAAAACCCTAATATAGCTTTAGAGATGAACGCAAATCGGATTGATTCCGGACTCAACCTAACAAGTATTCAAATCTTATAACACTATTAATTGTGAATCACAAACAATAAATTACTGAGACAAAACTAATTCATAGATTCAAAAACATGTTGAGAAATCAACTTTTAACCCATAACCAATAATATGTTTAGCTACTCATAGCTATGGAGTTCATCATAAAAATATTAATTGAAAAGAAGAAGATGAACAAAAGCAAACCCTAGAAGCGTAAACAAAACCGGCTCTCCGAAATTCAAAGAAATAAGATGTCCTCCAAAACTCCAAGAATAATATGTATGATATCCCAAAAGTTGTAGAAGTCTTTCCTTTAAACAGCTCTCTTGTTTCCAAAATTAGGTCTAATCTTCAAAGGTCCAAAAGAAAGAAGTCCACCAAGCCCATGTGAAAACTCTGTCCAAAAACGGTCGCCGGAAAACTGGTATTGTGGCCGGAATTTGGCCAGAATCCGGCAACGGAAAGTATCTCAGGTGACCGGAAAAGTCCACCCGGTCACCAGTCAACGACTCAACTCGGTCAACGGTCCAACTCGGCGGGTCAACTCGGTCAAGCACCGAGTCAACGAGTCAGATGACTCAACGCAGAAGTCAGACCTGAGTCAGGTAGTGCCAGTCAGATTGAGTCAGGTCTGAGTTAGGGATAACTCATCTGAATCAGAGCCTAACTGATTGCCAGGCCAAAGCCATTTTGCAGAGGCCAAATTATGTGTTGCACCAGGATGGTGCATCACTACTTCTCTTCCAGCCATAATGGCCTGCCTTCTTCACAGCTGCAGCTCACTGTACAACATACTCCCATCACTCTGCAGCCTTGTCTTTTCCAGAGCATCATCCTCATCTGTTGCACAACACTTCTTCCATCTTGCTCTCAGGTTCTAATTCAGCTAAAGATACACCTACACTGCAACAATGCCTAACATTCATCTAACTCAAATGACTGCATATTCAATCAGCTCTTTGCATTGCACCACAGCCTGTAATTCCATTGTCAATCACACATCAACACCTTCATTTCACAAGCACCAACTGCAACTCAGCCAATGACCCTGAAATTCCAGCATACACAGCACCACCTGAGACTGCAACCATTCTTGCATTCAACCCCATCATAACAGCAATTGCAACTGCCATTTCACCTTGTAGCTCAATCAACAGCAGGTTCATATAGCAGCCATATTTCCACCATTCTCCTTCTCTCCCTGTATAACACAACACAACCAGACTCTCTAGTTCAAGCCATCTCAAACCATTTGAGCACCTTCCATTCAAAATTGACTTTGCACTTTCTCCTTTCTTGCTCCACCAATTTCGGTTTCATTGCCACTTTGCCATCTCAGCCAATTCCTTGTACTCAACATCAATACCAGTCAGAACCATAGTTCATCTGCCAATCACAAAACCATTCATTTCAGCCACAATACCCTAACTGCAGACTCGATTCCCTCATTCTCTCAGTGCAATCAACATACGATGTCAGGACCATCCTACATATCACTAGTTAGCCATAACTATGCTCCTAGCCTGCACCACCCGCATCACTTGCAATAACCTCACAACCAACTGTAGCTCATTCAAAACCTCAGCACACTCTCAGCCCAATGGCAGAGCCTGTAATTCCACCCCTGTAACTCAGCATTCATCACGGCTAGCACCTTCTATTCCCATGTGCTTCAAACACACACATGATTCAATTTGTGGCACTTGCATCTCACTAAACTGCCATTGCACAACCACATATCACCCCCAGAATCACACTTCATCCCAATGCCTTGACTGCAATTCCCTTTGTGGATTCCCGTAGCTTCTCTCTAGCCACCACCCCGACACCATCACTACACAATCAAGCCATTAACAGACCCCTCTTCTGAGTTCAATCCAAACCCCAATTTCCATATTCCCATCAAAGCTCCAACACAGATTTAACTCAAGAAACCATTTCAGTTCTGCTAACCCTAGCTTCTCTTCACAGAAACAACTCCAAAAGCCAATTCAAACAAAACCCCTCTTTACCTTTGCAGTTTCAGCTACACTTGCTCTGATTCTTGCATCAACTTCATCTCATCTCAGATTCAGAAACAAACTAATTCTTAGTGCCCCTGAAGCAACAACATCTTCTCTTGATTCCACCATTCTTTGTAATCAAACCACCATGACATACCCCTGAATCTTCTTCTCAGATGCAATTTCTTCACTGATTCAACCCATCTCATAATTCATCTCAATCCCTTCAAAGATCAAAACCCTAATTCATTCTGCTACCGATTTCTTGCTCAAATTAGCAGCTATTCTGGCTTGTTCATCACTTAAAACCCTAACTTGGTCTTCAAACCCATTTCATTATTCGAACCAACTCACTGCCAATCAGTCATAGCAACTTCACCTGCTTCTGTACTTCTCGATCTTCTCTCGATTTCTCCATTAACAACACATCGATCTCCATGGCCGCCTTCATTTCCTCTCGTTTTTCTCTCTAAGTAATGGTGCTGCCTCTTTCTGTTTCAGGCGAGTAAGAGCAAGCAATGATGAGAGGAATTATTGCTCTCTGATTTTTAGGGTGGGTGTAGAAACCAAAGTCATGCTATTGACATCCCACTTTAGTGGTTAAGGGGTAACCAGCTCACACATGAGTTTGTTGTTCGTATCGATTATGGAAACCGATATTCATTCTCCACCTCTTCCTTGCGCAACCTAGTCTACTCCAAATATGACTAGCCTGTGAATCTACCTTTCTGGCCTTTACGCTCCAATTGTACATTTTCTCCTTCTTTTGCTCCCAAGGACTCCATTGCACCTGATAAACTCAAAACTACACATAAGAGATGCAATACACAAGAATAATAGCAAAGAAAGCATAAATACTATATATAAAATTAGGTGTTTTAGACACCTATCAATTTCTAACACCTGAGCTCTGTGCTTTTATGAATAGACTCTTTAGATGTTTCCATCTAATCAGATTGGTTCCTTAACTCCTACAACCAAAATGCTTCAATCCACTTAGATTGGTTAGTGCCATCCTTAATAAGCATAAATTTCTAGGCTCTGGAGTTTATTTATTGCAACTAACAAAAAGTTTCTCCCATACCCCCAAACTTAAATATAACATTGTCCTCAATGTTCTAAAGATAAAATTAAAAGCATGAACAAAAAGAAACTGTTACCATTTGAAGTAAAAGAGTTAAGGAAAGATATTACCGTGTCGCATGAATATTGGGTTACCTCCCAAGAAGCGCTAAGTTTAACGTCTTCAGCCAGACTAAGAAAGGATTAATCACCTCCTAGAATCATAAAGTAATAGCCGAAATATCTGTGGGTCATCAAAACCAAATAAAGCTATCACAAGTAAAAGGAATCTCCAAACTGCCAAGAAAAGCACACCCTTGTCTAGTTTCCTATTTAAGACAACTACATCTAGTTGTGGTTCAGGTTCAGGCTCTATAACTGGGTCGAGATAAAATATTTTCATGGGTTGGATTTCCTCGTAGCTAAGATCCGGTTCAGGTTGTAAAGTCTGTGAAAACTCAAATAAGAACTTAGAAGCACATAATAATAACCTGAATAATTGCGGATCCTTAAAGTCAATCAGTTTTGACTCACACAATTGACCACGATGAAACTGGCGGTCAATCGTAAGTAAATGTGTCGATACTAATTTCCTAAAGTACTTAGGCTCAGTCTCAAAACTTAATAATTGACACATCTCGAAACTTATACGTTCCCACAATTGGTTGAAAAATATTTGGTGGGAAAACAAAATCAATCTTGGTATCATAGCCTGGGTAAACCACATCAACCAGAGGATGGGTTTCTAACAACTGAACTTCCCTATGGACATCACTAGGTTCAGGAAAACGTGTGTGAAGATAATCTTGTAAAGTGGTTGAGGCACAAACGTCAAGTACCAAGTGAGGGACTTTTCTAAGAGTTAAGGCACATGGAGAATGATAACCACCCCCAAACTTAGAGTTTTCAGTGTTTCTAGAAAGACTAGTCACAACTTCCCTAATTTCAAGGTCATCTGATTCCTGAAAATGGTCAATTGATTCTTAAGTCGAGGTTCATCCTCACTCATCTCTACGAGTTCATTTTCTTTGTCTAAGACTAATGTTTCTAAATCGCTAGACTCTAAAACAATATTCTCAGAAGAAACTCGCTCCTCTAAACCATCATCGGCTTCGTAATCATAAGGAAATACTGCATCGTCTAAAACGGTGGTTTCGCTAGTCAAATCCCCGTCCTTTTGAATAGGTGAATAATTATTAAAATTATTTGGATTTGAACTAGAAATAATATTATCATTGTAAAGCTCAATTGGAGTAGCAAATTCCTGATCACTATGCCTATTTATTTCAAATTCTTCATCAGCACTATCCTCATCATAATCATCATTATAATAACATGAAAATGGTTGAACCTCATCTAAAGTAGTGTTACCAATTCTAACCTCGTCATCTTGATCATGCAAATAACTATCCTCATTTTCAAAGGTACTATTGGAAATACTATATTGGAAATTAAGATTATCTTGAGCAGTTCTTTCCTGGGCCTCTAACAACATTTTCTGAGTCGACTCACATGACTTCCTGATTCTATCTAGGAAAGAAGGTTCACACGTTGCATTGCTTTCGTCCAAAACTAAGTTATTCATTTCATCTGAACTACGTGTCGACTTAAGTAACTTTTGTGCTGACTCAGCTAACTTACGTGCGGACTCTACTAGAGAGGAATTTTGCTCGTATGACCGGTGGGTGTATGGATAGTAATTGGGCTCATCATGGTATGAGCCATAACCTTGAAAAGGCTGATGTTCCCAACCACTATTCACACTATGGTCAAAGTAGTAACGTCCATTTTGAAACTTCGGCCGGATATTTGTTGTATTGGCTATTGTAATACCGGGTTCGACATTCTATTGCGAGGTGTGAGTTGTCACACAAAATTAAAACCCACTGACAGGGGATTCATGGGTGGATAGAGTCTTACCTCCAGTACCAGACGGGCGATGAACCGTTGAAGTCGACTCAGGCCACCGACTCCAATGTCGGTGTACAAACCCGAGGGGTAGAGACGATTATCATAATTGTCGTCCTTCCCCACAAATGCTTTATATTTAACTTTTAACCCTTCCTTAGGGTTTTAAAAATAATGTCAAGTCCAAAAATAAAGTCCAAAAAGTCCAAAAATAAAAGAAAAATTACAAAAATACAACCCTATTTACAGTTTCTAAAAATAAAAAGAAATAAAGTCTAAATAAACTAATTATGTACGAAATCTTCTTCACTCTTTGGATTCCTCTTTTCTTTCCTTCTTTGGCGATGCTTTCCTTTTATAGCACTTTTTCTTTCCTCGTAGCTTCGCTCCAAATCTGAAAAGAATCAAAAGAATACCAAAGGCGTAAAAAAGAACAAAAAATAAAAATAAACCTAAAACAAATCTAAATACAAGTCCGCGTCGGCGGCGCCAAAAATTGATGTTGTTTTGAAGTTGTTTGTAAAGTGGTAAAAAGTTCGTTCAACTCAGACTTGTAGAGATTCGATTTCAGACTTAAAACTAAAATATATACACAGAATATTGTCACAATATCGAGAGGTACCGAAACTCAGAGTTCAACCAATTCTCATTCATGCGATTCTTATATTTATCCTAGACAATTATAGCTCAAACAATAATAAAATATTGACTATATGTCTTTTCCAAGGTAGATTTTTAAAAGATTAATTATAAATCACAAGCATGACGCATCAAAAGTACTAAAACTAAGCATACGTCATCAAACGAAATCACAACTAATTAGTGAAAATCATAAAACAATTAAATCAAGGGCAAGAAGTCATATAATAAATAAATAGAATTACCACATGCATGAAAATTAGCTTCCTCCTTTGTCCCAGTGTTGGGGTTTAGCTCCTCATGTTATTCACGTGCTCAAAATAATTGTTCATAGCTCAAATAGGTGAAAAACAAGAAAACTAATAAAGCGAGACAGCTTTGCAACGGCTGTAGCGGCGTTACAAGCGGCTCTTATAACGGGTGGTGAACTGTTACAGAGAAAATATGACAAGCTTATGATGTATGTGATCTAATATTGATGAACAACGATACTTCTTTTGTGTTGTTTAAATAAGACTGCCTCTGTCAGTCCGTTCTTCGTGTTCTTGAGAACGACACTTCTTTAGTGTCGTCTGCAACCCTTCTCCTTCTTATTCACCTGCTGCTGCTACTTCTCCTCTGCAACTTCTCTTCTTTAATTTTGCAGCCTCCAATCGACCCCCAAAACTCCCGACAACCTTTGCTCGACTTCCCATAAGCCTATATATACTCAACAGGGTTATTGATTCTCAAAGAAATTTCCAAAAATATCTAGTTTTCTTCCCAGCCAAGCTACGAAAATAATTCTCTGCCAAACTTTTACGCGTCTCCAAATGATGGATTGTGCAAAACTCTTCTAAACTTGGTAGCTAAGAATCTTACGTGAATATCTTCCCCTAAGTTCAACATAAATTCCTTATATAAATCACAGAAAATCCCGTAATATTAAACCTCCTCTGTTTTATCCCAACTCGACAACTACTGCTCTTTTTTCGAATCTGGCTGCCTTACCTTTCCTGTTTCATCTTTACACGTCACTTCCAATCCAAACCAGAGAAAATCTCCGACCAAATCTCGCTGGAAATCCTCCCTGGAAAGTACGCAGTTCAGCAGCCATTTTCTCGTGAAAGTCTCACTCTCTGTTTTGCTTCAAATCATTGATCCAGCCAAACCTAGTCGATCCAAACACATGTACCAACCCTGTTTGGTAAGTTAGAGTCCAGCCCAACACAAATATTCAATTGAATCTCTCTCGAAATAGCTTAAAAGTCGAACCCTAATCTGCTGGTCGCTGCTCAAAAATTTCCCGGCAAAACCCAAATTCAAAAGGTGGAAGAAGGTGCCCCTTATCCATTTCCGGGGTGCGAATAGCAAGTGGTCGCCCCTTAGTAATTGATGTGCCCCTTATCTAAATGAGGGGTCCGAATAGTAATTTTCTCCCACGAGCGCAAATACCACTTTTCGAGCCAATTTTCCGCAAAAAAGCTTATTTCTCCAAAAACACCTACAAAGATATAAAATACCAAAATAAGCGCAAAATCGAGTACTAACATTACAGAGAATTGAGACTAAAATAAACACATAAATGCGTCTATCAGGTACGTTTCACTTCGACTTGTATAAATAGGTCTTACCTATTTCCACAGAACAAGAGGTTGATTCGGGAACATACAACACTTAGAAAATACTTGCTAGCTTACGATTTGTTAGCCTTCCCACTTTTAAAATACAAGTCGTAGTAACACAACTACTCTTCCCGAATCAACTAATGCAGTCTCATCACTTTCCTTGCTTCCCTCCCCAAAACCAACCCATTCTCCTCCACTTTGTGACCGAAGCAAGTCCTAACGCCATTTCTTGGTTTAGGCTGGATTTGTACAGATTGATCTCTCGAATCTAAAGTACTCCGTTGCAGTACATTGTTTATGGTTTAAATTGTTTCACACCCATACACCCGAAATTACCGAAATCAGCAGAAACCATTTTCACCTACAAACAATTGGCGACCACAGTGGGAGATTGATCTTTCGGTCAGAATATCAAATTTTCAATCCTCGATCTCATACTTTGACGTAGACATCAGGACGGTAGAGGAAAACAATCCGCTCATGGATCGACTCAGCTACCAGACGACCCTATACGATCCGCTCCGGGATCGACGACTTAGTTACCAGACGACCCGATTACCTGTCATGACACCGCAAGGGGCGACTGGGGACTTCCCAGAGGTTAAAGCAAACGATCCACCCAGGGATCGACGACTCGATTATCAAGTGACCCAGAGACGACTGGGAATTTCCATATCACGGCGGTGCTTCCCACAAAACTCGGACTTACACCTAAGATTCATTTTTTAGTCGGAGATCCAGAAAACCGAGTAAGTCTTGCCTAGAAAAAATACATGGTCTACTACTTCAAATCTTTACAGAGATAATAAAATCCGATAGCCATATTGTTCCCATGCTTTCCATCATCATGCAATATTCACGGTTTCACAACTTTCCCAGATGATTTGTTATTTACACTTCCAATTCAGACTTTAGCATATCAAAAAAAAAAAAAAAAAACCATTATTCCATAATAATCCAAAACAATTATAAAAAGCAATCATCTATCAATCAAAAAACCAGGAAAAAAAAACCAAACCATGAACCATGCGCTTTGTTTGCTTTACAAAAAGAAAAAAAAACAGTCACCTACCCGTACGCGCCTACTTTGCATAATAATGATTACCCGTTACTATTCATGAGGTAGCCGACGTTACTACGGTGGTATTCGAAGAGGAATTATTTATGATGAAGTATTTCCACAAGTTTATGAAAGGCATATCCATGGCTAGGGTTTCCATCCGTTCAGAAGAAAAATATTTCTACAGATTTATGGAAGGCATACCTATGGCTAGGGTTTGCACCAACAAGAAAACAAATTGAAAGAGAAACGCTGGAGTACATAGCTGGAATATGCTTCCCACTTTATTGCTACCACGTTACGCTTAACACCCGACATTCCGTGATCCACCCCGCAAGCCTTTCAGAAGTCTAGTTTCCAGCATCCCACTGAAGCCACAGTGTTATCGGCCCGCTTGATAGACAAAGTTCCCGTAGCTAACAGTCCGCGTCCAAGACAATACCAGGCGTGCATGCCAGGCGCGCTTACGAGACGCGCATGCCGGACGTGCTTACCATACACGCATGCCGACGTACTTACGAGACGCACATGCCGAGGCACACATCTTGCACGCGCATGCCACGCCCAATACCACGCACAGTCGGCATCAACAACTTGCATCCCTCCGGTGCTAGCTTCTGCTCGATGGCGGTACCAACAACTTGCATCCTTTCCAGCGCTAACGGCTTGCGCCCTTCAGGCGTCATCTTCTCCGCTCCACAACCCACCAAAGCGGCGCCATCCTCACCATTCTAAGCAGCGCCATGGCTCCAACACTCCGTGATCAAAACCGTGCCATCTCTGCATGATACACCCACAAGAACCAGAGCCGCTTCCGCCACCCCAACGTTTCTTCAAGCATGATAGCTCCAACCATCACTAGAGACTATTGCTCCGCACCACCGAAGGCAAGATACCGGGAAGATCCGGAAAAGCCGTCCTCCTTTTACCCTTTGTTGATTTAATGAAAAGACAAAAGACACTTCCAACCCAGGACGTGCGTTTATAGATCAAGAGGCTCGCGTTTCTCTTGAACGCCCAGTAGAAGGGATCAACAATCTAATTTCATCACACGTAAAGATCAGGAACGACTTCTCCAAAATCGAAAGCAAAGGGGATCATCAACCCTCCTGAGTTCACCAAGACCCTCTTCCCGTCAGGACCCGCACGATGGGGACTTCGCCCATAAAGTCGCGCAATCTGTGATGAAACATTTATGTGAGATTCTATATTTCTCCAAGGCGTAAAAGACATATTTCTATCCCTCAACCGCCTTTGCATCCAAGAAAGGCAAGTGTATCCGGCCCGAGGAAGCCGTTCCAAAACCCCAACCTCTCACGGAAAAGTACGATTGATAAATAAAGCGGGGACTCTTAACCACTTGTTCATGTGAAGGGTGTTCAACTTCACAACACGCTGATTGACAAATCCACTCCGCTTCCACGTCCTCAGAATCGCCCACTTCAACGTTTGCTCGATGGCAGCTCCACTTGATGTTCTCTCCATAAGCTGCTCCAGGGATCCGAAACCGAAGCTTCCAGCGTTTGGCTCTTTAAGTCTCAACGTCCTCTCAAGAGACAAAGCCACTTCAATGCCACTCCTTCCTGCAAAGGGTCGTGCCAAAGACACTCACCATCTCAAGGATCATGGTCAAAGCCAGAAAATCTTCGTAGTCATGGCCACCTTTTGATCTATCCCCCCATAACTCGTGATCACGGGCGGCTTGCTCGCTTACGCATCCAGCCAATAATTTTACTCCCATGGATGCCCATGCAATTCCGGCCAACCTACTTTGTTCCAACGACTAATCTCGTCTGATTACATCTACTACCAAGAAGCTGACTACGCTCATTTGTGGACACCGGATGAGCTTCCCCTTGCAGCAGCAATCACTACAAAGCCATACTTGGGGACTGAGGATTTACAAGGAATCCCTTCACTATAAAAGACTCATCAGAAAACTCCAGAGACGCGGATGAAACATTTTTCTGAAGAAACATAGGGAGCCACACGTGGCATCCAGAAAAGTACAATAAGCTTGCATCAAATCCCGTGGACGTGGATTCAAGGCGATGCAATGAAAGTATGCTACACATTGGGACTACCAACATGGGGCGCTTTCACTCCCCTCAACCAGGTTATTTCTAATTTTAACATCATCAATGTCGAAGTTTTACGCAAGAATTTCTCAACATGGCCGTACATATGCACCTAAGACTCCAAAAGCACGTCGCAGAGATACATTCACATATTCGGCCATGACCATCAGATCAAACGGAAGTATAACTGAGGACTGTTCACCGCGTCCCATTCCATATGATAGTCCAAGATTCAGAAGCTGGTTTGAAGGATGTCTCTTGGAACAAAGTCCTTGAAAACCTGATAGCAGCACAACGGCGACAAAATGTCTCCCAACTCATCTATTTCAAATTGTGTCTTCGGAAGATTTCTACCATACAATCATCCACAACATATCATCACCGCGATCGGAAGATCTAGATACTGAACAACCTAAAGTCAAGGATGACCGACAATGCAACAACAATATCCAAGATTAGCGACATGATCGTCGCCGAGCATGTATTTCATCCATTCATCCCAGAATGCGGTGGAGTTTTGGTAAATTTTGGAATCCGGTGGAGAGACACTGCCGGACAAAGCACGGATCCGAGGCGAGACAACAAAGAGGGTCGATACCTCTTTTCATGCGGACAGAGTTTCTAGAGTTTGAACAAAATGAAGACTCCTTCTTGCTCCATGAGCGGGAATAAATGACTGGGCGCGACTATACCACTCGGGCCCGCAACTTCCCTCCTGAATTCTTCATGAGTTTCATTGTAGGGCCGTTTTCACCTCCTATACAAGCTCAAAACATAAATATTCCCGCGGAATGGGATAGGAAATTCTTTTCCGGTCAGATGGAGGGGCGGACCGCCAAAATCCGAGTTTGTACGAGAATTATACAATAATTCTACTAAGGAGTGCTAATTAGGGTTTCAAAATGCCAAACCCTAATTTAGACAAAGTTGTGCCATCACCACCATTCAATAGCCGAAGTTCCAGCGTCATCACCATTTCCACCATTCCAAGCCGACCAAGGTGTGAGCTCCCATTCCAAGCCGACTAAAGCGTGCGGCTCCCATTCCAAGCCGACCAACGCCTGCGGCTCCATTCTGTTGGTCGACGCTGCGGCTCCCATTTCAAGCCCGGCAATTTTCATCTCACCTCCATGGTCTGCACCACCAGTATGATTTATGAAAAGCCTCCAACACGAGAAGCACAAACTCTCTTTACCTCTCAAAAAGGTTAGCCGGACTTTCACGACCATCTTTTCATGACTTATTGTTTGATCTGTCCTGGCTGTCACCATCTTATGCTTACCTCGCAACGCTCCGTTCCGAGATAAGCGGGGACTTAATGTTGATGGTGGTTTTTAGCTTAGGGTTAAAATCGTAAAACTATGCACTTTGGCATGACGTCACCATGACCTCTAGTGCATTTATTGACCATTAACACATTTATCGAATCAACCAAAGATGCTTACGTAAGAATTACCGGGATACCTTTTTCTTTCTATGTATCATGTTCCACAGCAGAACCCCAAACTTTGATTGACATCACGTGTACAAAACCCTGAAAATCTTATGCTACCGCGCCAAGGCATGCCAGCCATGCCAGCCGCACCTCCGTGCCCAGCAGCACCACCGCGCCAAGGCATGCCAGCCACACCTCCGTGCCCAGCAGCACCACCGTGCCAAGGCATGCCAGCCATGCTAGCCGCACCATGTGCCAAACGGCATGCCTAGCAATTGGCCCCCCATACCAATCCAAGCCGCACCTTGCCTTGGCCCTAGCCATGCTAGCCTCACCATGTGCCAAACGGCATGCCTAGCCACTGGCCCCACATGCCAAGCCAAGCCACACCTTTCCTTGGCCCTAGCCATGCCAACTTAGTCGCGCCACCATCTGGCCTTCCCTATGCGGCTACTAAAACGAAGGCGTGCGACGGTCCCCCTTGATCCCAGGAGCAAATCCTAGCCCTCGAGGTTACCAGACGACGCATGGTAACCTTTGGCCAACTTGAAAACCTAAGTTTGGCCACGCCATGCTAAGCGGCATGCTAACTAAGCCGTGCCACCATCTTTGGCCTTCCTCTGTGACTACCAAAACGAAGCGTGCGACAATCGATGATCCCCCTTCAATCCCAGGAGCAAATCCTAGCCATCCAAGGTTACCAGACGACGCATGGTAACCTTTGGCCCGAAAACCTAAGCTTGGTCATGCCATGGCATGCCAACCTAGCCGCGCCTCCATGCCACGCCAATGGCATGCCAACCTAGCCGCACCACCATGCCATGCCAATGACATGCTAACTTAGTCATACGCCACCATCTTTGGCCTTCCCTATGTGGCCACCAACGAAATAAAGCGTGCAAAGATCAACGACTACCTTTCATCTTAAGATACAAAATATCGACCGTCGAAGGTCACCAAGCTACCAAGTCTCCCAAGATCGACTTGCCAGGCAACAACCATATGCTACATGTTTTCCACAAAAAACATTCGAGACATCAACACACATCACAAAAGCTGGGGATCCTCTTTGGGTATTGGTTTGGCGGTTTACAGCGTGCGCGTACACTACGCCCGTCATAAGGGATAGGCGGTTAGTAAATACATGGAGTTAAAAGTGAAAAGTTCATGGTACATCAATTCCATATGTTAATGTTTTTATGGAATATAAATTCCATGCGTTAACGATTTTATGGAACATCAAATTCCATGTATACGGTTACCACCTCCTCCCATTTACTTACCCATTTTTCCATTCCTTAATGAGACCGAGTCGTTTCACTTCGACTTGTATAAATAGGTCTTACCTATTTCCACAGAACAAGACGTTGATTCGGGAACATACAACACTCAGAAAATACTTGCTAGCTTACGATTTGTTAGCCTTCCCACTTTTCTGATACAAGTCTTAGTAACACAACTAATCTTCCCGGAATCAGCTATTGCAGTCTCATCCACTTTCCTTGCTTCCCTCCCCAAAACCAACCCATTCTCCTCCACTTTGTGACCGAAGCAAGTCCGGAACAACCATTTCTTGGTTTAGGTTGGATTTGTACAGATTGATTTCTCGAATCTAAAGTACTCCCTTGTAGTACATTGTTTAGGGTTTAAATTGTTTCTCACCCGTACACCCAAAATTACCGAAATTAGCAGAAACCATTTTCACCTACAAACAATAGGAAAAGTACTTTTTCAATACATTGTTTCCTATTGTATACACGTCTTTCTTTTTCAGAGAAACGAAGTAAATATAACAAAAACCATTACATGATATTTTATGTAATATCAAACTCCCGTATGAGAGAGATGAACTAGTCATTTTCTTTGAAAAATTACCTTATTTCCAATTGGTCTCATAAAAAAAACACCAAACTTACGAAGAGTCGACATTTAAGACAATTGAATATATCCACAAAATCCATATTATTATTATTATTAAAGTGTTTTTTTTTTACATAAGGATCTTTGGAAAATTATTCAAATTTTAAATTTTAATTTTTAATTTTTAGTTCCATTCGAAAGTATTTGTTACCGATTCCTCAATAGTACAATTCGTTAAAATCCTTATATCAACGGTCTTGTCTATGGAATACCAAAACAAGAAAATAAAAAACGAATGATAAATCTTAAATATAATGAATTACTTGAGCCGGGGCGAGTTAAAATCTTTCCCTTAGACGTTATTCGTTCCTTTTGTCCTTAACACAACATTGGAATAACAACGAAAATAACAGAAACAATATGATGTAATACTAACTCATCTTTTGACTCTTGACCGAATTATGCAAACCGTATTTTTCTAATACTAGTTTATGACTCTAAAACCCACAAATGCAATGACAAGTGGGTGGGGTTTCTATAGGCTCAAAGGTGACTCTTTTGAGAAATCCTTTCATGAAGAGTCACATTCCTTTAGATGAAGAGGTTTAAATTCAAATGCAAAGTTTCATGAATGGACACCTCCATTCACAAGCTCACTCAAATTTTTATCAAAAATTTCAACAAGTTTTCATAACATTAAATCGAAATAATTAAAATTATGCAATTAATCCAACATAAAACAACACATAACCTTATGAATGATATAATAAACTTGTTGAACTTATCTATCAACATATCTCTGCAATTAATCCAACAAAAAACAGCACATAACCTTATTATAGTGTAATAATAAACTTTATCAAACTTATCTATTAACATAAAAGTGTAGTTAAACATCTAACAAATACAAACTCGACATGATGCAAGATGATGATACCTTAATTAGGCAGAAACTCTAGCTTCGACCAATTTCTCATGTAATATCACTAATACAACTGTATTGTATTTGTAAAATTCAGACGACAAGTTTGTATATTAGATTTAGACAAGAGGCAAGGACTAAGGAGGCTAGGAAAAGTTCAAAAAAAAAATTTCTCCGAGCTATTCTAAGAGAGATTGGACTTCGTTGTTTTTGACACTTAAGTTTTTTTTTTTTTTTTTTTTTTTTTTTTTTTTTTTTTTTTTTTGCAAAGTTCTTACGGGGTAAGGATGAGACTAAAAAGAAAATGAGTTGGGTGTCATGGAAATATATTGCTAATCTAGGAGAAAAGGAGGCTTGGGAATCAGTAGTCTAAGGCTCATAAATTGGTCACTTTTGGCAAAGTGGCATGGTAGATATGTTAATGAGAAAAATGCTTGGTGGAGGAAGATAGTTTGCGAGAAGACTAAATATGACGAAGCTTGCTTAGTTCCTTTACAGAACAATGAGCCAGTTGGAAGGAGTATGTGGTTCGAAATACAAAAAGCTAACAAACATTTTTTTTTGATTCTGTTAATATCCAAGTGAAGAATGGAAGAAGTGTGCGTTTCTGGAACGACTAGTGGGTGGAGAGGAGATCTTTTAAGGACAAGTATCCAAGACTCTACAAGCTTAGCGGACATAAATTTGAAAAAGTTGCAAATATGAAGAATATACACTGGGAGTTTTTTTTCTTCAATAGAGTTAAACCTTGTAGAAAGGATTGACTTACTAGAACTCAAGCATGATTTGAGGAATGTTACCACTGGGTACAGGAAGAAGAAGATGCAGTGGAAGGAGATTGTTCGACAAAGGCTATTTATAACAAGTTAGAAGACTATGACAATGACTGGGATTTTTTTGGTGTCGTGCATATCAAGTTTGCACCTCCAAAAGTAGTTTTTCTCATATGGGCGAGTATGCACTAGGTTGATATTGTAGAGAAGAGGTATGGAGATTAATACAAATTTATGTCCTCTCTACGTAATTGAGGTCGAATCTCAAGAGCATCTTTTCCTCCATTGTAGCTGGGCTAGGGATATTTGGATTCTTTGCAGGTTAAGTGAGTGCTGCCAATCAATTTGCAGAGTATGTTTCTCAGTTGGAACATTGAAAGGGTATCGAAAAGAGTAAGGATGATATGGCATGTTCTTCCTTTCGCGATTTGTTGGGAGTTGTGGTTAGAGCGCAACATAAGGGTTCATGGAGGAAGGAACAAAGACAAGGATGAAGTGATTCACGCAATTAAACTTGATATATGCCTTTGGTGTTCAGAAACTGACATTTTTAGCAACTTCACAATGAATCAAATTACTCATCAGTGGGAAGACCTCATCTACATGTGATTGAGATTTTCTTTGGAAGGTCTTGTGACCTTTTCCACTATAACTAGCTTGAAACCCGTGCTACGCACCGGGTGCGATAGGAATCGTCACCCATTAGGTGAGGCGGGGGCTTAGCCGCACCCGTCCTAAAGGAATACCAGTGCCAGTTGCAATGTATAATGAAAACTACATTTATTATTTAGTAGTC
>JAJJWW010017672.1:0-152922 GCA_023531295.1 Papaver armeniacum | reverse complement strand
CTCCCTAGCCTTTATATACACAAGCAATGACCAAATATCTCGAGAAATTCCTTTATTTTCTCGTTTTTTCTTTTCACCGGAAGTATCCTCCCGATTATCTTGTTTTCCTTCTCTTTTAACGCGTCTGTGGCTCTTGAATCTTCCTAAGATGAAACGATCTCACTAAGATATCCTAGCCATCTCCACACGTAACTTCCATATTTGGAAGCAAAACAAACCCGTAAGCTCACCGCCTGTTTTTACTCCAACCCGAGTTTCACCCATTTCCTTCGATCTAATCACCCATACGCACCCTGTTATGCTCTAGGGAGTCCAGCCCAATGAAATTAGGCCATTGAATCTCACTCAATCCGCCGAAAAATCCAACTCCAACTCTGCTTTGTACGCTGCTGCCATTTTCCCGCCAATTTCGATTTTTGAATGTTGAAGATGAGGCGCCCCTATCCAGAGTAGGGGTGCCTTTATGCACTGCCTTTGGTGATGCCCAGGGTGCCCCTTAGTAATTTGGGTAACCCTTATCCGTAGCGAGGGTCCGAATAGTAGGTGTCCTCACGTGCGCAACTTTTCGAGCCGATTTTCCAAAAATGTTTATTGGCCAAAATACCTACACACACACATAAAACACCATAATAAGTACAAAAATGAGCACTATCAATATAAAGAATCGAGACAAATTAGACACAAAAATGTGTCTATCAAGCGTAAAGAGCTTATTAACTCGGGGCCGAGCTATCTTGTTATGCATGTATGTTTCAAGGAACGTTTCCACAAGGTAGCATAATTGCCAACGGATTCATCGGGTAGGTGTAAAACAAGTTCTTTGCCTCACCTTCCGGACTATTTGGAAAGAATTTACACATGACCACATCGTACTTCGTCCATTGAATAGGGACATGTTGTACATTTTGATATGTCTCCTGGCTCGCTCGTGCCGTCGAACCCGGATGGGAAGATCGGCAACATACACTTTGGCGGAAAATGAATTTGATCAAGTTCCTTAGTAAATGGTGTCTTACGTAGCTTCACGGATTACTTTATCCTCGCCATTTCTGTCGCCTTCTTGACCATCTTGCTCAAGTTGCTCGATCTTTTGCTTGGTTGTCGTATCTCGTACCCTCGTTTGTTGCTTCTTCCTCGGTGAAGAATCCTCGTGTGGACCATACCCTCCCTTGATCTATTGGGGTCGGGCATGCGTTCTCGGCTCGAGGATGGGTTTGGAGTGTTTCTTGGCTGGGTGTGGTTGCTAGAAGCGCCTCGACTTGACGACCCTCTTGACCTAACTCTCTGTTACGGAGTTGGCAGTTTTCATGTTCCAAGGCTAGGTTCTTTCTCTGCAGCTCTCTCATAAGGTCTTCCTGCCTTCTTTGGCTCGCCAAGATAGCAAGTAACATTGGGTCGGTGCTCTCATGGCTAGAGTGGTCGTTCACTTGGGTTTCTGCTACATTATGGGGTGCGGTTAGAGGTCTTGTCAGGGGGATAACGAGGGAGAGGTTGGAACTACGGGAGGATCAACTGCTGCTGGTGGGATGTCTCGGTTGAGGTCTCCCATTCCTAAGCGCACTCGTCTAAGCCTTTCTCCTTCTTGCTCTAGTGCCCCGCCGGGTATTCCGTCGGCTGCCCTTTCTCTCATCCGTTCCTCCCGCACCATTTGCACTTCCCTCCTCTTCCTCGATATCCGATGCGGTTCTTCCGTCTTCCATGTCCCCCGTGCATCATCTGTCTCGGGTCGATCCTCGGTATTCGTGTGAGAGATCATCGTCTCGGCCTAGATCAAATTCCTCGTCGGCGCTTGTCATGCCCCCGTCCGGTGCTCGGAATCTCGCCTGATGGTTTTGTCGGCATCCTCTTGTCGGGAATCCGTCGGGTCCTTCTTATGCACTAGATCCCGTTATGGCCCGGTTCCAGGAGAATCCTACTCGTCCTGGAGGTGCTCACCATTACCTTCAGTGTTGCCCTTGTGCCTCGGCTCGCCCTTCCGTCCCTACCTACGTCCACGGGGTAAAAGGATGATCTTATTATTTGGTTCACGATTACAAGATGGATGATTCTTTCACTACTCTAGGTGTGCTCCCTTTTATCTCTCTCTCTTTCACTTGGTCTTTACCTCTCTACATGGTCTCTATTTATAGTCACAAATGATGATACATCAATACTACAATGTTGGGCCCGGTGTAGCTTTTGATATTCTTCTCGTGCGTCAGTGATGCTTGAATGATCTTCTCCATTTGTTCGGTCGAGATATCTAGCCGAGCAGAGTAGTGTCCTCATCCGATGTCGTTTGTTTGGTGGAGATGACCGACGTCGCCCTTTAGGTCCCTGGCCGAGTCTCACTTTGATCGAGCTTTTCTTATCTCTTCACCAACTCTGTCAGCGCATTTATTATCCTCGAACCCGATGAGCATCACATCAGAACTTTTGTCTTCCTTTATGTCGACCTCACGGGCTGCCTCCATTCCTCTTTTCTCGCTCCCAGATCTGGTGAGACGATTCAATGCTTCTAGTGCTTGTTTCTCTTGGTACGCCCTCGTCCAGGATGGTTCCACCTGTCCCTGTGGATTATTTGCACCTACAGGTAGTTTAGTATTTTTTTTTTATCTACCGATTGTGATTATGTTCTTCTCTTATTTAAGAAATTCAAAATTTCATTGGTTTTGAAAAATTTGAATTTTGGGCTACCACCACAATCGGTAGATAAATAATATCACGATAGATAATAAACATCACGAAACAACCGATTGTGCAAATAGACAAATTCAAAATTCCATTGGTTTTTGAAAATTTTGAATTTGGGACTACTAGCACAATCGATAGATAATGAACATCACGAGACTACTGATTGTATAATCGGTAGATAATAAACATCACGCGTCTACCGATTGTGAAAATAGAGAAACTCAAAATTCCATTGGTTTTTGAAAATTTCGAATTTGGGACTACTAGTACAATCGGTAGATAATGAACATCATGAGACTACCGATTGTATAATCAGTAGATAATAAACATCACGAGTCTACCGATTGTGAAAATAGAGAAACTCAAAATTTCATTGGTTTTTGAAAATTTCGAATTTGGGACTACTAGCACAATCGGTAGATAATGAACATCACGAGACTGGTCACTGTATAATCGGTAGGGTAATAAACATCACGAGACTACCGATTGTGAAAATAAAGAAACTCAAAATTCCATTGGTTTTTGAAAATTTCGAATTTGGGACTACTAGCACAATCGGTAGATAATGAACATCACGAGACTCACAGATTGTATAATCGGTAGATAATAAACATCAGAGTCTACCGATCGTGAAAATAGAGAAACTCAAAATTCCATTGGTTTTTGAAAATTTTGAATTTGGGGCTACAACCACAATCGGTAGATAAAGAACATCACGAGACTACCATTTTAACTACCGATTATAATTTTCGTAACACAAACCAACATACATCAAACTAAACTACCGATTGTAGTATTGTCTACCGATTATGGTAGTTCCCAAACTCGAAAAATTTGAGATTTTTTCAAATTTCAATTTTGGGGCAACTTCATAATCGGGAGACATGGTAAATAAATACCCTCCGATTGTAGGTTATTTCAAAATAACAAAACTTTAAAACTACATATGTACATATTACCTCCGATTTTCCTAACATCTACCGATTAATAAATAAAACTACCGATTGTTGTTTTATCTACCGATTATGGAGGGTAAAATTTCCATTTCGAAAAATCGGAGATAAGGGATAGCTTAGATTTACGCTTGAGTGACCTTTTTTTGTCTTTTTGTGTCGCCCCTAATTCTTTCAAGGTAGCCCCTAATGACGCCAGGATACTTTTAGCGTGTTTAGATTTTTTTATTTTTTATTTTTTTATACGCGAAAGCAGGACCTAGGCCCTACCCAAAGCCAATCAGTTGGACTGGCCCCTCTTCCAGACCCAACACCGCTCAACCCACTATACAAACCTTTACGGCGGCGGGGATTGAATCCTTGACTTCCTCCTTCTCGGAGTTGATGGGATACCAGCGAGCTATGCTCTTGGACCCAACGTGTTTAGATACCCGAACCACGAAGTCAAGTTAAAAATTAAAATATTTTCCTTGAGTTGCAAATTTCTCTTTGAGGTGTTGAGGAGATATGGGTTTTTTGAAATGGGTATTAACCGGTTATGGAAGATCTTTGAATCAGCTAGAATATTTGTTTTAGTAAATATTGTCCTTGTGGTATTTTTGAAGTGGGAAGAGGATTGAGGCAAGCTGACCCCTCTTTCCCCAATTCTTTTTGTATTGGAGAAGACGTCTTGAGTATAAATATATCAAAACTGATGCAGATGGGTAAAATACAAACTATGGTAGACAGAGGTGGCTTCCAACCAACACATAATGTTTGCAGATGACATATTTATTTTCTGTAATGGAAATAAAAAGACTTTAGAGAACTTGATCGATTTGCTAGTGAAATAGCAAATATCATCCGGGTCGTGATGAATAAATCTAAGAGTAAGTGTTTTGTGGGAGGAGTATCAGATGTAAGAAGAAATGCAATTGCACAATCCTTACAAATGGAGCTCTACATTTCAGGATAAGTACTTGGGGGTTATTCTTAATCCAGGAAGAGTTAAGTCACATCAAGTATGGGGAATGGTGGAAATGATGCAGCAGATGCTTGCAGGTTGGATGGGAAAATTATTGGCTTTCTCTGCTAGATTAACACTGGTTAAACTTGTGTTATGCAGCATGCCCATATATAATATGTCAGTATACAAGTGGCCAAAGTTTTTGATTCAAGTATATGAAAGAATTATAAGAAATTTCTTATGGTCTGGTGACCCTGCAGTGAAGAAATTGGTTACTGTGAAGTGGGATGCAATTAATGCACCAGTGGCAAAGGGTGGTTTAGGTTTAAGAAGACTGGAAATCATGAATAAAGCTTTACTAATGAAACTTCTATGGAAGATTGAAACAGAGGAAGAGAATGGTCATTATTTATGAGAGCTAAATATAATAACAAGAATGGGGAATGAATCAAATATTACAAGGTCTTCGATGGCTGGCATTAAATGGGTGATGTATGATTTACATGAAGGTAGCAGCTGGTTGGTGAGGAATGGGAAAAGCATTGATCGGGGAAAGATAAATGGATAAAAAAATATTATTTAATTGACGTACATCCCGGTGATGAGTTCATAATGCAACCATGATATGAAAGTTCATGAATTCATTCAAGATGGTAAATGACAAATTCTGGAACAATTACTCCATTACTTTGAAGTGAGTGAATTACCAGCTAAGGGGAGGGTATTGACAAAAGAATTTGGTAAAATGATCTTACTGGAAAATTTACAGTAGCAAATGCAGCTCAACTGGCGAGAAAACATTATCCAATGGAGGCTTGTGAAAATCAAGTATAGCATCCATGTATTCATCCTTATACTTCTACCAACCTATGGAAAATTTTGAAAGGTGCATGTACAACTGAGGAGGCAGTTAGGGAAGAAAGGCTTTTCCACAATGTCTAAAGGAAAGAGTACTATAATCAATGAGGTGTGGTTTAAGCTGTGCTTTCAATATTTTGGTGGAATTGTGGTTTGCCAAAAATATTGTGATATATGAAGGTATCAACCAAATGTGGTGAGGTTTAAGCGAGAAGATAACAAGATTCACTAAGGAAAGTAGTATCGGGATGAAAGGAGTAATGTGGGGTACAATGTATGAGTTGCAAATTCTCCAATTTTTTGGCATCACATGGATTTAAGTGCATAGCAATAGAGTAAAACAATGTTTTTCAAACTGTCAATTCAATATCAAGTTCTCATTTGTTGTGATGGTGCCTCAAAAATTCAGAAAGTGAGGCCTTGGCTTCATTACAAGAAATAGCTCGGAGATTGTATAGGCGCTTCTTGACTGGCTTGGGAAATGCTACAAATTATCATTGAAGTTATGGCTCTTATTACTTTAGCAGGTGAATGGGTTGTCAACAAAAAATTGAGGAAGGTATGTTTCTGTCTGGATTCAAAAGCATCATTTGTGGATTTCACAAATGATAAAGTTCCATGGATTGTTCAAAATAGATGGGATAAAATCAAGTTATCACTATCAATCATCTCTTTCTCCGGCATTCCTACAAAGAGATAAATTTCTCTGCAGACAAGATGGCCAAGAAAGGTGTTTTTCTAAATAGAGGTGAAATGCAAGTGTATGAAGAGAAACCTTTCTTCTTAGGGGCATTGGAGAGTGAAGATGGTGTCTACTTTAGATTTTCATAGTTTTTTTTGTACAAAATTTCCTTTAGAATGCTTTTTGTATTTGTTTTTGCCTTGAGGTATTCATGGTATTTTTTGTAACTTGATATCTTTAGTAATAAAATTTCACGATTTAGAGAAAAAAATATATTTTTTGCTTCAGAAAGAGTTAATTCTTTTTGCTTTTAGAAATCGTTAAAAATTTTATATACCAAATTTAACTTTTTGATTTTTAACTTCCAGAAGTCAAACTCTCGAATATGCACCCAAACATTCTATTAGGCCAAGCACTATGGTAAGGGATATCCCTTCCCTATCCCCTAAATATAAGGAAGGGATATGGGTCACAAGGCAACCTCAAGATGTGTGCTTTTATTCCTTCTCTACATTGCACGAAAACTCAGTTTCCGTGTAAATAGTCAACTCGTTGACTTGACCAAAACGAAAACTGAGTATCCGTTTCAGGAGCATAAGTATACAGAAAAAGCACGAATTTCACATTTCTCCTTCTTCACTATTTTTTTCCACTCTCAAAACCCTTCCAAACAGTTTCATCCCCCTTTTGATCCTCATGGTGATTCCTTGCGATTCGTCGGTTGAATTTAAAAGGGTTTGATCATTACTCCAAGGTAAACTAATTTCATTATTAAATTTTGAATTTCATCCACAAAATCATCAAAGATGAGTGATTCTAATTTTAGGGTTTAAAGTTAATTTTATTTTGATTTTGATGAAATTGTTGATATTTTAGGTTGATTTTGATGTCTGCTTAAGTATGTTGTATGATTAGATGTATCTAATACACCTTGAAACATTTTATTGTGATGGATAATGTGATTAGGGTTGATTGTTGATTGAACCAAAATGTTGTATGAAATAGATGTGGTTTAAGAAACCTTGAGACATTGTATTTTGATGGATAATGTGATTAGGATTGATTGTTGCTTGAAGCAATATGTTGTAGATATTGTTAAAAACCTTGAAACATTGTTTTGTGATGATTTTGTGATTAAAGTTGATCGAACAAATATGTTGTTCTTTCAATGTTGATTAAACAATGTGTTGGAATGTAATTTTGTGTATGGATGTATTCGGAAAATTTTCAACGTGTTACGGAAAATATAATTTTAGTTTCTTCAAAAGATAATCTAGAGTACAAAACAAAGCTTGGCTAAGTTAGGCTAGATAAAGAGCGTCGAGATTTGTCTAGGATGGATAAATATCTACTAGTGGTTTTTTCAACTAATTAGTCTCCTATTAATTGCTCATGATGAATGATTAATTAATTTTTCATGATAAATGTCCATTTAATGAATCTAATAAATACATATTTTTATTAATAAATAAGTTTATCAAAAACTATATATACTGAACGGTAAAGAATTCGATGCTAGCGAGTTTCGAACTCAAGTAACTGGTATCATCACCCAATGAATTTACCACTGTACTACAGTGACCCTGGTTGAAAATTATATTAATAATTTTTAATGATGGTAGTGAAAGAAGCAGTGGGTGGTGGAAATAATGGGGGGTATTTGTGAGTGGTGGAGGTAGTAACATTACTGGTAGTGGAAAAAATAGTGGGTGTGGCTGGTTTTTACATACGGTGGTGGATGTTAGTGAATATTAGTGGACAATAATAGTTTTGTGTCTTTACAAAATTGGCAGCATTTTATTGTGATAGATGTAGTTGGTCGCTTTTTAGCATAACTGTAAGGACAAAACACAAATATTTTGAGGAGGATACTAAATCATATAAGACAATATGATCATGACCGCTGGATCACCCAAATGGGATCCCATCTATTATAGTACCCGGTCGAATAAATCACGGTTTTTAGTATTAAAATAAAGTTGATTACATTTCGAATACAAAACAAAGTTTGGACAAGTTAAAAAATTTGGATAAAGAACGATCACATTTATACTTGAGTAACATAAATCTACCTATATAAATATCACGTTTAATTAAAATTTAATAATAAATGTTCAATTGATATTTCATAATAAATGTTTCTTTAATTAATAATACATAATAAATTTATTTAATATTAACCATATCGGTAAGCATTAACGGTGGTTGTGATGGTGGGCAGTGGTGGAGATAATGGTGGTGGGTATTGGTGAGACTGGTGGAGTGGTGACGATAATGTGGTGGTGGAAGAAGTAGTGATAGTAGGGTGAGAAAAGGGGCCCTAAGATAGGTAAATTAAGCACTAATGGTGGTTTTGATGGTGGATCGGTGGTGGGGATAATGGTGGTGGGTATTGGTGAGAATGGTGGAGTGGTGACGATAATGTGGTGGTGGAAGAAGTAGTGGTAGTAGGGTGAGAAAAGGTGTCATAAGATAGGTAAATTATTTAGTCACCCTTGGTTAATTTTTCTTTGTTTTGTTTTAATTTGATTTTAGTTTTCAAATTACTTTTTTAATTATTTTTAAAAAGTAAAATAATTTTTAAAGGCCGATTTTTCCAAAAAGAAGATGTTGTGATTTTAAGATTTTCTGGGTAGGAGGCATGAAGAAAAATGAAACCTATAAAAAAAATTGACTAAACACATGTGTTTATGGGTGAAAACTATTCCTGCCGAATTTGGTAATTTGGGGTGTGTGGATGAGGAATGAATCTAAACCCTAAACAAATGCACTCGCGCTAAGTGAGTGCTTGTAGATTCGGAAATCAACTGCGGCAAGTCCCGCCTAAACCAAGAAATGGCCGGATTCAGGACTTGTTTCGGTCACAAAGTGAAGGAGATGGGGTTGATCTTAGGGAGGGAAGCGAAGAAGGTGTTGAGATTGTGAAGGTGTTGGCTTGCTTATGACTTGTAATGAAAGGTGAGCAGGCTTACGATTGATGCAAGCGGGCTCTGGGTGTTTGAATACGTTTTGTATTAACACTTGGTTTCGTCTCATCTCGGACTTGTGTTGTTTTTCTCCTGTCTCTGTTTTTCTCCCCGTGTTGGAAAATAGGTAGGAGAATCTATTTATACAAGTCATTTGAGCCTTATTCACGTCTCTCGTGGGAAGTGGAGGAAGTGGAATGATGGAGTAGTGGAGGTGTGTGGTGGTGTTACACGACCAGTCTTGCCCACTTCTCCTGTCATCTCTAACCGTCCATGACTTCCTGACACATTCTTGTGATGGCGCGTTGCACGCTGCACGCTTTAAACCGCCAGATCAATACCCAGTATGTATCCCCCGGGCTTGTGACATGATTGATGTATGGAATATGTGAATCGTGGATCCACGAAAGGTAGCATGTAATGCTAAATTGAATAACTACGTTATTCAGAAAGTTGATACTTGTGAAGTATCGTGTGTATTTTATGCAGGTACTGCATCATGTTGTGGTAAAGTGACGGGTGATGACGCCTTCGACCAATTAACTCCCGACTGTGGTTATATAACCAAGCCGGTGAAGGGCGAGAGATGATCTTTGAGACACTCATCTCGCGACCGATTGATGGAATTAGGGTTTTGAAGAGGTGCGCAAGCATCACTCTTCACTTGGTCGAAACCAAGCATGGGATATAATTTTGACAAGGCCGACCGTGCATGTGTGTAGAAACATGACGGAGTAGGCGCCTATACCCATTACTCACGAAAGTATGATCCGCCACTCAATTCGTCCGGTGAAGTTGAATGGTCGAGAGATCAATTTGTGACAAAACCAAATGCCGCAATAGCCGGGGTCATGCCCACTTCGGGCGCACGCCCAAGGTGACCAATCTTGGCCTGGCCTTGGCCGATCGGTCTGGGTGTAAAGGTGGTAGGCTGGTGTTCACGCCTATACCCGAATATCCCATGAAAACGTGATCCGGGCCACTCAAATCGTCCTAGCGAAGTTGAGCGGTTGAGACGGGCCATGTTTGGGAGGTGTGACCACGCTAGTTTGGGCGCGCGTCTTGGAACAACCAGGCATGATATGCCTTGGCCGACGGGTGAGGGGATAGATGGGTCCACGGTGGTCATGGCCGGTATGACCGACCTGCTTAATCTAATCTTGGACCCTCCATTCGTGTTTGAGAAGATGGACGCCGTGATGCTCAAAACCCTAATTTTGGGTTTCAAGGACGTGGCCAATGCTTCATTCGCGTACGAATTGGGATAACCAACCATGGTTGGTCCCGACCGATTGGTCGATATGGCGCCCACGGTGATTGTGTTGATATGCTCCTGGCCCTTTGAATCTACATCTACACCCTCCATCTATACCGCGAAGATGGATGGTTGAGACCGCTTTTCGACACATGTAATATGCCGCAAACCCTAATTTAGGTTTTCCGCCCATACGCTATGGTTTGGACGCTTTGGCAAGCTAGGCCACTTCGGAGAGGGAAGCCACCATGCGGGGTCCGTTGGTTCTGGCAGGTTGCATCTTCCATACCGCTTGGGGAGATGGAATTGATCCGGGTCATCCAATCATGCTTGTGGAGTTGGATGACCGTGGTCATATACTGACCGATACGGTCAGTCCGGATGCTCAATCGGGGCTAGTATAACACACCGAGAGGGGCTCAATCGGGCTAGTATAACACACCGAGAGGGGCTCAATCGGGCTAGTATAACACACCGAGAGTCGCCTTGTACGGTATTTCGTACATGGTTTCATTATAATGCTTGGAGGTTCGTGTTGCTCGTAAGAGAAACACTCAGTCGTCATGCCGCACCGATAATGAGTACGAAATACAAGGCCGATTAAGACATTAATTAATAATGCTAGAAATTCACAGGTATATGGGATTGTTGCTACATGCTCCAACCTCGATGAATTTCGTGTATTCCTGAGAATGGGATTATTGCCACATGCTCCATTCTAGTGAATTAAGTGAGGAGTATCCAACACTTATTGATGGCTTTATCTTTTACAAGATGTCACAAGATAGTTTTCCTCGGTTTTTTATAATTTTAACCTTAAACGAAAATCCACCATCAACATTAAGTCCCCCGCTGCACGTAATGGTTACACCATTGTGGGGTAGGCATGAGATGGTGACAATTAAAGACAAAGCTTATGAGACAAAGTTAGATGTTACCCGGAGAGACGGTCATCCCGTCCTAGGAGCATGTCACGTTGAGGTGTCCAAAGCAGTATTCCCCCGCCATGATGCTCGGTCTTGCTTGCTTCGATGGACTATTACGCTGTTTCGTTCGTGGGGCCAATGCACTGCTTGATCGAACGTGTGCTTGATGTGAGCAAGCTTGCTTTTTAAATAATGAACCTTGTGTGCTCAAATGTAAATGTGGGTCCTATAGAAAGCGTTAAGCAAACTTTCCGGAGCAGCCGAGCCAGGAGAGCGTTGAAGTGTTGGAGCTGAAACACCTTCTTCAAGAGAGAGCTTTGATTGGGGACGGCCAGTATGCCTTCACCAATATGGGGTGGGATCAAGTGGGACCCGCCAAGCGTGCCTAATCGAACGTCGACCACAGAGCCGACCGAAAACCGCCCGCAAGGCGGCGCCTGTTTTATTCGAATACCACTTTGTGACTTTGATCAATACTGAGACTTGAAACTTGAGCAATACCGTACTTGTGACTTGATCAATACCCGGACTTGAAACTTGATCAACACCGACTTGAGACTTTAGAAATACCGATGTTTGGACCCAATACCAGCCTTTGTGTACTCCAACGTGAATGTGTGTTCACGTGTGTGACTACACATCTCACGCGTTTTTTATACAAGTACTGACTCATGTTTTTTTTTATTATAGAATGAAGAAAAGAACTCCTGTTGAGATGTCCTTCTGGGGATAATGCTGGTGCCAAGTCAGGAGGTGTTGACAGCTTCAAAGATATGTTGAACATTGATGATGAGTTGTTCACCGCGCCCTTTCAACTATATGAAAATATTCGTTCCACAAGATAACCCTTATCCTATCGACTTCAAGGTTTTTTCATGCTCACTGGGCCTCATGAAGGATGGATGAGACGTATGTTGATCAATGAGTATATCAAAGATAACTTGACCAGAGCGCATTATTGATGCAACTTGAGTGTTGAAACGGCTCGAGAGGATGTTAAAGTGGTTTCGTGCGAACGTTGAGGTGGATCTTGGAGAGAGTGTTGAAGAAGGATTCTCAAGCGAACGTGGTCCGGAGAGAGCGCCGAGGCGGCTCTTGAATAGACCATTGAAGCGCCTTCGCTAGAGGGAGCGTTGAAGTGTTTCCCTCTTCGCCCGATTTATCCTTGCGAATTCCATGCTTTTTGACTGACCATCTCTCTCATGTCAAGAATTCCTTGGATCGACGGTAAAGGAACTTCATGTTGAGCCTCGATCCCCAAGCGTGGTTTATATTGTTTGTTCGTAGTGGTTGTTGTCGAGCCGATATGGAATATCTTGGACATTGTTTCATCATTGTGGAGTCGTGCATGTGGTACTCGGAGTTGGAGTTGACTTCCGACGCGCAGGATGTTGTATCTCGGTGGTTTTCCTCTTGTCGTCTGTGTGAACAAATACAATGTTAAGGTCAAGGTTGTATCGCTGTTGGTGAGATATATGCCCCTACAAACATTATGAGGCTCTTCATTACCTAAGCAGTATGTTTCTTTCTATCGTGGAATATGTTGTTGTAGATGAGCGTTCAATGGCCTCCAGAGGATGACCAAAAGCGCGACCTCTCAACATAGCATGATGGACATGTACCACTCGTCTGATAAAGTGACTCGCCCGGATCTTGTTCGACCAATGTCTGATAGAGTGAATCGCCCGGATCTTTCTCGATATGACGCCTGGACATCGTTATCTTCTTGAGGCTTCTCCCTTGAGGTATTGGCTCCAGTGGAAGATTGCCGTCATAGAGCGTTTATACATTACACCGGTATTCTTTAAACCAAATGGCAGTATGGTATAATAAATATTTCCGAGAGGAGTTCGAAAAGCTATCTTACTTGCATCATGATCGTATATCCTTATCTGGTTGTAGCCGCTACATACATCCATGGAGGAGAACATGCCGTGTCCGCTGGTTGAATCTACTAACATGTCGTAAAGGAGGATCGTTTTTGGAGCAAAGACTGCTCAAGTCTCCAAGTCTATGCAGCACTGGGATCCGAATTACAACCGTTTAACCGACTTGGATCCAGGGTATGACATGTAGATGATGGGTGACCAATTTTCATCTAAATCCTGCATTTCTTCATATCTCCAAGCGAATATGTCCCCGGTACTCTTTGAGAAGTTCCACGAGCTTCATGCGTTTATCCGTACACAAGGTTGAGCCGATGGAGATAGGCCTAGGAGATTCCTCAATGATTTCAATCTCATCGGTTGTGGAGTTGGTGCCATCTTGCACTGCATTTGGGAGCATCTAGCACTTGTTCTTGTGGTTCGTTGTTGTTGTAGCATTCCATTGGGTGGAGAGATCAAAAGCCTCCCGCTAATTTGTAATGGCAAAGGTCGTATACCGTTTTCCCTTTCTCGGTCACGACTGCGCCACAAAAGTTCGTTCCCTCTTCGTGGGTTGTGGCTTCACAGATGGAGAAGAATGCTTCACAAAAGATGCATCGTGGGTTTTAGCCCTCAATGATGTAAGCCGGTCTTCCTCGAATTGACGCCCACGTGGGGAGTGGGACGCAACGAACTTGTATGATTCTTTTTCCGCAGAGCTTTTCCCGTATGTCTTTGGTTTGGTTTCCCTCGAAGTCCGTCATTATGGTAGGCTTCCGTACGACCTTGCCTGGGAGAACCTTGGATATCCTGAGAGTCTTGAGAGTAATCACATTCGAAGACGCTCCTGTGTAGATAAGGGCCGTATTGAACTCGAATCCTTGATGCGTGCGGTGATATGTAGGCACGGTCGTGACCTTCCTCTCGGTTGATTGCAAGAAAACGTCCTGTGCCGATTCTTCGAGAGGTGTGAAAGTTCGCATAAACTTTCCACTAGAGAAACCGCTTCCCGATCTACCTCCTCGGGTTCATAGTGAAACTATTGACTTGAGGAGGATCATTGTGAGGATTAGTCCCAGTGTAGGAGTCTCCATGACAGACCGCTCATATTTGATGTCGCTTCTTTGATCGAGTCCATGGAGGTCTGCGCGCCATGAAGTACCTTCTCCCGGTGCGTTGAATGAGTTCCTTTTTTGCTCCGTGGCTGCCACGGCTCTTGTGGAAATCGATCGCTAATATCTTAAGAAAAGTGAGTACCTCTTTCCGAGTTGCAGCCATATCCGTTTGAGTCTTAGCAAGAACTTCCCGCTTCTCCATCAAGTCCAATGGTAATGGGGGATGGTCCTCCTCTCGTCCCTCCGGCTCTCGTCCCCGATGAAGGAGTGGAAGTTATTGCTCCGGGTGACTACCGAGGTGTTACACTTGATGAGATGCCGTGGATTTGCGTCTGCTCCGCTCTCGTGATGGGAGGTGTTTTAATATCACCGCTGAGTGATCGAATTGAATGTTCCCATCCTCTCGTACTCACGTGTTGCTTGATTGATCTCTCCCTTCCTCAAGCATTTCTTCACTTAGTTGAAAGGTCGATGCGGATTGAACAGGTCTTAGGGCTTCGACAAGGGTCTTGAGATATAAATCTTCCAAAGGGATCCGTAAGCTGCCGGGCTCCATTTCTTTGTCCTGGACGTTGTGGTACCCTACAAGTCTTTTCCTCTGTGGATTTGCCTCGAGTCTTCGTTGCCTACCGACCATGTTGTTCGTCTCTCCCGAGTCCCATGTGATTACGCGCTCTTTCTCGCATCTCCACCGGTAAAGGTGTGACTCCCGACTAAGGATCCAGCGTTTCTTGCACCGTTTGAGTAGATTCTTGCCGACCCTTCTTGAATCGTGTCTTCTATATCATTCAAAAGGCGAAATGTCTCGCTCCGCCTTCGGTGATACCTGGATTGATTTGCCAAGACATCCTCCAAAGATTCTAGCTACACTTCCCATGATATTCGAACCACCCGTGGTTTCGGACACATTGCGAGATGGAAACCGAAAATTGAGAATTCAATTTTGTGCAAACAGAGATCAACCTCCCACCGTGGTCGCCAATTTTTTATGGGTGAAAACTATTCTCGCCGAATTTGGTAATTTGGGGTGTGTGGATGAGGAATGAATCTAAACCCTAAACAAATGCACTTTGCTGCAGAGTGCTTGTAGATTCGGAAATCAATCGTGCAAGTCCGGCCTAAACCAAGAAATGGTCGCTCCAGACTTGTTTCCGGTCACAAAGTGAAGGAGATGGGGTTGATCTTAGGGAGGGAAGCGAAGAAGGTGTTGAGATTGTGAAGGTGTTGGCTTGCTTATGACTTGTAATGTAAAGGTGAGCAGGATTACGATTGATGCAAGCAAGCTCTGGGTGTTTGAATATGTTTTGTATTAACACTTGGTTTCGTCTCATCTGGACTTGTGTTGTTTTTCTCCCGTCTCCGTGTTGGAAAATAGGTAGGAGAATATATTTATACAAGTCATTTGAGCCTTATTCACGTCTCTCGTAGGAAGTGGAGGAAGTGGAATGATGGAGTAGTGGTGGTGTTACACGACCCGGTCTTTCCCACTTCTCCCGTCATCTCTAACCGTCCATGACTTCGACACATTCTTGTGATGGCGCGTTGCACGCTGCACGCATTAAACCGCCAGATCAATACCCAGTATGTATCCCCCAGTTTGTGACATGATTGATGTATGGAATATGTGAATCGTGGATCCACGAAAGGTAGCATGTAATGCTAAATTGCATGTGTGTAGAAAACATGACGGTGTAGGCGCCTATACCCATTACCTCACGAAAGTATGATCTGCGCCACTCAATTCGTCCTAGTGAAGTTGAATGGTCGAGATCAATTTGTACAGAAACCAAAGGCTTGCAATAGCCAGCGCGTCATGCCCACTTCGGCGCACGTTCCAAGGTGACCAATCTTGGCCGGTCTTGGCCGATCGGGTCAGTGTGAAGGTGGTAGGCTGGTGTTCACGCCTATACCTGAATATCCCATGAAAACGTGATCCGGGCCACTCAAATCGTCCTAGCGAAGTTGAGCGGTTGAGACTCGGCCATGCGGTTTGGGAGGTGTGACCACGCTAGTTTGGGCGCGTCTTGGAACAAACCGGGCATGATATGCCTTGGCCGATCGGGTGAGGGGATAGATGGGTCCACGGTGGTCATGTTTGGGTATGACCGGACTCCGCTAATCTAATCTTGGACCCTCCATTCGTGCCGAGAGAAGATGGACGCTCGTGATGCTCAAAACCCCGATTTTGGGTTTCAAAGCCGTGCGACCATGCTTTATTCGGCGTTTACACTGGGATAACCAACCATGGTTGGTCCCGACCGATTTGTCGGGTATGTAGGCGGCCCTCGGTGATTGTGTTGACATGCTCAGGCCCTTTGAATCTACATCTACACCCTCCATCTATACCGCGAAGATGGATGGTTGAGACTGTTTTGCGACACATGTAATATGCCGCAAACCCTAATTTAGGTTTTCCGCTCATACTTTGCTATGGTTTGGACGTTTTGGCAAGCTAGGCCACTGCGGAGGGAGGCCGACCATGCGGGTCCGCGTTGGTTCAGCAAAGGGATATTCCATACCGCTTGGGGGAGATGGAATTGATCTCGGGTCATCCAATCATGCTTGTGGAGTTGGATGATCACAGTCATATCCTGACCGATACGGTCAGTCCCGATGCTCAATCTGGCTAGTATAACACACCGAGAGGCCTAACCGGGCTAGTATAACACACCGAGAGGGGCTCAATCGGGCTAGTATAACACACCGAGAGTCACTGTACGGGTATTTCGTACATGGTTTCATTATAATGCTTGAGCTTCGTGTTGCTCCCAGAAGAGCAACACTTTTCACTCGCCATGCCGCACCGATAATGAGTACAGAAATACAAGGCTGATTGCGCATTAATTAATAATGCTAGAAATTCACAGGGGTATATGGGATTGTTGCTACATGCCCAACCTCGGATGAATTTCGTGTATTCTGAGAATGGGATTGTTGCCACATGCTCCATTCTAGGTGAATTAAGTGAGGGAGTATCCAACACTTATTGATGGCTTTATCTTTTACAAGATGTCAGCGCATAGTTTTCTGGTTTTTTACAATTTTAACCTTAAAAGAAAATCCACCATCAACAATAGGGCTACAGGCGAATTAACTGTATCCGGTTCAGTTTCTCACATCTCTCTTTATTCCACTTTTTTATCATGATTTCTGTTTTTGTCATTTCTCCCCAACTTCGTTATTATGCATGCTTGAGAAATAGTTCATGATAATAGGTAAAGAGACAAGAAAATAAATGGATCAAAAATTAAATATTATTATAAATTTTAGGAAAATGAATAAACACAAATCTATTTAAAATGGGAACCCAACAATTTATATCAAAGAGAAAAATTAAATTATAATGCTAACATATTTTGCAAGAATAAACTAATTGATTTTAAAGTAATTTTAGGTGTTTTTAGTTTTGTTACAAGTTTGGTGAATGACCTTTGTCGAATTTTTTGAAGTAGTGAACGAAGTAATGTTCTACACTGCTCATAGGATTTGCTCTAACAATTAACTATGTTTGTCCCAAAGGGTTGTATGACTTACATACACAACATTAAAAAATTCGAGGATAAGGACATGTTTATTAACCAACTCCTCAAAACGTTTAGACCTGGATCGATCGGTTCAATTCTTCTCGCATAATTACGACATGTATGAATCGATGGATACATTTGAAACATATCCTTGCCCGTACTGTTATGGCACGGGTTGAGACCTAGTAGTGAGCATAAAGTAAAATGCCCCACGGGAGATGCTAGGACTAAACCAAGGAGACATCGAGTTAGAATAAGAAATGTTTATGGATTGTATAAGGCAATTTGCAATTTTCCACATGCTAGAGAAATTGTGGACAATTGTGGGTTTGGATCCATTTTCAAAATACGTTTTCCAAAACTACAAGACAAGTGCCTAACTAGTTGTATATTTGAAAGGTGGTGGCATACCACTAATACATTTCACTTTCCTAGTTTTGAAATAGGGTTTACCCCCATTAGACATCACATAACCTACTGGGATTCCTATTGACCAAGAAGGACACATATCATTGGCAAAAATCACTACTGAAGAATATTGCATGAACTTGGAACCGCAATCATTGATTGTTTGCTCCCATATATTGGTGCGACGGTGACAACAGGGGAAAAGAAAGGAATGAAAAGAATCGGGAGTAGTAGGAGTAATAGAAGTTAGACCCGAAGACAAAGTCGGGTTGAGAAAATAAATTGTGAGTAGATGCAAGGGGATCAAGACTAGTTTGATTAAAATATTTCTTGACCATAAAGTCGTCCAAGACAACAATGTTGAATTTCAGGAACAAATTGCAAGGTGGTTTTTGATGTCGGTTTTTGGGAATGTCCTTTTCCCAAACAAGAACGATGTTGTTGAGACTAAATGGCTACCGATATCGAGGGATTTGAATGTGCTATGTTCTTATGATTGAGGTTCATGATTTACGGTCATATGTCATGGGGATTGAGTAATGGAGTAACGAAAGGCACCGCCAGATGCAATTATTTTAATATATATTAATGGTAAAAATTCATACCCGCTTGTAAATTTACTTTCTTTACTTGTTTATTATTTTTGAAGGTATAATGCATTGGTTAATAATATCCGATGATTTTTGCAGCTTTGGTTTTGGTCATATTTTCGATGTGTATTTCTTTATATAAAAACGGATAATGAGGTAGATCTAGATGTGTACAATGGGTAGGTTATATGATGAATACCAAGAACCAGAGGCGCATAACATGTCACAGGCGCATAACATGATACCGGTTCCAATTCACTAGCAGTTGTGCGTAGACAAGTAGGCAACTTCTCGTTCAATCAAGTAGTATGGATGTCGTGGGAGGAGAGTGAATGGAAAATTAAGGCCGAGGTGCTAGATGCAAAACGAATCTCTGAAACACAGAGGGTCTTTTATGATCCATTTGGGAACAAAGCCTTGTACCTGGGGGTACGGTGTCTCAAACAAGTTCTTGAAGTCACCGTAATATCGTGCAATCCTCCTGATTCAATGGTAAACGTGCCCAACAACTACTTGTATACCGACACATGACGTAATTCCTTGCATTATGTGGAAGTACAAGATTTTGAGTACAAGGAGTGGTGGAGTCGTCGGTCAGGTTGGGAAGTACTCGGGTATAATTGAACTTGAAGGAAATGAAATGTGTATGGTACGCAAGATCCCTAAGCTTATGAACGCGGCCACCGGCGCGTAGGAAATCCACATATACGTAAGAGTTGGTGTCGGTCGATCCGTCATCTCTTCCCATACGCACCAACATTTCCGCATGCTCGAATATGCGCTCGTATATTCAAGCGGTAATGAGACCTATTGGAAGGGAGTATTTGGATCAGTTTCTAAACCCAATTATAATGTCAATCGGTACACTGTGAGCATCACATGTCTTATTATACTTTTATTTTATATTTTTGATTTATTTTGGTGTTGACAAAATAAAAAATTAATTTTATGTCGGTGTTTCACAGAGATGTGGTGCCAAGCACTTCGTGATAAGTGATGGCACAATACAACAATTATATTTCACCATATAAAGGAATTGAATCCAAACTCACATTCGATCTTGATTTCCTCATAGGTATGTCAAAGAGTATCGACCAGTATATACATGTGAGTCATCTACCCCAGGCCACTCTCGTGATTCGGGACTATCGACGGATTTTTTGGTACCAAACAACCAAGACGATATTAGCTACAATCCTAATGCGCCCGAACATCCGAATCAAAGTAAGAAAACGTATGAAAATATGGTTATGGTAAATCTAGAGATGATCAATCGAGAGATAACACATGTTAGAGCATAACTCGGTTGAACCCACCAAGCGTTGGTATGTCAAGTTTGGTTGTCATATTTTAGTGAATCAAAACTCATTTTAAGAGTCGCTTGATTATGTACTAGAGTCAACTTCGTTTAGGTTAGCTTGGAAAGTATTAGGATATGAGACATTACAAGTATTGAGAAGACTTGAAGAAGTGAAGAAGTAAGAAGCTACAACGACAACATCATCCTTCCACTTGAGGTTATTGATATTTGACTTGAACTGTTTCATTCCCTAACGTATCTTTCAAGTCATGCATATTGAAAACAAAATCGCGAAGCATGAACACTCTAGATAGACATAGTATTAAGGAATACAATACGAGGTTTATTGCTTAACCATTAAACTTTGTAGATAATACATCGACATAATCGTTTGAATGCTATTGTGATTATGTATGGGTATGAGGTGAGGATTTCATCCTAGGAAACAATGTTTATACATGTGTTTTAAGGAAGTAAGTTCATAAACTTGTTTATGAATCGAAAAGAAAATCGCCAAATGCTTGACGTTATTGATATTGTTATTCATTGCATATCTTGTGAACAACCAATATGTGTGATTTAGTATAACCGCTCATGACTTGTTTGTGTTCTGGTAAAACTATTCACAAAGGCCCGACTTATGTATTGGTATGACTTTTATTAGTGAAACCGATCTTAAGTAATCACCTGAGATGGTAAGATAGATTTATTGATTTGTGTATGACCAACTCTGGGTAAAGGGGAACCGATCCTATGAAGAGGTGCAACACATCACAAAGGAGAATCGATCCTTGTATGGGGTGCAACAAGTTTTTAGCAAAAAGGGGAACCGATCCTATGGACATGTGCAACATATATAAGTTAGATACCATATATGTGGGGAACCGATCCTAGTACCTAGTCAACCGAATTTTGGGAAGCTAGTGTGACTATGCACAGTAGTCACATGGAGGTAGAACCGAAACTTGTTTTGGTAGAACCGTGAAACCCATGATTTGTGATTGAGTGTTTCTTTATCAATCACATAGTTTTTGAAAGTAAGATGAACCAATTCTAAACTTGTTTGGAAGTGTGGCAAATCCGTTTCATAGTTGTAAGTATGAAAGAGGACTTACAAAGTAAGGATGTCGGCATACTTTGAACACGTGCACTAATGTTTATCTTTTATTGTTCAAAGTTATTCCTTAATAGCTACAGGAAGATAATCCCAGGATTGAAACATAAATAAGTTAAGAATCATTTATTTAAGATTTTTAATTTTATTTTAGGAAAACGAGAATTAGTAATGTGCATTTACTAGTTGAGATTTTCCAAAGAGATTTTTGGTCAATATTTTGGATGAGCATTTCCAGGAATTATGGAAACCAAATTTGGAATATATTGAATATCTTTGAGAATATTTTCGTTTTGGAAATTCCTTGGTGTCCAAACTTCCTTGTCTATAAATACTTGAAGTTTGCATTTCTAGCAAACTAATCCTTCGTAAATAAAAACTTCCTTGGGTTGTGTTGTTACTAGTGTAGCCGCCTATTCGGAGAGGAGAGTAACCTAATTAGGTGAAATCTCTTACGGCCGCTCGCTTTAAAGTCTTCTTTACTTTTAACTGGGGAAATAGGTAATTGCGGTTTATCTTGTGTTTTCGATTGATTTGATTGAATAACGGTGGTTGAACTTTGATTGCACCTAGTTTGTTTATGCTTGAGAATCTTCTCTTCTAATATAAGATTCACTCAAACTAGATCGAAGTTTCGGCATGGGTCTTTAGATTTTTGCTAGTTCTAAAGACGATCTTGTGATAATCCATTGTTAGACTTCCGATTAAATGCGTGATTGATCACAAGAGATTCTAGTTGTTGTGTGCAGGTGTTTATTGAAGATCTAAGAAGATTTGAAGACAAATAAGATATTGAAGATTTCGATTTGGTTTCATAATCTTTAAGCACAATACTTTTTTCTTGTATAAGAGATCCAACTATAATCGGTTTATCCTTGTGATAGATTGGATTGATTAGTTGTGTAGATCGGCATCAATACAATTCTTTGTGATTAAAAGTATTGATTTCAAAATCTTAATAATTACCTTTGGTAGTTGAACATAAGATAGATCTAAGAATTTGTGAAGGAGTTTATTGAGATAAACAAGAGCCTTTTTCGAACTCACATAACTTGGTTGAAGAGAGTTGATACCAAACAGATTTGTTTGTTCCTTTCACTGTTTGGAATACTTAACCAAAGGAATTGTTCCAAGTACGTGACTTATTCATAAGTTGAAGGCGTGGGAATACAAGACGGAACTAGGTGAACTATAAGTTTAGTTGCTTGGTCTCAACTATACGGTTAGTTTAATTTTTGTAGCGGCTTAATCATGAGAGTATTCAATTTTGGACAAGGTCCTTGTGGTTTTTCTCGCATTTGCGGTTTCCTCGTTAACAAAATCTTGTTGTGTCATTTACTTTTATTTTCCGCATTATAATTGTTTTATTATAATTAAAGTAAATTACACAAAAGTTAATTCCCATTTACTTGATAAGTAATCATTGTGTTTGGTTAAGTCCGAACCTTTATCAAGTAAACATACTTCGTTATTGTATTGTCTCGATCTCGTATCCATAGACGATCATACGGTGTGAACCGATTAGTTGTATTGTCTGGATTCAGTCCATACACAATCACTTTCGGAGAAAGGACTTATAGGTAGGAAAAGTTTTAGCTTGAGGTATATTTGGGTACCCTCGCCTTTTCAATTGGTATTAGAGCAGTAAACACGAAGAGATCTAACAATCAGGTTTGGTGAATCCAACCTATAAGAATGAAATCGAGTTCTCATTAATCGACTTCAATTAACGTACCTCCAAGATTTTACTAAAAAAACTATCTATGGTGGAAATCACATGAGATATTTTCTTCAATCACGAGACTTTAATACTTGGCTATTAGTCGTCGATGGTTATAATTACCCAATGGTAGAAAATCTTGAAACCGAGTTTAAACGCTTAGTATAGTTTTCAAATGAAGAAAAGGCTTTTCTAAACGTAACTCGAGATGGTTTGAATGCTATTATACGTGTTGTCAGTCGAGATTTACAACATCATGTTTCAACTTGTCAAACTTCGAAAGAAGCTTGGGATAATCTTCAAATCGTATTCGAAGGAAACACATCACAGAAAGAAGCTATACTTCAAACTCTTATGTTCGATTGGGATAATCTTTGAATGGATGACAATGATACTTTTGAAGAGTTTCATATTAGACTCTCTGAGATAATCAATGCCTCTTTCTCTCTTGGAAAGACTATTTCTGAAAAGGATATAGTATGCAAAATTCTTAGATCATTTCCATCTAGATACGATTCTAAAAACATGCAATCATTGAATCTAATGATCTTTCGTCTCTATCTAGAAGTTCCCTAGTTGGAAAACTGAAGATATTTGATCAAGAGAATCTGTCTAACCAAAAAGAAAATCTGGCCTATAAAGCCATAAAAAGGGTTTCGACTCAATATTTTGAAGATTCCGAAGATCATGAAGATATAACTGCTGAAGATGAAGCAGGACTAAATCATCATTTGTCTCTTATTACTCAGCGATTCAAGAAACTATTGAGACATCGAAAAAGAGAATCACATGTGTCAAAAGGAAAAGTTATTCACATAAACGTGAAGACACTTGGGATGATGATGATATTATTCCTCAATGCTACAAGTGTAGAGGATTTGGTCATATCTCTCCAGACTGTCCAACTAAGGACACACAATGGAAAACAAATGCTTACACCGCCACACTTGATTATTGTCCTAATGAGAATGATCAAGTTGATAAGATAGATCACGTTGCAACTATTGCAAAAATGTCTATGACTACGAAATCCTTCCGACTCTTGATACTCAAGAAAAGTTTACTCCTTCGATTTTCAAAAAATTATTTCCATGTAAAGACAAAAGAACTCACCTTCTTCAATCTGACATTGTTGAAATAAAATTATCGCTTAATCAACTCAAACTGAGTCTTCTGAATGATAAAGAAAAATTTAACAAGCGACCAAAGAAAATCAAGGTTACTCAATGCTCAAAAGGCACAAGTATCTAAACTCATTCTCGATATCAAACGTTGTCAAGATGAGATAAGGAAGTTAAAAGCGAAAAATCGAATATGAGAGATAGGCTCAATTTCTTTGATAAAGCATCACCTTGTACGAATGTATCAAGAGACAAGGAGGTAAGGCTAAATAAATCAGAAAATCTGTGATCCGTAAAACGCAAAAATTATAGTGGTTGCTTCTTGTGCAAGCAAAAGGGGCATTTTCAAAGGCAATGTCCGATACAAACAGAGAGAGACTGATAAAACCGAAAAATTAAGATCTAAGTGTGAATCAAAGATCACTTCAAAACGGGAAAATAAGTTCTTCGAACATCATGATCTTATTTCAAGATTAAAAGTTGAACCTAAAAGTTCAAACATAATGTCTCCTCAACCAAGTAAAATGTTGAAATCTTCAAGGGAAGAAATTCAACAATCAAAAGTGACCACCTAATCGGTTATCATGGATCTTTACTTGTTACACTTAAAAGTATACAATAAGGATATAGATGTAAATATTTTTGGATAAAAATATTTCTAAAAATTGATTTTTCGATTAAGGATTTAATTGAAATAATATTCTCAAAGATTTTTGAGAAAAATTTTAGAACTTATAAGACGGAAGACCTCTTACTTCATTTTCATAGAGATTTGACAAGATAAGTCTACCTCTAGTTCAGCTCTCGAAAACCGAAAAAATCCTGACTATTTTGTTTCCCAACAAGAAACTTTGTCTCGAGTCTTCGATTGTGATTTTGATTCATCTCCATAACTTCAACAGGATGTTCCTAATGAAGAGATCTCTTCTCTCAATGATAATCTTCTCAGAATCTTTCACTAAAATTAGATCTAATCTTATGTGAAGTAAGGAACATGGAAAAATATTTGTGAAAGGAAGTTAAGGAAGTCAATGACAATGTTCTTAGTCTTGAATCTAGACTAGTGATTATAAAGATGATTGGAACCCTAGAAGATCCTCCGATCCAAATTTTCAACCTTGAAGGATGATCTAAAAGGGTGAATTTAGAGTTGCTCAAGAAAATGGACATCAATTTTTGATTTCTTTCAATGATTGTATTAAGTCTATTATGAATAAAACTATTATGAATAAAATAATTTGATTTATAATTTTTCTTGTGATGGTTTTTGGATTTACATAGCCTCAGTGCTTGAATGCTTTATTATTTCTATGGATGTTTATGGAATGTTTGATTTCGGTTTTATTACCTTGATATTCGATCTCATAATGTTGTGAACCCTTATGGTTTGGGTAAATTTTTGATTTAGTAGGATTAAGTTCTAGCCCATGTTGGTAGGCTTTATCAAAGGATCGGGGAGGGTTCTCCAGAAACAATATGTGAAAAAGTCACAATATGTTGAATCGGTTTGGTTTAGCATAAAAGCATATGTGTTTAGGGGGGTTTTCAACCTTTCTCTAGTAAAGGTTGGTTATTATTCTTTGTTTTGCATAAGGATGACAACATAATGATATTTCAATATCAATTCTCCCTTGAAGAAGATGCAAACATATTGAGAAGTGGTGCTAAAATTTGAGGTAACAATCTTGTTAGTTAATTGTTTTCTTGTTTAAGAAAATTAGATTTATATTTCCATATATTTATTGCTTTTGCTTAACAAAATTCCTTGACAATTGATGTTTTATTCCATGATGTGTGTATGGATGTGTGTGTGATTCAATTGTTTCCGGTTAGAAAAACTATTGTTATCTTGCTTTATTGTGCGTATCAATTGTTTAGGCTTACAAAATTTCGCAATTACGGTCTTTATAATGTTTATGTTGTTTCAATTGCTTCCAGTTAAGGTGAATAATTATGCAAGTTGATTTATTTGGTTTGTATGAATTTTTTTTATTTAACGAAAGAAAAGGTTTACGGGATGAGTTGTTTAGTACAATTTGATTCCTATAAGAGAAACTAAGGTTATCTTAGTTAGACTTATCAAAGTGGGGGGTTTCTGTTATTCAAGTCTAATCGAATGCCTTAACAAGAAATACTAGTTAACTAACCTAGTACTTGTCTTGCTTAAAAAGTAAAGGTCTAAGTTATATGGTAATTAGAACTCGATGAGAAAAAATAGAGTCATCTTTATTTTCCCCAAGTAGATTGGGGTATACCTGATTAATTGGGGTATACCCAATTTTAAGTGGACATGTGACCTTACTAAGGGGAGGTAAAATTTGGTTTGAAGTTACAATACTACCCTTTTGCACTTTATAATTCTATTACCCTAATCAGTTTTTTTTTTATTTTCATTTCATCTTCCTTCTTCTCTTCTTCTCTTCCATAACCACACGGCTCCTCCCCACCACCACCACCAAATCTCGTCGATTAATTAATTAACATCGCTCGATTCGAAACTCCGAGTAATCTTCATCACTGGAACCACCACGGCGGAAAGGGAACTCGTATGAAAGGCGCCAATCGAAAACCCAATCAATACAACCCCCGAATTGCAAAATTAGTTCAACAAAAAGAAAGAAAAAACCACAAGAAGAAGAGATTGAACCCGCTCAAAACGAAAAATGGTGCGATTAAGAAAGTAAGGGCCTACTTAAACTCACTCTAGTACTTCGATTTCATGTTTGCATGTCAAATTAGGTCTAAAAATCAATCTTTGAATTTGCCGTTATTTCGCCGGCAATGTGTTTGTTTCACGACCCTGCCGGGATTTCATATTTAGTGTTCCACCGGGATTCTCGTTGGTTGAATATATTGCCAGCGGTTTAGTTTTTGTAACTGCTTTCACAGGGTCGGAAAGTTATTCAACGTGATAATCTTGCCTACTTTTTTTTTTAAAGTCAGGTTGGTTATAAACTTTTAACTTGCAGCGGGATTTCGCCTCCTATGCCTTGAATTATAAAGGTCGGAATGGTATGTAAATAATACCACGCCGGTGTTATGTTAGCGGTGTTGTTTTTATTATAGACGTTGCCTATTTTTGTAGTTGAAAACCCGGTCATAGTTGTTAAAACCTGCAGGTTATTGGAATAAAAGCCTCCCACCCTTGTTTAGCCGGACTTGTTTGTTTAGATATCGACCCTTCCGACCTTAGTCCGCCGTAATGGTTATATATGTTGAGCCTTATAGTTTTTTTTTTTAATTGTTCTTATTCAAAGGCAAAAGGCAAACAAGAAAGCTCAAATCTCTTAGTCCTCCTTCAAGACCTCCTCGTGTTGGTGACAAACTCTTGACTTCAAGACATCGAGGGGCATACGTTGTGGCGGGAATGACAAAGATCCGTGTATCGAATGATGATTATCAACCACCATCGGAACCCGGTGATTCAGAGCCGAGACTCCGAGATGAAGAACAATCAATTCCATCCGTTAGAAGAGGTGACGATGATGATGGTGATGAAAGAAATCCGACTGCTGGAGGAGGTAACAATGATGATGATGATGGTGATCAAGACATGCCTAATGTTGGAGGAGGTAATGATGATGATGATGATGATGATGATGATGATGATGGTAATGGTAATGGAGATCAAGGTAAGGATATTCGTGATGAAATTGTTGAAGAGGCGAGAGGAACAAGAAGAAGAAGAAGAAGTTGGGGAACAAACCCAAGCTGCAAGTACTAGTGCAACCGGGAAGAAGAAAAGGGTTATCACTAAACCAAACTAATTCCCACATGCCTCCCTCTCGAATTGAAGGTTAAATTGAAACCAAACGAGCTTCCAGGGGACCCCGGAAGATGGTGGACATGTTCTTTTTGGATACAAAGACTCATGGTCATGTGAAATCCAAAAAACTATCGTAAGTAATCTCAATCCGTCTTTGTTTTTTATTTAAGTGTGTAATTATCTTAAATTTGCGTCAAGTGTTTGTATTTCTTTTCATTTTGTGTTTTTGGTATTTAGGATCACAAGCATGCTATCCGTCTCATGAGGCGCTAAGCTTCATGTTCAAAGTGACTAAGACTTGGGATCTTAACGATGAATGTGAGGAGGTGCAAGTGATTGTCAAAAACTCCGGGTTGTGGCCTATGGTGGAGAGTTCAAATGTTGAGTATGATAGAGTTACCGTATCTCGTTATTCTCGTGAGAGGTTCTACGGAGAGACCGGGATACAATGTTATTCACATTCGGTGAGATGGCGATAACTCCACGATGATGCTCATCAAATTCTTAGGCCTCGAGGTTGAGGGAAAAGCAGTCGGTGAGGGCTTCGATAATAACATTTCTTGGGAGGATATCTTCAAATTGACCAACACTTTGTTCGGTTGGGATCGATTAAGACGAGTCTATGCTTGCGATGAAGGATGGTAATCTAAGCAAGAAGTTTAATCTGAAGAAGGCCGAGGATACATTATCCGGGACCAAGAAAATCTTTGATGAGGAAGGAAGGGTGAACCCGTGCGAATCAATGCTACGCGTCGGCTTATTCGCTATACGTCCCGGGCGGATGTATCTTCCCGGCGATTCCTAAGCTTGGTCGACGCCGAGTTATTTGCAACTACTTTGGATCCCTTAGATAAGATGCATGAGTATTCTTGGGGTATGCGAGGTGGTCGCCTTTTGAACAATGAGTTGACAAAGGCTTCAAGGGCACTCACCGCGCAAGTTAACGGAAACATATGTCTCTTCCGGGTAATTGTATTGTCTAAATCATTTATATTTGCCAAATGCTTGTAATGTTTGATTCTTACTAAACTTTGTGTTGCATAGGTTTGGATATATGAGCACTTCCCTACTTTGGTGAAAACCAACTCCCACCGTCCAAGTGAATGACAAGCTTGCGATTGATAAGCCAAGAGCGCAAAGATACGCTTTTAAGGGTGCTCGTGAAAAGGATATGTCGCACTTGCTTATTAACGTGCGAATCGCCTTGGACAAATTGGATGGGATGAGGTAATATTTGATCCTTACCGAGATGCTAGAAATCAAGGTTTAATCCAAAGGAGAGATGATGTTGCATTATACTACGGACCCTTGTTGTTCTCCCATGGATTTTCAATGTAAGATCCACATAGGGTAATGCGACAATTGGGTTACGTCCAAGAAGAACCCCATTTCGATCTTGAGCCATTCTTTAAAGTGTTAAGGGAGGACTGCAGCACATCCCAAAAAACTATTATCGCCGCTTACGCCTCCACCCCTCTAGGACATATTGAACTAAGACTTGACCGTAAAGTCGATACGAGTCTTTTGACGAGGTGACCGGAGGTAATGAAGCTCAGGAGAGATACATGTCGTGGTACTTGGGTTGGAAATGTTCATTCCTATCGTGATTGGGAAATGATCGGTGAACAATTGTCTCGTAAGAGGAAGATGGCATCGAATGACTCAAAGAATAATTCCTAACTTCCTTGTAAGTATTTTGGAGTAGCTCTTTATGTTGCTTTAAGATTACATTATCGAATAATTATATTAATTGTTTGTTGTTTAACAAGTGTTTGAAAATAGAAGGGGCATTTGAAGACCTTTGTGAAGTCATTGTGTTACGAGAGAAAGAGGAGAGCCTTTGTCGATTGAAGAGCAAAAACCAAGTCATGATGGGTGAAAACTACTCTTTTAAATTTGGTAATTTGGGGTGTGATGAGGAATGAATCTAAACCTTCAACAAATGCACTCGCGGTGAGTGCTTGTAGATTCGAGAGATCAATCAATGTGCAAGTCCGGCCTAAACCAAGAAATGGCCGTTCCCGGACTTGTTTCGGTCACAAAGTGAAGGAGATGGGGTTGATCTTAGGGAGGGAAGCGAAGAAGGTGTTGAGATTGTGAAGGTGTTGGCTTGCTTATGACTTGTAACGAGAAAGATGAGCAAGCTTACGGTTGATGCAAAGCAGGCTCACGAGTGTTTGAATACGGTTTGTATTAACACTTGGTTTCTTCAACTTGTGTTGTTCTCCTCGTTATTCCTTGTGTTGTTTTTTGGAAATAGGGGCGGAGACCCTATTTATACAAGTCATTGAGCCTCATTCACGTTTCTCGTGGGAAGTGGAGGTAGTGGAATGATGGAGTAGTGGAGTTGTGTGTCGGTAACACACGACCGGTCTTACCCACTTTTCCCGTTCATCTCTAACCGTCCCATGACTTCCTAACACGTTCTGTGATGGCGCGTTGCACGCCGCACGTTGAAACCGCCCGGACCAATACCCCGGTAAGATATCCCCGGTTGTGACATGATTGATGCTGAATGTGGATCGTGGATCCACGAAAGATAAAGATGTAATGCTGAATTGAATAATGCGTTATTCGAGAAAGTCGATACTTGTGAAGTATCGTGTGTATTTTATGCAGGTGCATCGCATTACGGTGTGGTAAGTGATGGGTAATGACTCACTAACCAAATAACTCCCGACTGGGGTTGTATAACCAAGTCAGGAGGCCGGACTTGACGAGATGATGTTTGAGACACTCATCTGCGGCCAGATTGATGAAATTGGGGTTTTTAAAGAGGTGCGCAAGCATCACTCTTCAGCCTTGGTCGAAACCAAGCATGGGAAGGATTTTGTAGAGGATAGACCATACATGCGTGTTGACGGCATGATGGTGTACACGTCCATGTCTCACTCCTCATGAAGATGCAATCTAGGCCACCCAATTTGGCCGTCAAAGAGGAGTGGTTGAGATCGGTTTGCGGTGAAAATCCCTTGCCGCAAAGGAGTTGGAAACCGCATGACATCCCAAGTTTGGGCGTGCATTCCAAGACGACCCATCTTGGTCGGTCTTGGTCGATCATACCAGCGTGTAGGTGGTAGGCGAGTGTTCACACCTATACCTGATTATCCCATGAAAACGTGATCTAAGCCACTCAAATCATCCTAGTGAAGTTGAGCGGTCGAGATCGGTTTAGGATTTGGGAGATGTAACCGCGTGAGTTTGGTCGGGCGTTTTGGATTGGGCGGGAATGGTATGCCTTGGCCGACCGCAAGAGGAGGTAGATGGGCCCACGGTGGTCATCTGGTATGACCGGCCTTGGTTAATCCAATCACGGACCCTCCATTCGTACTCTGAGAAGATGGACGCGCGTGATGACTTGAAGCCCTAATTTTGGCTTTCAAAGCCGCGCGACCATGCTCTTTTCGCGGGCGAATTTGTTGTAACCAACCATGGTTGGGTTTGACCAGGATTGGTCAAGTGTGTGTGAGCGGTCACACGGTGATTGTGTCGACATGCTCCCGGGGCCTTTGAGTCTACATCTACACCCTCCATCTATGCCTGCGAAGATGGACGGTTGAGACCGTTTGCGACATGTAATATGCCGCAAAACCCTAATTTAGGGTTTTCCGTCCATAATGCTTGGTATGGACGGTTTCTTCGCAAGCGAAGGCCAATGGTCGACCATGCGGGTTCGGGCCGTGTGTATTCCATACCGCTAGGGGTGATGGAATTGATCTGTGGTCATCCAATCATGCTTGTGGGAGTTGGATGACTGCGATCGATCATATTTGGCAAGCTAAGGCCGTGTGTATTCCATACCGCTTAGGGTGATGGAATTGATCTCGTGGTCATCCAATCATGCTTGTGGAGTTGGATGATTTTTAATCGATCATATTTGGCAAGCTAAGGCCGTGGTATTCCATACCCGCTTGGGGGTGATGGAATGATCTGTGGTCATCCAATCATGCTTGTGGAGTTGGATGACTGCGATCGTATCATATCCGAGACCGATCCAAGTCCTGGATCGGGCTAGTATAACACACCTTGAGAGGGGCTCAATCGGGCTAGTATAACACACCGAGAGGGCTCGGGCTAGTATAACACACCAGAATCGGCACACTTTATTCAGACATGGATTCATTATAGTGCTTGGAGGTTCGTGTTACTCTGTAGAGTAACACTCGGTCGTCATGCCACACCGGATAATGGGTCATTAGAAATACAAGGCTGATATGAAATTCACAGGAAGGGATTGTTGCTTGCATGCTCCAACCTGGAGGAATTTCATGTATTCACGGAATGGGATTGTTGCTACATGCTCCATTCTTGGTGAATTAAGTGAGGAGTATCCGTCACTTATAAACGGCTTTATCTTTTACAAGATGTCAAATTATGATTTTTTGGTTACTTACAAATTTAACCTTAAACGAAAATCCACCATCAACACAAGCACATTCACTGTGCTAGCAATCTTGACAATGAGGATGCCTATGAAATGTTCAAGCAAGATGATGTTGAATTAAAGAGGGGAAGAAAAAGGCCAGGAGGGAAGCACAAGCCAAGATGAATCTTGACAAAAAGAGGGCTCGTAGTGGTCGTGGTGGTGAAGGTAGTAGTAGATGGCCGGTGTTCCTAAACGGGGCCGAGGTCGTGGTCGTGGTCGTGCTCGTGGTGAATGAATCATTTCTAGTTTATTTCTTTATGTCAAGGTTGGACAAATGTTAAGGTTAATGGTTGGAAAATGGTTTTTAAGGTTTATGGGACATGTTTTCTTTATTTTGGACAACAAGTGTCCGATTTTAATTGTTAAATGAAATGTTTGTTTAGCACGTAAGTTTCAAGACAAAATAGCCGCAGCATGTTTTTTTAATTCACTATGCCGACAATACCATGGCCTGCAAGGTTTTGAAGTGTCATACTCTACCCTGTCCATAAAAATGCTTGCATACTGTGGACAAGTGAGTGAGTCGATCATTACCAAGCCATGAAGATACAGCCTAAGCAGTATTATGTTTTCGAACACGCGACAATTTGTTACGAAAAATACCTTCTCCTCGATGCCTAAAACCATCATAACGCCGGCATGATTTTAAATTTATACCCCGCCACCATATCATAGTCGGTAAGTCAAATTTCAAAAAATAAATTGCCGATGATGTATTGACATAAGAAAATGATTTAATGATGCCCAAAACCATCATAACGCCGGCATAGTTATACACTTCTCACCCTGCCGGCCATACGTAGTGGCATATTGGGGAAAAACAATCTCGCCGGAAAATTCAAAATTCAAATTTTTGACAAGTACAATTTCATTGATTGACTTGTACTTGGCACTATAACGGCCAAATTTGGGTACAATCCTATAAATACACTACTTCTCTCTACAAAACAACATACAAATAGTTCCATATAGTATCCAAAGCTCATATCATCATACAATCCATCAAACTCACCCAATAGCTAAAAAACAATGACTTCATTTGATTCAAATGAAGGTTTGGCAATCACCAAAGCATGGTATGCGGAAAATCGACTTAGACGTCAATCCACCGAAAGGGAGGATTCCACAACCTTTTGGGCTAGGGTACACAACAAATTTAGCGGCGAGTTTGGTAATCCTAATGGAAGAAGTATTCAACAAGTCCATGAAAGGCACCTAGTCATCGAAAAAACGCGATACTTGCTTTTGGCTCTCCAACCTCGGATTTTTAACACTCGCCCCTTCACCTTGTCAATTGCAGAATTTGTAAGCAATTTTGTGGTTTTTTTTTTACGCAACCCATGTTGTTTTATCTTCCAATGAAACACCACTAACATATCTAAGTTTGTTTTTGTGTTTTTTGTAGCATGAAGTCGTGAAAGCGCGCTACTTGGAGGAAAAGGGGAAGCATTATTTCGATGCAAGCTATCACTTCTTAAGAAATAATCCTTGAAGGATAACCCTAATACTTGGATGCCTTATCGTCTTCGGATGAGGAAGATTGATGGATTTAGAAGTCTTTGTATAGGTTTTGTGGGTAGACCTCTATGTAAACCCTCCGTTTCAATCAATGTAGTAACAAAAATTGCATGAATAAAGTGAATTAGATCTTCCGATACTACGCTTTTCTATTTGGTATATGTAAATGTCAGCAGGTTATAAATCCTTAACATGCACTGGGCACACATACGCGGCTGTCATAAATTACATGCATGCCGACTATATTATAGACGGCGTTATAGGAGATATTTCCATGCCGCCCAAGTAAGAAAGTTGGCATAATCATCATTCAAAGACCCTTCCAAAGCCACAAAACGGTTGGCGTTTTATTCATCCAAGGACCATGCCGGCTAAAATTGGTGAAGCATTTTATTCAAACAATACCATGCCTAAGCTATATTATAATACAAGACCTTTATTCAAACTTGGACCACTGTGATTTTCATATTTTCAAAACAAAATTTTTGATGGAAATTGAACTCATGAAGGCAGATAAAAGGTTTAATCTACTGAATTCATAATTTCAAAATTTTAATCTAAACTCAATTAATTAACCTAATCAGAATTTTTAGTGTTAATTAAACAAGGGCATTTTAGCCATTTTGAAAATACAAGGTTAAGGGGTGGCTTGGTTTTACTTCAAAATAACCCTATTTTGTCTCATTGGTATACCCCAATTAATCTGGGCATACCCCAATCTCGCCAGGTTTATTTTTGTCTTATCGAACGAAGCGGTTGTATTTGTCAATCGGTTTAGCAAAGGAACTAAGGTGCTTAGTTGATTTTTGGTTTGCTAAACTAAATTGGGAAAATTTCTTCGGGCAATTATTTCCCTTGATAACATATCAAAACAAATTACTTTATAGTTTCGTTTTGATATTGCTTATCAAAAATGGTGTGGGAACCCTAAATTAACTTAACTCTATAGGTTTGCAAGTCTATTTTGAGATTTGTAAGATTCTTTTCGATTTGTCCTTTATTTTTTTGTTTCTTTGTCACTTTGTGACAAAATGGGGAGAAATATATGGAGTAAACAAGTGATACATGCATTGATTTTATATTGATTGGTATCACTAAGGAAAAGGATAATTGTGCTTAAATGTTTATCTAACGAAAGAGGAAAAGCATAGACTAAGGGGGGTAGCATATCATATTAATTGGTATAACAAAGACGTGCAGATTTATGAAACCTTTAGGGGGAGCATTAGCTTCGTTATTATAATGTCAACAACGGCATTTAAGGATTGAATGTATACAGGTTATTGTGCTGTTGAATTCGGGAATCAAGCGTATGAGTAATGAATTCTTGTAATTTGTTTATCCATGTGATTGTAAGAGTTTTGTCACTAAAATTAAAAAAAAAGGGAGATTGTTATAGCATAGCTCGGTTGAACCCACCAAGCGTTGGTATGTCAAGTTTGGTTGTCATATTTTAGTGAATCAAAACTCATTTTAAGAGTCGCTTGATTGTGTACTAGAGTCAACTTCGTATAGGTTAGCTTGAAAGTATTAGGATATGAGACATTACAAGTATTGCGAAGACTTGAAGAAGTGAAGAAGTAAGAAGCTACAACGAAAATATCATCCTTCCACTTGAGGTTAGTGATATTTGACTTTGAACTGCTTCATTCCCTAACGTATCTTTCAAGTCGTGCATATTGAAAACAAAGCTCAAGCATGAACACTCTAGATAGACATAGTATTAAGGAATACAATACGAGGTTTATTGCTTAACCATTAAAATTTGTAGATAAGACATCGAAATAATGGCTTAAATGCTATAGTGATTATGTATGGGTATAAGGTGAGGATTTCATCCTAGGAAACAATGTTTATACATGTGTTTTAAGAAGTAAGTTCATAAACTTGTTTATGAATCGAAAAGGAAATCGCCAGAGTTATTGGTATTTTTATTCATTGCATATCTTGTGAACAACCAATATGTGTGATTTAGTATTACCGCTCATGACTTGTTTGTGTTCTTGGTAAAACTATTCACAATGGCACGACTTATGTATTGGTATGACTTTTATTAGTGAAACCGATCTTAAGTAATCACTCGAGATGGTATGATCGAGTTTGTGATTTGTGTATGACCAACTACGGGTAAAGGGGAACCGATCCTATGAAGAGGTGCAACATATCACAAAGGGAATCGATCCTTGTATGAGGTGCGACAAGTTTTTAGCGAAAAGGGAACCGATCTTATGGCCATGTGCAACACGTTTTAGGCAAAGGGAATCGATCCTATGCACATGTGCAACACGTTTAGGCAAGGGAAGATCCTATGGACATGTGCAACACATATAAGTTAGATACCATATATATGTGGGGGAACCGATCCTAGTACCTAGTCAACTAATTTTAAAGCTAGTGTGACTATCCACAAGACTCACATGGAGGTAGAACCGAAACTTATTTTGGTAGAACCGTGAAACCCATGATTTGTGATTGAGTGTTTCTTTATCAATCGCATAGTTCTTGAAAAGTCGATGAACCAATTCTAAACTTGTTTGGAAGTGTGGAAAATCGGTTTCAAGGTTGTAAGTATGGAAGAGGACTTACAAAGTAAGGATGTCGGCATACTTTGAACACGTGCAGTAATGTTTATCTTTTATTGTTCAAAGTTATTCCTTAATAGATACGGTAAGAAAATCCCGGGGATCGAAACATAAATAAGTTAAGAATCTTTTATTTAAGGTTTTTAATTTTATTTTAGGAAAACGAGAATTAGTAATGTGCATTTACTAGTTGAGATTTTCTAAAGAGATTTTCGTTAATATTCTGGACAGAGCATTTCCAGGAATTATGGAAGCCGAATTTGGAATATATTGAATATCTTTAAGAATATTTTCGGTTTTGGAAATTCCTTGGTGTCCAAACTTCCTTGTCTATAAATACTTGAAGTTTGCATTTCTAGCAAACTAATCCTTCGTAAAAGCAAACTTCCTCGGTTATTATTTATTCTTGGTGTAGCCGCCTATTCGGAGAGTGAGAGTAACCTAATTAGGCGAAATCTCTTACGGGCGCTCAGTTTAAAGTCTTCTTTGGGATTGAGAAGCTCTATTAGTACCGTTGGTGGGAAACTAGATAATTGCGGTTTATCTTGTGTTTTCAATTGATTTGATTGAATAACGGTGGTTGAACTTTGATTGCACCTAGTTTTTTTATGCTTGAGAATCTTCTCTTCGATATAAGATTCACTCAAACTAGATCGAAGTTTCATGTGGATCTTTAGACTGTTGTTAGTTCTAAAGACGATCTTGTGATAATCCATTGTTAACAAACTCTGTTTTGTGCATGATTGATCACAAGAAATTTAAGTTGTTGTGTGCAGGTATTTATTGAAGATCTAAGAAGATTTGAATACAAAGAAGATATTGAAGATTTCTGATTTGGGTTTCATAATCTTTGGTGTGCATAATACTTGTTTCGGTATAAGAGGATCCAACTATAATCGGTTTATCCTTGTGATAGATTGGATTGATTAGTTGTGTAGATCGGCATCAATACAATTCTTTGTGATTAAAAGTATTGATTGCAAAATCTTAACAATTACCTTTGGTAGTTGAACATAAGATAGATCTAAGAACCTGACGAAGGAGTTTATTGAGATAAACAGAAGAGCCTTTGTCGAACTCACATCACTTGGTTGAAGAGAGTTGATACCAAAACAGATTTGTTGTTCCTTTAATTTTGGAATACGAACCAAAGGAATTGTTCAAGTACCCGACTTATTCATAAATTGGAGGCGTGGGAATACGGACGAACTAGGTGAACTATAGGTTTAGTTGCTTGGTCTCAACTATACGAAGTTGGTTTAATTTTTGTGTAGGTCTTAATCCCGAGAGTATTCAATTGGACAAGGTCCCGGGGTTTTTCTTCATTTGATGTTTCCTCATTAACAAAATCTTGCTGTGTCATTTACTTTTATTTTCCGCATTATAATTGTTTTATTATAATTAAAGTAAATTGCACAAACGTTAATTCATATTTACTTGATAAGCAATCCTATTGTGTTTGGTTAAGTCCGAACCTTTTATCAAGTAAACATATTTCGTTGTTGTATTGTCTCGATCTCGTATCCATAGACGATCACATGAAGGGTGAACCGATTAGTTGCATTGTCTCGACTCAGTCTATAGACAATCACTTTCAGATAAAGGACTTATAGGTAGGAAAATTTTTAGCTTGAGGTATATTTGGGTACCCTCGCCTTTTCAACACATGGTTCTCGCTTTGATCGGATCATAACCCTTTTTAATCGAGCTAGCCCCAGGCCTCGTTAGCATACTTTTTCTAATGCACTCAAGTTCGGAAGCTATAGAAAATTCTTCGTTTAATGAACCACTCTGAAATTCCAAATCCTTTTATCATCATTTTCACCAACCACAGGCAGTTCATTACTGTCAAAAAAATGCAAAAAATGTTATGGAATATTCCACACACCCTCATTTAACAAATCAGCTACTACCATCTTCTTATGAAGTTGAATATATAAGTTGTTGAAAGGCTTCTCTCTAATCTAATTATCATCCCACACCGAAATCTGGTGACTATCACCAACTAAACACATGGTATTAGTTTGGACTTCCTCCATGACCTATTTCAAACCAGCCAAACATACAATTTGGTGTTCAAGTTTAGACTAGGTCCAGGGGTTTTTCCGCATTTGCGGTTTTCTCGTTAACCAAATTTCGGTGTCTGTGTTATTTCTTTTTCTGCATAATGTTGTTTATCTTTATAATCGAAATATCACATGTTGTACGTAAATCAATCAAAATAGATATATCCATCCTTATTTGTTGGATACGACTTGATTGATTCTTGGATATTTATTTTTGACATCGGACAAGTGTTAGAGCAATCGCAAATTCGAACTCAGCAAGCGTTGCTATCTCAAGCTTGTTTGTCAAGTTTAGTTTCCAAAACTATAAGTCTTGATTTCTAGTCTACTTATAGCTAAGTCTCGGATTAGGATAGTAAGTGTAGTTGAGATTTAGACTTCACTAGCAATCGAATGAAGACGAAGAACTACTCAAGCGAACTTGTAGAACTTCATCAACAGGTATGTGGAGACTTGAACTCATCTATCACTCAAAATTCTATCTACTCCATCTCCTAATTGAGACAAAAGCCCTATAGCTATATAGACTTCGATTATACACATTTGATATTTCGGGAAATGAGTTGAACTTGCTTACATATTTCTCGAAATATGTGTTGGTAAGCTTTCACTTTAACTAAGTTCATCTTATATTCTTGATTTAAAATCAAAAGATGATCATGTGAAAATCGCCCGGGTAACATCTTATATGATTTGTGTGAGACAGGACATTTGTCAGACTCGAAATGTTTCGTATTGATCTATCGATCACTTGAAAATTGCTTCAAAGCTAATAGTTTGTATGAGACAGCTATTGTCATCTTCCAAGAATGTCTCAATGATTGAAATGGGAGTTTAGAACAATTAACCATGATTGGATATAACACAGTATGTGTACTTGTATGCTAACTGTTGCAAGTTATTCCAAGTCCGGGAACCATAGTATGCATACCCGTATGCGTACTGGTTGGTTTAATGAAAGTCCAAAAACTTAGTATGCATACCTGTATGCGTACTGGCGTAAGTTCATGTCCTGAAATTCAACCGAGTTTGGAAGGTATGCGTACCCATTAGCATACTGGCGAACCCAAACTAAGTCCGGCCACTTAGGTATGCGTACACGTTTGCATACTTGAGTAGTTTATGTTCTAAAATCGGTTTCATTATGTAAGGGGGAGTGGTTTTCATGTGAGATGAAGTATTGACTAAGGGGGAGTGATACATATCACCATAGTATTGTTGTCAAAGTTGTGATACAATTGGACTTTGATGTTTTGTAATATTATTGTGACATTGTATAACAATGATTGAGAGCTTACTTTCTCATTGTTATGGATACGGATCTTCAACAACTATGATCTTTAGTTAAACACATTCAAATCACTTTGAAGTACTTGGAAGTGACGAAGATTTCGAGTAATGTTGAAGAACCAAGGAAATCAAGTATTTGGAATGAGAGCTACAAAGTTTATTTATTTTGTATTCCATATGTATTGATAGTTTTGTCACTAAAATTGACAAAGGGGGAGGTTGTTAGAGCACTGCTCGGTCAAACTCGCAAGTGTTGCTATCTCGAAGCTTGTTGCCAAGTTTAGTTGCCAAAACTATAAGTCTTTATTTCTAGTCTAGTTATAGCTAAGTCTCGATTAGGATAAAAAGTGTAGTTGAGCATTAGACTTCACGGCATCAATACGAAGAACTACTAAGGGGATCTTGTGGAACTTCATCAACAAAAGGTATGTGGAGACTTGAACTCATCTATCACTCAAAAGTATATCCACTCTATCCCCTATTTGAGACAAAAGTCTTACAACTATATAGACTTCAATTATACACATTTGATATTTCGAGATGAGTTTAGCTCGCTTACATATTTCTCAAATATGTGTTGGTAAGTTTTCGTTTTAACCAAGTTCATCTTATATTCTTGACGAAAGTCAAAAGATGATCATGTGAAAATCTACCGTAACATCTTACGTGATTTGTGTGAGATAGTCATTTGATGTAGACTCGAATATTTCGTATTGATCATTCGATCACTTGAAAATTGCTTTGAAGCTAATAAATTTGTGTAGATAGCTATTCCTCGTCTTCCGAGAATGTTTCAATGGTTGAAATGAGAGTTTAGAACAATTGGATACAAGCATAGTATACATACTTGCTTATGTGTAATCAAGTCCGAGAACCATGGTATGCATACCCATATGCATCTTGTTTGGTTTGTCAAGGTCCTGGAACTTAGTACGCATACCATTTTGTGCTTTCATGCCTATGCCCAAGATTCAATTTAACATGCCCAAGTTTAAATTGGACATGTGTAGGATCAATTTTGAGATGCCCAAGACCGTAGGCTTGTGCTTTCATGCCCATGCCCAAGATTCAATTTGAGATTCCTAGGATCAATTTTTAGATGCCCAAGACCATAGGCTTTTGCTTTCATGCCCATGCCCAAGATTCAATTTGACATGCCTAGGATCAATTTTTAGATGCCCAAGACCGTAGGCTTGTGCTTACATGCCCATGCCCAAGATTTAATTTGACATGCCCAAGTTTAAATTTGCAAAAGGGACCTTATCGACACGGGGCGTCCTCCAATGTTATTACTCTCGTAACACTCGGATGACAGCCAAGGTGCGGCCAAGTAAAATTGTACGACGACCTACCATGATGACAGATTTTGAAGGCAACCTAACCAGCACGTATGGATACATCAACCTGAATCTGTCGGTATTGCCAATCCAGACGAAGGTAAAGTTCGAGGTAATCGAAAAGGAGCCAGACTACCACATGATACTGGGAAGACCGTGGCTCCACGTTAACAGGATCATTCCTTCAACATATCACCGGTGCCTAAAGACCATGTTGAATGAAGAAGTTATTCGCCTTCCCGTGTCATTATCTCCTTATGCACCAACTCGGGTATGTGAGATGTTCGAACCAAGGAAAATTACCGACTCGTCAGCAAATTTTTTGCACTCCACTCCCGACATGGACATCAATCGAAGAAGAGACAGCTCACATCGCTGCACCAAGAGACTCAATCTTGCGCCATCCTCTAAAAGAAAAGCACGCCAATTTCCCCTTATCAAACGAAAATATGACTCATGCTCATACCAAGAGAGAGCGGGCTTTTATTACAAGTCGTGACGAAAATGGAAAATCGATGCTCCACGCCGCTGTTAGCAATTAGCAGGAGACTACCACCCGCTCTCCGCCCAATGGAATGCAATCACAAAGAAGGAGCCACAAGAGGAGGTGCTTGATGCACCACGACAACTAAACAGATAAAACCAACTCCATCACGTATGAACTCGAAGTTGTCAACATCGATGCAGGAATCTCCACTACCGTCTCCATCACCAACTCTATGTGCCGACGAACGCGAAAACTTGTGGACCTTCTTAAGGAATATCAATATGATTCGCGTGGACGTACGAGGAAATGCCTGGCATGGATGAGAAACTGGTCACTCACCATCTACATATAATACCGGATCAAAACCGGTCAAACAATCTCCGAGACGATTCGAGACACGATGTGGAAGAACAGATCAAGACCTAAGTTCAAAAAATTACTAGCCGTTGGTTTCATCAAACCCATTCACCATCCCACCCGGTTGGCCAATGTGGTTCCAATAAAGAAGAAGAACGGACAAATCGTCGAGTCTTTGTGTTGACTTTAGGGATCTCGAACAAATGCTTCCCCAGGGACGATTTTCCTCTCCCTAACATTAATATGCTTTGGTAGACGCCACCAAAGTGGACACGGTATGTTCTCTTTCATGGATGGGTACATCGGCTACAACAAAATAAAGATATACGAGCACCCACGCAAGTAAGACAAATTTTTCAACTCCTCTTGGAAACTTTTACTATACCGTGATGCCTTTAGGTTTGAAACATGCCGGGCGCTACTGGCAACGCGCCATGACCGCAATTTTCCATGATATTATGCATAAGCAAGTTGAAGAATACGTGGATGACATAGTGGTTAAATCAAAACCCGAGCGGCCCATACGGAGGTTCTCATGACGGGTATTTGAAAGGTGCCGTGAATACAAACTAAAGATGAATCCATTGAAGTGTGCCTTTGGCGTCTCTTCTAGGAAAATTTCTAGGTTTCCGGGTGACCGCCGAGGGAATCAAAGTCGACCCATACAAACCCAATCCATCCTCACGATGCCACCTCCACAAGTCAAAATAACTCGAGCTTCATGGGTAAGGTAAACTACATCCTGCTTTTCATACGGTTTAGCTCGACCTTATTGCTTCATTCACCCTTGTCGAAGAAAGGGGCAAGTTTTGTTTGGACGACACTACAACAAGAGGCTTTTTGAAGATTCAACAGATATTGTCATCCCCACCGTCATGAAATCTCATGCACAAGGAAGACCGTTGTGTCTCTACACCGCTTGCTTGATACCGGCTCCCTTTCTCTTCTCGCAAGAAGATGATGAAGGAATTGAGCACCCTATATACTACTTGATCGGACTTTGAGGGATGCCGAACTCGGATACCCTAAGGCATAAAGCGTGCCTAGCTCTAATTCACTCCATTCAGAAGTTTAGGCATTATTTGCTCTCAAACAAGGTGGTGCTGATATCCAAGTCCGATCTTGTGAAGTTCTTACTTTCAAAACCGGCCCTGATAGGAAGGCCAGCCTAATAGATCATCCAAATGTCAGAGTTTGATATAACGCGTGCTTCCCCAAAAGCTATCAAAGGACAAGCTGGCCGTGATTTACTAGCAAACTTTCCTGGAGAGGGTACCACAAGACTTTGCACCGAAGATCTTCCCGGAGAATTTTCTAAATCTCTTTGTCAAAGAAGAAGCGTGGATACTATTTTTCGATGGCTCCGCCACCCCTAACAATAATACCGAGGAGCCGGTGTGGTTCTAGTATCTCCAACCGGTGAAGTTTTCTCGCATTCCTTCAAGCTATACTTTCATTGCACCAACAATTCAAAGCAGAATACGAAGCCTTTCTCATAGGGTTGTCATTATCCAAGCAAGCTGGAGCCACACGTCCGGAAATAAGGGGTGGTTCTAAATTATTGGTTAACCAGATTAACGGAGTATACGACCGAAAGAGGTGACGCTGGCCCCGTATAGATCCGAGGCACAAAAGCACTTGGCTCGACGCGACCATAACACATGTTGGCCGTAGCAACAACAAACATGGTGATTTCCTAGCCACATTAGCATCAAAGCTGTATTCGAGGTTCTAAGAAAAACCGACAAATAAGAGACAAACCGTGGAATCAACATGGCTTTCGCAATCTAAGGGGACCGAAGCCCCGACTTGGAGAACACCGATTATTAAAGAACTTAATGTACCGCTTTCCCAAGGAAAGGTCGGCCTCAAAACCTTGCAAAACTTCTTCATGCTTCATGGGATGTTATACCACCGGAACCCTGATGGTTCCCTGTCAAAATGCCTCGGAGATGAAGAGGCACAACAGCAGCTTAACCGTATTCATAGCGAAATTTGCGGACAAACGTTGGTGGTAACACTTTATCGTCGCCTGCAACGCCTTGGCTACTACTGGCCAGAAATGGAGGCTCAATCTCGATTGCTCCTCCAATTGCCAAGCACCGCGCATCAATTGGAAGTTTTTACTATTGACCACGCTAGGGACCGGCAAAAGCAAGACATCGCTTATCTTCGCGACGGCGTACTCCCTGCAAGCAAGAAAGACGCAACCAAGGTGAAGCAAAGATCCAAGAGATTCATAATCCATGAAGGAATCCTATATCGAAAAAGTTTTGGAGGAGATTTATTACGATGCCTGGGCGAGCCAAAAATCCCAATCATGCTGAAATAAATGCACGAAGGCGAGCACCAAGGGAAAAAGAAATTGTTTCTCCAAATACACGAGCGATACTACCGGCCGACCATGTAGGAAGATGCGGTTGCTTTTGTTCAAAAATGCCACGTATGTCAAATTCATGGAAATCTTATCCACGCACCCTCTACTCCCTAAGATTCGGTAGAGTAAGTAGTCCGTGGCCGTTTATACCTGGGACTCGACATCATTGGGAATATCAACCACCGTCATCAAAACAACATGAGTATATAATAACCGCAACGAATGTATTTCACCAAATGGGTCGAAGCCATCCCTTTACGAGGGACTACCGGAGCCACCATTGCACAGTTCATTAAGGAATATATCATTTGTCGTTTCGAGCGTGCCCAAACACATCATCACCAAAACTAACTCCTTTTTCTAATAAGCAAGTACGGTAGTTACTTGAAGAATATGGAATTAAACAAGTCTTCTCCACTATTTACTACCCCCAAGGGAATGGGCAGGCCGAAAGCACCAACAAGACTCTAATTCGAATCCTTAGCCGGAAAGTGCACAATAACCCTCGGACATGGCACGAACAACTTCCAATGGAGCTTTGGGCATATCAAACATCACCAAGGAGCTCTCCGGCGCCTCCCCTATTCTTTCGTCTACGGCGCAGACGCCATTCTCCCAAAGCCAGAAATTAAAATCCCATCGGCTAGATTTCCAAGGCAAGCGGAGTTCAATAAATGAAGCCAAACAAAGAAAGGTCGGTGGTGGCGGAGCTAGATACTTTGGATTCCCGGAAGAGTCAAGTAAGATCAAGCGCAAGCATACGGATATAGAATTTCCCGAGCATACGACAAAACCGTGAAACCTCGAGTTTTTCAAGTAGGGATCTGGTGTTGAAGACCGCAAACACATCCAACAAGACATGTCAGCGCTAAAATTGTGGTCACCAAAGCGTATAACAGTGCATACTACAAGGTCATCAAGGAAGATGGATGCAAAATGGAAACAATCATCAACGGAAAATGGCTCAAGGCATACTACGCCAACCCTTACCCCACCTCTCGCCGTCTCATAGCACGGCTAGCCAGGAATTTTTCTGTTTCCTTCACATCCCAGTTATCAAATTTCATTTAGTCAAAGCATATTAATGAAAATTATCTTATTTCTCCAAAACCAGTACAAAAAAAAATATACATAGGTTCGAGACCAGAAAGAAAACCAGGCATCTCATAACTACATAACTCAGAAAAGCCCGTCCAATAGATTGTAATTCCTTTAAAGCATCATCTTCAACTCTGTTTTGATATCTTTCAGTCCTACTCTTCAAGTCCTGGATAGCCTTTTCCACCTTTTGGGATTCCACTACCGAGCCTTCTCCTCTTCCAAAATGGCTTTTGTGGCATGAACGACATTGGCAATAATAACGACTTCACAACCTTCACAATGTCAAGGCGATGCCGCAACCAACTTATGTTAAACTTAAGGGATTCACAAGTAGACACCATGTTTTCCCACCTTTCAATAGTTGATTTCGTGACGTCGCGAATGGATGTACCTTCCATTTCAACAATCATAGGCGGAGACAGCTTCACCATGGTAACCAAAGCAGACGAGAAATGCTTCACCACATTCCCCGGTGGCAATATGGCCGTATCTTCTCCATATTTTCGTATACGAGTCACAATTCCTTTCGCACTAGGAATTTACCAACGCTTCGGTAGCTAGAAGATAAACACTTCATGTGGATTTCGAATGACAAACCTGCATTGGGATATTCATGGCAAGAGATACCCAAATCAAGATTTTCCGTGATCTCAGCAGTCGGTGTGCTTGGATTCGAAGAAAGGGGGGCGGTCAGATCATCATCATCGACAACGGTAACACATGTTCCAGATGGATATCTCTGCACAAAAGAAACTCTTTTTCTCACTCACTGGTGGTAACAAACAAATATCTATTGGTCAATGAAAAAACGTACCGGTATGATCTTCTTAACTCGGATGATCCGGACGGGGAGTTGTCGCCAGAATCGAGCGCCTGCGTTTGACCAAGAATCTAGCCGACTCAAGATGATTTGCTTCACTCTCGACATGAGGAAGGAAATATGGATTCAACAGAGAAAGTTTTGTCTTGAACTAAGAAGGATAACCTAATTGCACCAAAGATATATACTGCAGTAAAACCCTAAAGAGAAACTGGATCTTTGAGAAAACACAATGAGTTTACACGGCGGCCAAAAAATCAGCCTCAACCAGGTGAAGTCTCTCGTTCAAACCCTAATGTAGAACCGGAGAAAACGGCCGGATAGCCAAAAGAGCGCCGCCTTCACCGCTCGAAGTAGCCCAATCTCCGCGTGCTCCACTGCATAGGACAAATATCTCCGCCCCGCTCCACAGCCTTAGCAAGTAACGCCATGACTCCATCACTCCGTAATCAAAGCCGCACTATCTCTGACCATTTTGTGAAAAACGCCGGCTCCATCTGGTAGCCAATGTTCAAAGTGATGTTTCCAACATTCCACGGACCTAGCCAAAGCGGCGCCATCTTGGCCATTCAAAGCAAATGACATCTACCTTTCCTAGCCAACCAAGCTGCCCGCCCATGGGCCAAGTTGCAATGTCACCTCTCGCCGATCAATATCCGGTTTCAAAGACTGACGCCAATGCCCTATGGCCAAGACAGAATCATGCACATCTGCCAACACAGAGATCACGATTCTCATGCCTTCCGCTAAAGGTTAGTTGAATTTCTCGAAATCTCTTCACGCCTTGCTTTTCGATTTTACTCTTGTCCTGTCACCATCTCATGCTTACCCCGCAACAATGCCATCACACGTGCTAGCGAGGGGACTTAATGTTGATGGTGGTTTTTAGCTTAGGTTGAAATAGTAAAACCTTACATCTGATGTGACGTCACTCTATAAGGAAACGGTCTTGTGAGTGCTAACCTCTCCACCGCATATTTATCGAGCCGTTCAATATACTTACATGAAATTTATCCAGATCAAGCAATGTAGCAACCATCCCAGATGTTCCAGAACTTTCGGCGCTTTGCTATATTCACTTAATATAAGTTCCTTTGAATGCCTTCTATGCTATGTTCTCCTAAATTGAACCCTTAATGTTGATATGGCATGGCGATTTTCGTTCACTCGCAGCAGAGTAGCACGAATTTCCAAATATCAAGGATAAGGTCTTTGCATAAGGTATTCAATCAAAAAAAACATGATGCTCTCTGGCAATGAACTTAAAAGAACTTTGTGTCAACACATAGAATTCAATCAATTGCCCTGACTAACTTTAATGCAAGTTAGGGTTTTGCTCCAAAGATATATCGAGACTGCTTGTCGAAATTAAACCTAGGCAAACTAGGTAATTAATCCGCAATGGGTTAGCAGTGCAAAAACTTGCTCGAAATCAATAAACAGAGCGCAATGAAAATGGAGGCGTGACCATGCCTTAGGCCAACTCGCCACTTGCCATTGGGCCACGCCCTTCCTAAACCGTCCTATTTCTCTCGAACAATCAGTCGCCTCAAATTAGCCACGCGCACATAAGTTGTGGATGGGCCAATACTTGTCATCGACTCAATCAGTCGCTCTAAAGACGCTCACTCTCACTGTATGTAATGCGCCTTATGTTTTGCCGCCCCTTTCCTCGGCCAATCAAGTCGCTCCAAACTTTCCGCCATACATTTAAGGCCAAACGCACCTATTTGTGCCACCATACTAACCGGTAAGACAAACGCCTTACCACAACAACATATTGATCGGCATGCCAACATGCCACTCGCCGCCGCAGAGCAAGCCACTTTAGCCTTGGCCACGCCGCCAAATCCTAATTCTACCACTGGCGCTAAATCCTAGCCTCGCCACGCCTGCCAAGCCCTAATTCTACCACAACGCCAAATCCTAGCCTTAGACACGCCGCCAAGCCCTAATTCTTACCACGACGCCAAATACTAGCCTTGGCCACGCCGCCAAACCCTTATTCCTACCACGCCGCCAAGCCCTAATTCTTACCACGGCGCCAAATCCTAGCCTTGGCCACGCCGCCAAGCCCTAATTGTTACCACGACGCCAAATCCTAGCCTTGGCCACGCCGCCAAGCCCTAATTTTGGCCACGGAGATAAACCTTAGCTTTGGCCATGCTACAATGCCACAGGCGTGGCCATGCCACGACGCCACTGGAATGTCGCCATGCCACGGCAACTAGTATGCCGCTATGCCATGGCTACGCCACCGCATGCCACTAGCATGCCGCTATGTCATGGCTCCACCAGGCGCTACTATGCCAATGGCGCCACTTCGCTATACAACAAGATGCGGCCATAATCGATGGCCACTGTTCCTCATGAGATGCAATCTTAGCCATCCAAATTCGCCATCAAACCGACGGACTTGTGGCAAGTCCTAGGAAACCCGCTACACGAGGCGCCACTATGCTAATGGCGCCAATTTGTTACACAACAAAGATGTGGCCATAATCAACTGGATACCTTTCCTCACGAGATGTAATCTCACCATTCAAGTTCTCCACCTAACCGACGACTTGTGGCAAGTTTTAGGGCGGCCGACTAAGGCAAGCCTAATAGCATCACATGCTATTTTCCTATGGAAAAGTCTCTTGACTTTGACTTGACACATAGCAACCTGCTACATGTTTTCCACGAAAACACTCGAGACATCAAACATGTCACAAACTGGGGATACTCATCGGGGTATTGGTTTGGCCATTTCTGACGTGCGGCGTGCAATGCGCTCGTTAAGAAAGTGTCATGAAGTAGGACAATTATTGGTGGTGAAAAGTAACGTGTAAACAATTCATTTCCTTCATCATGGAAGCATAATGATTGATGGTTACATGAATTCACTTCCTCATCATGGAAGCATAATGTCTGATGGTTACACGTTACTCTATTCTTCCACCACTCAATCGTTTCCACTTCCTACGAGACCAGGGTACATTTCAATATGACTTGTATAAATAGGCTTCACCTATTTTCACCAAACAACAAGTTTTGGTCGGCAACAATACAAAGATCTAGAAATCACCTGGTAGCTTTCCATTCTGCTAACCGCCTCTACTTCCGATACAAGTCATAAACAAACCATGCCTTCAGAATCAACGATTCTGGTCTCAACACTCTTTTAGCTTCCCTCCCTAAGACCAACCCTTCTCCTTCACTTTGTGACCGAAGCAAGCCATGAACGACCATTTCTTGCTTTAGGCCAGGATTGTACATGATTGATCTCTCAAATCAAAAGTACTTTCGTGGCAAAGGTATTGTTTAGGGTTTAGATTCGTTTCTCACCCACGCACCCGAAATTACCAAAATCTTCGAAATGATTTCACCCACAAACAATCTCTCATGCAAAACACAGCCGAGTTCTTCTCCATCTCTGGCATTAATCACCAGCAGCAGAGAACCATCAGCAACCCCTAGTGTTACTCGAGCTTTGATATCTCAGTCAACCGGGAAAGTAACTTCCCTGACTTTGTCTTCAACTCCCCATCGATGGCAGTAGCCTAGACTCGACTCAATAACTGCCTTCATCAGCTGCCATCTCTTTCACCATTGATCACTACGAGCATCAACACTGCCATGCCATCAATCTCGAGCTCAAACACCCAACCAAATCCATCTTTACGACTCATATGCCATCTCATCGATGACGTTCCCTAAACTCCATGTATTGCAACAGTACAAAGTCGACCAGAAACTGGTAGTTTACCAGAGACAGAAAATCCCGATTCTGTGTATGGAAAGAGTGAAAAAGAAGGCGTTGGCCCTGAGTAAGTATGGTGGGCGCCTTCATCAATTATGTGTTGTCTTAATTATCGCAACTTTGACTTGCTTCGAACGCCCATAAAATCTTCATACGACGTCGGAGTAACTCAATTATTTCGCCATTGCTTTCGTCATTTCGTCCTCTTCGAGATGATATCAAGAACTCTTGGATTCGAACGAGCTCCACTTGGTCTTTGGCCTTTCTCCGTCTATAGCTAACTTCTTTTATTGCACAATTAAGTGCAAATTCACTTCTTTTGGATGTTTCACCTAGCAAAACATAAAAAAGAAAAAGAGAAAACAAGAGTAATATACAATAATTTACAAGAAACTAAGCAATTACTAGCATGGATTCGACACTAAATATATGCAAAATACGCACTTAACATTCATTTCCGGAAATTCAACTGAGTTTGGAAAGTATGTGTGACGGACCGGAAAATTACGCCCGGCTGAGCCCTGGGCGCCATAGGACATAACTCCCGATGCGCAATAATGAATCTACAATTCGTGCCTTAAAGCTAGGCAAATGCACGTTCGACGAGCATGATGCGGCTAACTTAGCTTCCACACCGTTCCAAACTCACCCTTGTCCGCTAAAGGCTAATGCATATGGCATGCATCACTCGGCTTTCCCTCAACATAGGGAATTCATCACCGAATTTCCTATCTATCCGACCAACCGTCATATTGTCGAGTCTTGTCTAGGCATAAGCCTTGGACTTAGGCATAGGCCAATCCAATCATATTTCCATTTCCTACCGTGCTTACCAACTCTATGTAGCTTGATAGGAAGTATGAGCATCCACTTCCGGCATGCAACTAAGCCTCATCAAGCTTGGCCGCAATCATCTCTTGCATCGAGCTACCAAGCTTAGATGATATGAGGGGCCAACGTTCCTGGACCCGCAATGCTTGTAACTCATTGCGGCCGCCTACGTACCCTTCCCTACTCTAAAGGGATCAAAGCACGTTGTAGTTCATCTTCGAAGGGACAAAAGCTTAATCCGACTCTGTTTGCGAGGATGTGGCCTATCAAAAATGGTAATGGCCTGGTCTGTAAAGGTCATTCCGTCAAAATGCACAATGATTATGCATTATCGGGTCTCGCGACATGGCATAGTGACGCCTAAGCATCAAATTCCCTCTTCGTAAGGCTACACAACTATAAATGAGCCTTAGGCATCATTTATACTCTTCCGGCTAAGCTATGAAGCTTAATTGGCACATAATCCGCATATGCACCTTCAACCAACTACCCCTCCCTATATATGTTAACTTGAAATTTCTACAACTGGGAAAAGGGGAGCAAATTGACATGCTTGCTTCATTATTCATTCGCAATCATTACGTATGCGCACAATGATTGTGTGTAATGATTGCGTATGCGCACAATGATTGCGTAACATTCTCTTCGGCATATTGGACAATGATTATGCAATATTCACTCGACCATCCCTCTCGGGTCCGATGCACAATGATTGTGCGATATTGGCTACTATCTCAAGGCCACTTACCAAGCTGACCTAATGAATCATAATGATGCAACATTGGCCCTTGGCCAAATGCCAAACATAATGCACCATTTTTGCGCGATATTGGCCTTAAGCCAATCTACCTCTTACCAACCAACTAAAGCTTTGGATAAAGCTTCATCTCCGGCCATAACACATCTTTCAAAGCATGCGCTATGCTAAAAACACGGGGTGTTACAGTATGCGTACATGTTCGCATACCGGTAAAACCCAAACTAAGTCCGGCCACTTAGGTATGCGTACACGTTTGCATACTTGAGTAGGTTATGTTCTAAAATCGGTTTATTCATGAACTAATACACTTATATAATAAGAAATGAAATCTTTTGCAAACCGTGGCTATAATGTTCATGAATTGATTCTGGTGAATCAAAATTGATTTTGCTTCATATGTGTCTTGTATACTTGTATGAGAATATAAACAATTGAACAACTCTAGAACTAGTTTCATTTGAGTCATTTGAACTAGTTGTGTTAAGAAGAAAAGGTTGATATGAAAGTGTTCATATGGATAACTTCGGTTAACTATTGTTGATCCAACAAGGTGTACACGTTTAGGTACGGTTACCCATATCTAAATGAAGTCACTTTTCATTTTTGTGTAACAAGATAAGTTCGATCTAACGGTTGAAAGATATTAGCTTGAGTCTAATCGGGTTTTCATCTAACAGTAATATTGAATGCTTTATTACCAAGGTAACATTGATTGCAAAACCTGATTTGAAGACTATATAAGGGAGAAATCTAGCAACTGGGAAACTTAATCCCCACTCATCATGTGTGATAATAGTTGCGACTAGAGTCGATTCTCCTTTAACCTATGTTTTTCTAAAACCATTATAGGTTAACGACCTAAAGACTTCATTGGGATTCTCGGCTGGACCCAACTATTTTCTCTGTAGTTGCGTGAATAAATCTTGATGTTTTCTATCGTATTGAGTACTATCTTCTTTAAGATTTGCTCGAGATTTAATCTCCGATAGGCAAGATAAAAAGTAGTCACAAACATCTTCGTCTCATCGTTTGTGATTCCATAATATCTTGTTTCACTACCATACGATTAAGATTATTGTGAGGTGATTAATATTACTAGGATGTTTTTCGGGAATATAAGTCTCGGTATATCAATTGGTTCCTGTTCACCTTGATTTATCAAAATACGTAACAAAGCTTATAGGTATTTCGTGGGAGACAGATATATCTATTCAATAGACTTTTTTGTGTGAGAAAGATTGGTTTATCAAGTCTTCGACTTTGGGTCGTAGCAACTCTTAGTTGTGAGTGAGATCGCCTAAGGGAATCAAGTGCGTAGACTCTGCCGGGATTCGAGACGTAAGGAATGCGGTTTGTACCTTGATCGGTGTGAGATTGGTTAGGGTCAAATACATTCCAGTCTGAAGTTAACTTGGAGTAGGCTAGTGTATCTAGCGGCTTAATACGGTGTGATGTTCAAATATGGACTAGGTCCCGGGGTTTTTCTGCATTTGTGGTTTTCTCATTAACAAAACTTTTGTGTATGTGTTGTTTCTTTTCCGCATTATATTTGTTTATATAATTAAAATATCACATGTTGTGCGTAAGTTCAATCAATTGTGAATCCAACCTTTGGTTGTTGATTACATTGATTGAAACTTGAACATTGGTCTTTGGTACTGTTCAAGTTGTTTCACCAAATAATCAGGATCGCGGATTTCTATCTGTTTGATTTGCTGATTACATTATGAAACAGAAATACAACTCTTGGATAGATTTCCATTGATTGAGTCTGACTGTCTAGTTGATTCTCTTGGAATTATATTGGAGTTTGTCGATACAGATTGCCTAAACCAAATATTGGGTGAGGTTGTTAGACCCCCGCTTTTTCACCCTATACTCTCACATGTAATCAGGTTCATTGATTTGGTTCTCAGACACTTTTGATTATGAGATAAAGAGATATAATCTCTTCATATTATTCCTTGATTGAGATTCATTAAGTTGAACTATCGGAATTATATTTGACTTTAGTCCATACAGGTTGCCTAAGAAAAAGTTGGAGGCGTATTTTTGTACCTTAGTGTTTTCAATTGATATTAAAGCAGGAAAACACGCTTAAAACCTAACAAGTCTGCGTTTGAAGCAATCTGACTATATGGACATGAGTCTAATCTCGATAAACGTACCACTGCCTTTGATGGCACAAATTACTTATGATGGGAAATTTATATGCGTTCCTTTCCACAAGCCGTGATTTTCAGACATGGAAACTCGTGGTTACAAGATACGTTCCTCCAACAATTGTTAGAGACGAAACCACTATTGCGAAGCCATTAAGAGAATATAGTGAAACCGAGATAAATGCTGCAAAGCATAATTATGATGGGTTAAATGCTATTATCCACGCCATAATCCAAGATTTTCAAGACCATGTGACTTCGTGCACTACGTTTAAAGATGCTTGAGATATCTTAGAAACTCGTATTCGAAGGAGATACCTCAAAGAAAGAAGTCGGGCTTCAAAACCTAAATTCGATTGGAAAAATCTTTATATGTATGATGCAGATTCGTTTGATAAGTTTAATCAAAAGAATTGTTAATGCATGCTACACGTTAGAGAAAACTATTTCCCAAAAGGACATGGTGATGAAAATTCTCCGATCTTTACCAAAAAAATACGAGTCTAAGAAACATGTCATCATGTAAGGAAATAACCTTGAAACACTTTCCAAAAATAGTCTCGTTGGAAAGTTAAAGATTTTTAACCACGAGCATAGTGTGGCTAAAGATAACACTTCTGCACTTAAAGTCACAACCAAAACATGTGTAAGTTCTTCAAGGAAAGCGGAAAGATTGTCATGGGATGACGAGTGTTGTGTTGATCATGATGAATAAAATATATCTATGATCACACAAAAAGTCAAAAATATCTTTAAAAGTAACAGTCAACCTGGGAAGCGGCTGTCCCCAACCAACACCCAAGATGATTTTACTATTCAAGATGGAAATTCTCTCCAAAGAAATAATGCTCTCATAGTTTCCCTTGATAACCCCGATGACCATGCTTCAAACACAAACAGAAAATTCAACCCCATGTGCAGAATTATCCGCTGATTCTGATTCGAATTTGATCCCGAGTAAAATAAGGAGATTTTAGAATTCTTGAATAAAAATAAAGAAATTCACCGAGAAAATCTCCGTTTGAAGAAAACCCTGGTAAAACTCGAATCATCTCTTCAAGTGAGAAATTTAGAATTGGATAAACTCAATGAATCCTTCACTAGAACACTATCTGTAAAAGATAATAAGATTAATGCCCTCAAGCGTGATCTACAAAGGCTCCCGGGAAGCTCAGAAAAAATCTCAGCTACGTTGTTTGGGAAAAATTCCTTTGGTAACACTAATGGTATTGGGTTCACGAGCAAGACCTTAATCATCAACAACCAAGTTTCATCTCCGCATGTTCATGTAAAATGGAAACGGTTTGTTGTGATAAACAGAATTTGAATCTTCTAAAGATGAACCCTCTATGTATTGCTTCTTTTGCGAAACAAGAATCATGTGCAATATAAATGTTGTAAATTCAAGAAGAATAACAAGAAAATTGTTAAACTCGGAAAGACATGCAGAGAATGAATCATTTATTGAAGAATAGTTCAGAACTTCATGGTCAAAGAGAGATAAACGAAGAACACGAACCAGAAAAGGTAAGACTCATGAATACACTGATAACCTTGTTAAGTCACCCAGTGACTCAAGTGATAAGTGCCTACTCACCCCGTCACTCTCAATCAGTAATGAGTGCAACCTCAATGTTTTAGATTGAGAAAATGAGGCTTGCACAAAACTTATCACAAACTATTTGTAACGGCAAACTTATTCAAGTTGACTTGACTTTTTATGATTACTAATCTTAAACGTGAAACATCTCATAATAATCTCATAGAGGTATCGGTGTATGTGATCTTGTTGAGCTAACTTTAAAATCTAGAATGCATAATTGTGTTCCACCATCTTTCAATTGTCCGTATTTTTGAATCATTAAGTTTTGTGCTCTAAGCTTTGTTTATTTGAGCTAAGAACATGTTTCAATCTTATGTTGACACAACTATGATTTTCGTGAGGATAATTAACTAATAATTAGCACAATTAAAAATGCAAAAGGTCGTGAAAATTGTGTATTTTATGACTCGTGGACGACAAGGTCATACTAAAGCCGCACCTAAGTTCTCATACCGTCTTAAGGATGGTCATTTCTCCTATTTAGGGCTACTTCCTTCTTATGGAAGAAAACTTCAATGGCTCCTGTAACTAGAGGTATCACCAAAAAGGATGCAGTAGAAACTGTTAAAGTTTCTCTATCTGAAGGAATCAAATCATCAAGGATCAGAAAGGAGAAATCACTTGGAGAAGAAAAAGTTTCTAACTCAACTTGTCATTTATCTATATGTTAATAGGATAATGAAATCAGGGCAAAAGTACAGAACTTTGTATCTGTAGATGGGGAAAACGATTCGCTGGTTTTTACGGAATTGAGGAGATGATCGCGCGGAGGAGACTCCTTGAACCGAGCGAAATGCTTAACCTCACACAGATGCACTGCAAAAAGGGAGTGCTTTGAATTCGAGAGATCAATCTGTAGTACTCCGGCCTAAACCAAGACAATGGTCGTTCTAGAGTAAATTCGGTCACAAGAGAGGATGAGTCTGTCTGTAGGAGGGAAGCTGAGAAATGTGTGAGATCAATAATGATCGAAGATTGTAGGTATGTTGTGTATTCTGAAATAAGATAAGTTCTGAATGATTGAATTTGCTCTGTTGAGAGTTGGATTGTTAATCTCGTGTTGTCTGTTTGACGTGAGATTGTCCTTATTTCAATCATGATTCAGAGAATTATTTATATTGTTGGAATTGAAAACACCATGATCTCATGAAGTGTGATAGTTGATGGAATCAAAGAATGGGGAAGTGGAAATCGTGTTAAAACCAGTTGCTCAACGTGCGGAGACTTGGTTGATTTTCCATCCACTACTTTGTTAACTCCTTCAACTGATTGCACGACTTGCTCACATTCTCATCGTGTGTATGAACACACGTGCCGTAGACCGCCAGACTAAAACCCTAGTTAATATCCCCCCATGTGACACGATTGATATCTCGTGTGATTGTGGAATCTGCAAGGCAGACGTGTATTTAGTTAGTCGATTCTTGACTTCATGACTTCATGGGACGATGAGTCCTTGTATTGTTGAGTCGAACGTGGTTTGGAAATGTATTTAGACTCATGAATTGAACATGTCTGTTGAGACAGATATGATGTGTGAATAAGTTAACGTGAGCAAATATTGCTCATTTGATGAATTGTTGAATATTGATAATCGAACCAATATTCTTTGATTTGAGCAAGTATTGCTCATCTGAGCAAATATTGCTCGTTTGATGAATTATGGTAGCATGACCAAATAAAATATTAAATCGAGAATACGCGCAATCAATCGAGTATGATAAATAAAATGTTGATCACGTGATCAACGTAAAATTATTAGCGTTTGAATCGGAATCATTAACCTTGGACTCAAAACCCCTAATTTGATCAATTGATGATTTATTGATGGTTTATTGAGAATCAACCACGAAAGGAGGGACCGCTACATGGGATTATGAGTCGACCATGTAATGCCCAGATGCTCACGTGAGCAAATATTAAGATCTCTGCAGACAGTTAATTTGTTGATGAAAGGATGATTAAATGTTTGGTTTAATCATTTATTCAAAAAATGCTCGTCCGAGCCTTAGGTGATAAAACCTAATTAATTATGAAAAGATGAGGGACCGACCAAGGGACCATGAAACCGCCCCGTGTGTTCACGGGATCAATTGATGATCGTTCCATCAAGTTCCAAGTTGTTTGGAAGATTTTTGGACCTAATACATGCAATTGTACAAATTAGGTCAAATCATGAGAATACGTGGGACCGGCTTATTGCAAGCCAAAGAGCCAACCTTGGTCGGTCAAGGTAACATGCTCACGTCACCAAAGTGTCCGTATGTCAATTCTGAGAATTTTGATATTCTCTGGTGTGCATTTGAGCAATTATTTGAGAAAATGTGAAGAAATCAAGGTTTTTGACGGTTTCGTCAAAACTTCATGAGATGAAGGAAAAATAATAAAAAGTGAGGTAATCATGAAGTGTGGGACCTGGCCATGGCCAATGCATGGCTGGCTGGCCAAGGAGCTTGGTCCACACGTTTTTTTTTTCCAATTTTCATAATATTTTCATGATTTTAGGGAAATATGATAAAACCAAGGAATTTGTTAAAACCAAGGAGTTTCCATGAGATGAAGGAAACAAAAATATTATTAATAATAAAATAAGGGCGTTTGGGACTGGCTTGAGCATGGTTGGCGGTTGGGGCCGTCCCGTGAGTTTTCCCCTTATTTTATGTATTATTTCATGATTTGAAGGAGTTTTCATAATTTGAAAGAATTTTCATAATTTGAAGGAAATATCATGAAATCAAGGAATTTCATAAAATCAAGGAAATATAAAAATAATAATAATAGAATAAGGGGTTTGTGGGACCGGCTGGGCATGACCAAACCGACTTGGGCCCTGGTCCCACAAGTTTCCTTAATTTTATATATTTTTGTGTATTTCCCATAATTTGAAGGAATTTCATAATTTGAAGGAAACATCTTGAAATCAAGGAATTTCATGGGATTAAGGAAACATGAAAAATATAATAATAATAAAATAAGGCGTGTGGGGCCAGCTAGGGCATGATCGGCCGGCTATGGACCGGTCCCACGGGTTTCCCTAATTTTATATTATTTTTCATGGGATCAAGGAAATATCATGAGATTAAGGAGTTTTCATGAGATTAGGGAAATAATAATAAAATAATGAGGAACCATGAGGTGTGGGGCCATCCGGATCAAGGCATGGCCGGTTGGCCAATAATCACGGCCCCACAATATTTTCCCTAATTTTATATTATTTCTTAGTGTGAAGGAAAAACCATGAAACTGAGGAGTTTCCTCAAAACGAAGGATATTTGTTCAAATGAAAGGATTTTCATGAGGTCAAGGAGAATAATAAAATATGATAAAATATAGAATTTGGGCGTGGGATGATCACGGCATGACTGGCTTGTCGGTGAGCCGTACCCTAGTGCCTTGACTATTATTTTATTATTTTCTTTCCTATTTGCATAGGTTCATCGTCTCGTCGTATTTTGAAATACTTGTTTGTTCATTCAGGTGTTTGTTAATGCATTATTTGTCGAATACATTTACACCATTTGGTTGGGGCTTACTCAAGGTAACTCGAGATACCCGTGTGTTGGATATTTATTACTAACCCATGGAATTCTCTTTGAAGAACCATAAATTGAAGTAACGAAATATTATGAAAATATCGAATATTTTCCAGGGGATTTGAATCTATTGATTTTGAGAATAATTAATTAATGGCTCTATACTAGTACGATCGTCTATGAGCGTTAATTATTCAGGAATTGAGTGATATGAGCTTGTTGAAGCATCATACTTCTTTCATATAGTCAGGGAAAACATTGCTACATCCTGAAGACGTTATTGCTCTATACTAGGCAAAAAGCCTGTCTAGGAGTCGTCTAATCTTTCGATTCTATATAGAAGTAATTATTGAAATTGCTCAAGATTCATGAGATATGCCGTTTCCTCGAGATGAGAGACTACATATCTATATATACTACGAGAGACAAATATTCTCGGTCGAGATTCTCATAGCATGATCTTTCACGCTTTCGATAAGAGACGTGAGCCTCAATATTCATCTGATTGCTGGATCAGGAATACATATAATTATGGGTTTACGATTTTAGCCTTTGTCGAAAATCCACCATCTACATTAAGTCCCCTGCTTAGTTAGGAAAGTCGTGTTCCTCGACCAAGATTAAATGGTGATTTTCCGGTCATGAACAATATAAGTAATTGAACTTAGTCGTAAGTTAAGATGTTACCGGATTTCGATAGTACGAGCATACCATGACTTGAATGAAGATCCCAGTGGCATGATAGAGTGTCGTTTAGTGGACATAAATTGGTGTAGAACCGCTGATTCGGGCGACGGGACCTTGGTCGTTTAGGATTCGTGGGATGGGCCCAATAAGGAAATCCTTAGAAAATTAGGTTTTGGAAATAAAATCTGATATAAAAGGGAATTAATCCTTTTTTTTTTATTTCACCTTGAACGACCACCACCTTCATCAACTCATCATCTCCTTCACGTCAACATAGAGGATGCATTCTTCATGGATCAAAGGCACGAAAAGCGTCTCAATACTCCGGATTTCGTCTTCGATAAATCCCCAGAGGTTACTCGAAAAAATTGGTGACTCCTCGAGCAGCTATTCGGTTTTGTCTTGAACAATGATATTTTTCGCATCAATCATCGAATTCAAGCTTTCTCGACGACCCTTGGGCGAGGTACATCTTTGGGTTTTCCTCGTGTTCGATCTAAGTTGTATGACGCACGAGTAATATGAGCTATTCAAGCCTCCGGAGATTTATTCATTTTTCATGATGCGCGAGGTATTGTAGCTTTACTTGCTCGAAGGTGTATTCCAACTCACTCTTTCATATGCAGATGGGAGAGTTTACCATTACTTTAGAAGATGTAATTGCTTTGTTGCATCTTCCAATCACGGAAATTTTCTGAAAATCTTTCTTCACCGGAGGAAGTTGCAATCTCTAACATCTTGAAAACCACGATTAATAAAGCGTCGCGCAGCAAAGGTTGTTATGCTCATTGGTTAATACATTGGTGGCCAAGAGATACTCCTCTCGAGTGGCTCGTTGACTTGTACGTTATCTATTCTTGCTTTCTTGTGTTTATGGCCGTCCGGAGACATATTTGAAGATGCTGGAAACTTGTTGAAGCCGTTCGTGATTCCTTTTCTGCGATTAAGATGGCTCAAGGCGAGCAAATCCCAATAGGTAGCTTGTTCCTAGGTTCTTTGTATTCTAACTTGTACTCCTTGATCATGGACTCTAGTGTCTCGAACGGTTTTATGAAGATTGAATGTTACGCCAATACAATGTTTCTTCAAGCCTTGATGTGGGAGCGCTTCAAGAATTATGCACCTATTCCACGTACCATTTTGCAAGGATTGAATACTGATGCTCATCATGTTTTCTCTGAGAAAGTTAATGCCAGGATCATGCGGGTGGTCTACAAAGCAACCTCGGCGAAGACTCGCTTTGTTGATGTTGGATTGTGAATTTGAATTCAACTTCCGCCCATGGGTGTCAGTTCCCATTTATATCTCTCGGTTGAGAACTTTTAATGATGAAGAGAGCATGACTTTGGAATCAAGGCGGCGACGACTTGGATGACAATGAGAGAGCTTTTATGCTAAGTTGTACTCCAGGTTATCTAATATCCGTAATGCATGGCGAATTCTCAGTGGAAGAATACAATATTGATAGGGTGGCTCGGCAAATGGGTATGGATCAGTGTGTTCCAACTTTCCGAAGAAGAAAACCCTCAGTTGATCAGCTTATAACCCATCTGGACCGCACACATGTGGAAGGAAGCAAATTCTGGTTCCCTACTCACGAAAGAGTTTCAAATGTAACTCCGGTTACATAGACTTTGGGATCAACAACTCAAGCGCTTATCTGATTTTGTAAGAGTTAATCAGCCTTTAGTGAAGGAGCCCCCTTCTCCTGAGATGATTGCTACTCGACCAAGATTGAAGCATTTCCCTGGTAGTGACAAACGGAAAACATCTCCAGGATGTTCACAAGTAAGTATTTTACAAAGTCTTCATAAGATTATGATGATTGTATTTTGATTGTCGCATCAAAACTTTCTTTTCCACAGGGCGGTCGCAATGTAAGACCATGAATTGATGTAGACCTCTCAGAAGCTGAAGCTACTGTTCATGGCGGAGAAGGCAGGAACAAGAATTATAAATTGTTGCCTAATACCATAAAGTCCCCGATTATTTCTTTGGTGAGTTGCCAACACTTTTCCGTTGTAACTTCTTTCATCCGTATTACTAGGATCATGAAACCAATATTTGTTATTTGATTACAGAACTTTGCTCCGTCTAGTATTGATGGTCTTCAATTCTCTGTTGTTGGGTAGACAATCTCTGATTTGAGCGTTGAAGAAGAAAATATTGTGAGTACCCTCCTTCATAGCCAATCATAAATGCCTCACGTGAAAATGCTAATTATTTGAGAATGTGTCCGGAGGATGTTGTCATGGAAGTAGAAAGTGTTGATACTCGGTCGTCTCCCGAGAATAGAGGCGAAGGAAGTTCCAAATATTCGGAACCGAATGAAAATGATGAACCCCTTGATGTTGAAACGGGCAATCCCAACTCTTTGAACACTTCGGAGACCCCCAAGTAAGCACATATCTTGTAACCTCTTCATCATAGAAGTATGAAATTGCTGATTTTTTAGTGAATGAATGAGAATCCATGTGAGTGTACAAGTAATTTTGGCGAAATACGTTGTCAGAAATTTTCATATTTCAGCTTTTAGAAAAAACTCCGTAAAACCTGAAAAAGGCGAAACAGTAAACTTCCAGGAGACTTCCAGATTTTTTTTCAGATTGCATGTTGCCCGATGTTTCGACCACATCTCTTTGCTCGTTCATCGGATTTCCATGAAATTTTGACATCTGGTAGAGGACATCCATACGAAGAGAATGGTATATGACCCATCCTCAGATTCCTTATAGGTTGCTCCCAGTTTGTCTTTTAGTGCAGAGTAGAGTACAGTTTTTCATACGAGATTACCGTAAATCGTATTTTCACGACTTTTATGTTATTTGCTGACCCCTAACATGTAGAATGAAGAACCATGATGATGCTAGAACACTTATATGCTGTAGTTTACGATTTCTTTTGGTTTCATGCTTGGATGATCCTAATCTCATGTAATCTTCGTATTAGGTACAAAATACCGAAGTTGAGAATGAAGGAATCAATAATGATGAAACAAGCAACCCTGGGGTTATTGATGAAGAAGTAACTATCCCTGCACTTCAGGGCCATGAGAGTGTTGTTCTTGAAGTAATTAAGGGGGTCGATACCTCGATTGTTGTTGCTTCATGATGAAAGAAACGAGCGCAAGTAAGAGAGATCAAGAAACTGTTGTTGTAGAGATTATTCCGGTGATTGAAAACCGTATAGTGGTGCATGAATACCCAAGTGCAGGAGTTGCTTTTGATCCTCCGTTTGATGCATCACTACCATACCACGAACTAGTTGGCGGATTCGGCGTTCCCATTGGATATGTCAACTTGTACGAGAAAATATGGAAGAAATTTGGTCACATCGTCGTTATTAGAGACCCAAAGCGTGCTTATTCCTTAACCATGCAAGTAAGTGTTATCTTGCGTGTTGTAAGAGATATATGCACTAGAGCTAGAAATCTTGTGACTCCGGATGTACTCTTTGATTGGGAGTTCAACTTGGAGAATTAAGAGACTTGGCTTCAATGTGAAATGGCTCCGTAAGAAGATGAATGCTATTAAGGACTCATGTGAGAATAACATACCCTTTCCCAATGATGCTGTGATGGAAAAGGAATACAAAATTGCCAGATCGATCAAGAGATGAACATGGTGAAGGCGGCTTTGCAAGTCTTGAAGGATGCGAGAGGAGCAAAAATCTTTCTTTGCTTGATTTCCTTTGATTTCTTTTCATAATCTCTTGAATTTCTGAACTTCGTGAGGTTTTATTTTTGGTTTTGATCGGTTTTGGATCGGTAAATGATTGAGGATTTTCTTTGGGTTTTATAGAGATTTTCTTTAAGCAAACTTGATTTTGATAAATTGGCCGGATTTAAATTATCGAATGCAAGTATTGCAAACATTTTGGAGGAATTAAAATACAATGAAAGAAAACTCTAAATGCCAAATATTTTAGGTGTTCGTTCCATGAACATCCAATACCTCGAATATCCAAAACCTTAGACATCAAAGGCCTTGAGCCAATTCTCATGTATCACGGCCACGCTTTCCTTGTTATCCATGTTGATCGGCTTGTAGTATCCACCAATGATGAGACTTAGAGACCATGTAGGGTCCTTCCCAGTTCGAATTCTTTGCGAGAATGGGAGTTACACTTAGTTGGTTTGAGAACCAAATCTCCTTCCCGGAATTTGTTAGGCTTGATCATTCGTGCCCCGAATATTTTTTTTTTGGTTTGGAATCCTTCGTGCAGTGGAGTTCCACGGCTGTGGTATGTATGGACACTCATGCAGAGGAGAATATTTGAGGTACTGTTTATCATGCTTGGCTATGTCTTCAGCAATAAACCTTTTGATGACATGCTCAGTTTGAAGAAGCTCTGAACTTAACCATTTGGTGAAATATTGTTGGGGCGAGGTTATCCATTCATAGAATTTTGCAATTGCTAAGTTGTTGGTGGAGTAAAGTCCTCGGACCAAATAAGCATATTTGAAAACTGATGATATAGACACATGAGGAGGAATAAGACTTGCCTGAGTGCGAAACCTTCTGATGAAATCATTTGCATCTTCTTCAGGTTTTTGTGTTAGCTCTGCTAGGGTTCGACCTCCTTCAAATACTTGAATGGTGAAGTATCTTCTTTTTCTTCTTCCGAATAGGAGGTTTCTTCAATAAAGAGATGTGCAATCAAGGTCTTTGGTGTTGCCTTTCGGTGTGAATCCACGTTAGTCAAGAATCATATCATATCCTGGATCTTCTCGGAATTATGAAGAATTTTGTTTGTCCAGTGAGTTTATGTTCATCTTGAGGGTGATGTTGCCATAAGCATATCTCGGGTGTTCCTTCATGATCTGTGATTGTTACTGGAGCATGAATGGCTTCTTGTCGCGTGATGCCTGTGCAGATCCGAGAGTTTTCGAGAGGATAATATTAACGGCGGTGCCGACATCAATCAATGCTCGTTTGAACTCGTTTCCTTGAGATGGACTTTGGTGATGAGTCCCCAGTCGTACATTTCTTCATCTGTTGTTGAGGGCGGCTCGGGAATGCTTCTCAAATCAACAAACGCTTTCTGACGCTATGTGGTTCGGTCATCGAACATGTCTCCCCTACGAGATTTTGATAAGTATAGCAATTCACGGATATGTTCAATTAAGGATTGAACTAACTTATTTGACATGTGATTCAGAAGGAGTGAAGGTTCTGACAGGGAGAGGATCTCTGTGTACCCCTTCAGTCCCCAGGTTGAGTTCTCCTGATTCGACCTTTTCTTTGAATATGCGCTTCAAAGTTCTGCAATCACTTGTGGGATGGTTGACAAACCTATGAAAGCGGCAGTAACGAGGATTTTCCATGGCTTCTTCAGTTGGTTCTTTCTTGACATATGGGAGCTTGATCGCGCCGTCTTGAATCCAGGCGTCTAGAAGTTCAATAACTTCCTCAATGGAACAGTAGAAGTCAGGCGCCTCTGGATCAGCTTCCGTGTGTTGAGCAGGGATTTGCACATCATCCTTCCTTTGCGCCTTTGAAGGGGTTGAGGAAGTATGTTTGCGCTGTGGGTCGGCTTTTCGTTTACTCCTTTCTGCAACAACATTTGTGAAAGGTTGGACGTTGTATTGTTTGTTGATTAAACGTCTGCTACCTCAGATCTCTCGTGGTTCTTCAGCTTTTGTGGTCTTAGCTCTCTCCAATAGAGCAGGTGCAGTAGTTGCTGATCTCTTGGCTACTTCATGGAGTTACGAGAAAGTATGGAACCTGATATTTTCCAATAAAGCTCTATAGACTGGGATCATTCCATTAATGCACAAGTCCACGAGTTGTTGCTCTGTGACATTAGGATCATGGCAATCCAAGGCTTGAACCCTGAATCTTTTCACATAATCTTTAGGATGTTCGTTGCTCCTTTGAAACAACCTTAGAGATCGAGAGAGGGTGATTTGTTCTGAAACGAAGAAGTATTTCCTGTAGAAAGCATTAACCATTTCTCCCCAATTTTTGATACTTCCTGGTGCGATGTTGTTGTACCAGGTATATGCTCTACCCTTCAGATATTTTGAAAATTCTTTCAGACGGACAGTATGGTTGTGCTCATGTTCACCAGTGCTTCCAGAAATCGAGAAACATGTTCTCGAGCGTTGCATGTTCCGTCATAAAGCGTGAATGTTGGAGAGGTGTAACCTTTCGGCAGAGGAATTCTTTGCGTAGTAGTAGGGTATGGAGGTTGGTGACGATGCTCAGAAGGCGTTTTATCTTTTCCATGATCCTCCAAGAGGCGCTTCAGGTCCTCACGAGTGATGAAACTGGATGGTTCTTTCGCTGGTGGATCATCTGTAGCTTTTCTTTTCTCTTGAGTTTTCTCTGACATCTTGTCTGTAAGAGTCTTGAGATAATTGAATAGTTCTTTCTGAGTAGCAGCCATGTCAGTCTAATTTTTGGCAAGAGTTTCTTGTACCTTCATGAGATCACCTATGATAGGTGGATTTTCTCTGACTTCTTCGGGAGACCGTAAAAAACGGATTTTGATGGCGTCGGGCGTTGCCGCTTGTAGGGGTGATCACTGGAGCACCGGTGCTTGGAGGAGTAGTAGTGGTAGGTTGTACCGGAGGAGTGGTAGTGGCAGGTTATACCGGGAGGAGCGGTGTTAGCGATCAGCTAGAGGTTGCAATATTAGAACCGGGTGTTGAATCCGGGTTGGAAACTGAACCGGACCTAAGACCGACCATCTTTGTGATAATTGAATTTGCAACCGAGAGAATGATTTCCCACTGTGGTCGCCAATCAGTAGATGGGGAAAAACGATTCGTTGGTTTTTACGGAATTGAGGAGATGATCGCGCGGAGGAGACTCCTTGAACCGAGCGAAATGCTTAACCTCACATAGATGCACTGCAAAAAGAGATTGCTTTGAATTCGAGAGATCATTCTGTAGTACTCCGGCCTATACCAAGACAATGGCCGTTCCAGAGTAAATTCGGTCACAAGAGAGGATGAGTCGGTCTGTAGGAGGGAAGCTGAGAAATGTGTGATATCAATGATAATCGAAGATTGTAGGTGTGTTGTGTATTCCGAAAATAAGATAAGTTCTGAATGATTGAATTTGGTCTAGAGTTGGATTGGTAATCTCGTGTTGTCTGTTTGACGTGAGATTGTCCTTGTTTCAATCATGATTCGAGAGACTTATTTATATTGTTGGAATTGAAAACACCATGATCTCATGAAGTGTGAGAATTGATGGAATCAAAGAATGGGGAAGTGTAAATCGTGTTAAAACCCGATTGCACAACGTGCGGAGACTTGGTTGATTTTCCATCCACGACTTTGTTAACTCCTTCAACTGATTGCACGACTTGCTCACATTCTCATCGTGTGTATGAACACACGTGCCGTAGACCACCAGACCAAAACCCTAGTTAATATCCCCCATGTGACACGATTGATTTCTGATGTGATTGTGGAATCTGCAAAGCGGCGCGTGTATTTAGTTAGTCGATTCTTTGACTTCATGACTTCATGGGACGATGAGTCCTTGTATTGTTGAGTCGAACGTGGTTTGGAAATGTTACAGACTCATGAATTGAACATGTCTGTTGAGGCATGATATGATGTGTGAATAAGTTAACGTGAGCAAATATTGCTCATTTGATGAATTGTTGAATATTGATAATTGAACCAATATTCTTTGATTTGAGCAAGTATTGCTCATCCGAGCAAATATTGCTCGTTTGATGAATTATGGTAGCATGACCAAATAAAATATTAAATCGAGAATCGGCAATTGAACCGAGTATGATAAATAAAATGTTGATCACGGGATCAACGTAAAATTATTAGCGTTTGAATCGGAATCATTAACCTTGGACTCAAAACCCTAATTTGATCAATTGATGATTAATTGAGAATCAACCACGAAAAAGGAGGGACCTGGCTACATGGGATTATGAGTCGACCATGTAATGCCAGGATGCTCACGTGACCGCTTAATTTGTTGATGAAAGGATGATTAAATGCTGGTTTAATCATTTATTCGAAAAATGCCCGTCCGAGCCTTAGGTGATAAAACCTAATTAATTATGAAGAGATGAGGGACCGACCAAGGGACCATGAAGCCGGCCCTGGGTGTTCACGGGATCAATTGATGATCGTTCCATCAAGTTCCAAGTTGTTTGGAAGAGTTTTGGACCTAATACATGCAATTGTGCAAATTAGGTCAAATCATGAGAATACGTGGGACCGGCTTCTTGCAAGCCAAAGAGCCAACCTTGGTCGGTCAAGGTAACATGCTCACATCACCAAAGTGTCCAGTATGTCAATTCCGAGAATGTTGATATTCTCTCAAAAAAGCATTTGAGCAATTATTTGAGAAAAATATGAAGAAATCGGGGTTTTTGACGAAACCGTCAAAACTTCATGAGGTGAAGGAAAAATAATAAAAAGTGAGGGAATCATGAAGTGTGGGACCGGCCATGGCCAAGGCATGGCTGGCTGGCCAAGGAACTTGGTCCACACGTTCCAATTTTCATAATATTTTCATGATTTTAGGGAAATATGATAAAACCAAGGAATTTGTTAAAACCAAGGAGTTTCCATGAGATGAAGGAAACAAAAATATTAATAATAATAAAATAAGGACGTGTGGGGCTGGATTGAGCATGGTTGGCCATCTAGGGCCCGGTCCCATGAGTTTTCCCTTATTTTATGTATTATTTCATGATTTGAAGGAGTTTTCATAATTTGAAAGAATTTTCATAATTTGAAGGAAATATCATGAAATCAAGGAATTTCATAAAATCAAGGAAATATAAAAATAATAATAATAGAATAAGGGGTTTGTGGGACCTAAGCTAGGGCATGACCAGAAGCGGCTTGGGCCTTGTTCCACAAGTTTCCTTAATTTTATGTATTTTTGTGTATTTTCCCATAATTTGAAGGAAACATCATGAAATCAAGGAATTTCATGGGATTAAGGAAACATGAAAAATATAATAATAATAAAATAAGGCGTGTGGGGCCAGCTAGGGCATGATCGGCCGGCTATGGACCGGTCCCACGGGTTTCCCTAATTTTATATTATTTTTTCATGGGATCAAGGAAATATCATGAGATTAAGGAGTTTTCATGAGATTAGGGAAATAATAATAAAATAATGAGGAACCATGAGGTGTGGGGCCAGCCGGGATCAAGGCATGGCCGGTTGGCCAATAATCACGGCCCCACAATATTTTCCCTAATTTTATATTATTTCCTAGTGTGAAGGAAAAACCATGAAACTGAGGAGTTTCCTCAAAACGAAGGATATTTGTTCAAATGAAAGGATTTTCATGAGGTCAAGGAGAATAATAAAATATGATAAAATATAGAATTTGGGCGTGGGACTGATCACGGCATGACTGGCTCGGGCGGTGATCCAGTCCCCTAGTGCCTTGACTATTATTTTATTATTTGCTTTCCTATTTGCATAGGTTCATCGTCTCGTCGTATTTTGAAATACTTGTTTGTTCATTCGGGTGTTTGTTAATGCATTATTTGTCGAATACATTTACACCATTTGGTTGGGGCTTACTCAAGGTAACTCGAGATACCCGTGTGTTGGATAATTATTACTAACCCATGGAATTCTGTCAGGAAGAACCATAAATTGAAGTAACAAAATATTATAAAAATATTGAATATTTTCCAGGGATTTGAATCTATTGATTTTGAAAATAATTAATTAATGGCTCTATACTAGTACGATCGTCTAGGAGCATTAATTATTCAGGAATTGAGTGATATGAGCTTGTTGAAGCATCATACTTCTTTCATATAGTCAGGGAAAACATTGTTACATCCTGAAGACGTTATTGCTCTATACTAGCAGGCAAGCTGTCTAATCTTTCGATTCTATATAGAAGTAATTACTGAAATTGCTCAGTATTCATGAGATATGCCGTTGCCTCAGCTGAGAGACTACATATCTATATATACTCTGAGAGACAATATTCTCAGTCCGGATATTCTCATAGCATGATCTTTCATGCTTTCGATAAGAGACGTTGAGCCTCAATATTCATCCGATTCTTTGGATCAGGAATACATATAATTATGGGTTTACGATTTTAGCCTTTGTCGAAAATCCACCATCTACAGTATCTAAGAGGAATGATTTGAAATCTCAAATCAATATCTCCTTGGATAAGATAACTCACTATGAACACATGTTGTCTCAGTCTAAAATTACCTTGCGTAATCTGAGAGCATAACTCTGTGAGTTAACTGACATTTCTGAAGATGGGGAAGAACTGAATGATCCCATCATTAACGAGGTTTTCAACAATGAGAAGGAATTCTCCGCTCGGGATATCAAAATAACCCGATGCATTACTAGGAAACTTCTTGTGAGGATTTATCCTTGTGTTCGAGATGGATAACTAGGGTTTGGTATAGCAAACATTAATTGTGATTACAAAAGTTATTTCCAATGATTCATTTTGCATGTTTTTAGATTTATTTATTTAAATTCTAGAGTTTTTGGAAGATGAACTTTCAGTATGTAATCATTATTGGTTTAATATATTGCAAAGTTTTATGAGACCTATGAGTCCTTTACTTTATGTGAATTAAACCGATATCTCATATATGCTGAGAAGTTAAATATATTATGTTTTATAAACCAACAATAAAACAAAATTTGCAACAAAAAAATAATCGCAGTATCTATCTACTTGTGATCACACTTTTGTGTTGTGACTGCACTATACACTCCGTAAAATTTTCTTATGTTGAGTCATACCGATTAAAATTATCTCTTTATACGTAACTGGCGTTGAGATTAATTAAGATCGATGTTCAGGATACAAATCCTTGTGATTTGTTAATGTCCGACAAAATCCTTCTTTATCATCAAAGTAAGGTCACTCATGTTATTCTCTTGGGAATGACATCAAATGGGGGAGAGTTCTTAAATGAACTTGTGCTTAATTATTATATATTTGTGGGTTGTGTGGTTGTGGAATTTACAAGGGATGCTTGTATCTTAGATCTCCTAGATGAGTGCTAAATATTTTTTACCATGTGATATCATCTAAACAAAATATGATATGTAATCTCTTTAAGTCTTGAAGTATCTTTTGGTTGAATTCATTACGATCCCATGATTTTCGTACCTTTGCCAATTTTTATTGACAAAAAGGGGAGACTCAATTAGTAGTTTCGCACTACATACATATGGTTTACGAAACATTATGTAAGGGGAGTGAATCAATATCTATAGGTTTTACCTATTATGCAAAAGATGTAAGTATTGATTAAGGGGAGAAACATATCACCGTAGTATTACTTGAAGTTGTGATACAATTGAACTCTCGGAGAAGATAATAATACTATGTTTTTGTAAAATATTTGTTTTCAAATTTGTTATCGTTATAGATCTTCAACAACAAAAATGCTGAGTTGAACACGTTCATAATCATTGCAACTTGAAGTAACGGAGAATTCAAGGAGCTGGAGAACCAAGGAAATCAAGCATGATGGATTTTGGAGTTTGAAGCTTTATTTTTTAATCCAAATTTATTGATATTTTTATCACTAAAATTGACAAAGGGGTAGATTGTTAGAGCATTGCTCGGTCGAACTCACAAGTATTGCTATATCAAGATTGTTGTCAAATTTATTTGATCAAAAATATATCTCGATTTAGAGTCTACAAATTTTCAAGTCTCGGGTTAGGATAGAAGTGTGTAGTTTAGAATCGGACATCATTGGGTTTTACCGTTTGAAGGCGAAGACCAACTGAAGCTTTTAGAGAATTTCTTCAACAAAAATTAAGTGAAGACTGAACCACATATTTCTCAAGTTATATTCATCCTTCTATCTATGAGACGTTGTCGCATGACTAATTAGACTATTACAAGCATATGAAGAATTTCTAGTCAAGTTTATCTTGGTAATTAGTTCTCGAAATATAAATGACCAAGATTAATGAACATTTGTTCATACTTGATGAATTTCGGTTAAGAGCAAATTTTTTTTCATAATCTAAATCGTGATTCAAGATTATCATTCGAAAATAGCATAAAACAGTTATGTGTGTCATTGATGTTATTTGGGAATGTTTAGAATTGATTTAGAGAGAAATATAGAACTACTGTAAATCTAGAAACATGACAATATGCATACCAGTTCACATACCGGAGAAAACTGTTATAGATTCGGAGTCATAGTACGTGTACCCAGTACACGTGCCAGCGTAGTTATATGTCGACAACAAATTTTTTGTACGCATACCCGGTATCCCTACCATAAAAAGTTTGTCGCTCGTGAACCAGAAATTGTACGCATACCAAGTATGCATACCGTAAAGGAACTGTTGGTGTTGAAACCGGTGTGGTATCCATATCCCGGTACGCAAACCGGAAAGGTTCTATGAGTTTCTGAACTCGTTTTTGTCTTAAGGGTACACATACCCGGTACATGTACCATGACAAAAACAGTCACGAACAAGGTAGAGTACACGTACTTGCCCAGTCAAATATTTTTAGATGCACAAAAATTATTTAATGTGAGATAATTGGCATTTGAATAAATCTCTAAAAACACTATATATAAATAATTGATCACATTATAACCTATGGTTATGACTCAAGCATAAAGTCTTAAGTGTCATATAAAATGATTAATCTTATGGTTCAATCTGCTAGTTTGGCAAACCGTCCATGAACAATGTCTATGTACAAGGTTCAGTTACGGTTCATCCTAACCAGAGTGTATATCTTGTTATGTTAATCTCATTTCAAAGATTCATCTAACAGTGGATATTGCTTGCTTGGTTACAAAGATATCTTAGCTTAAACCTAAAGCAACCTATACATTGAAAGTCTATATAAGGGAGAACCTCAAGAAATCGGGATTTTGAATCCCTAACACTATTCTTTTTGTGTCCTAGTTGTAAACTAGAGTCTTTATCTCCCTCAAATACTTCTAGGGGTTTAGCGACTAAAAAAGACTTCACCTTTGGATTCTTGAATCCAGGTCCAACTATCTTATATCCTGATAGCTCGAGTATCCACGATCTTGTTTGATTGTTGAGTTGCTCACTCAAATAAGATAGATAGAAATCGCAAAGTTCTATTCGTCTCGAGACTTTGTGATTCCACAATTTTAATACTTGTGAGGTGAATAATAATCTAGTCTGCTCTTCGGAAATATAAGTCCGGATTTTTAGGTTAGCTAGACATTGTCTACTATCGATTTTCGGTCGACCTTGATCTATCGATCGAGAAAAAAATCAAATATAGGCTTATCTGTAGGAGGCAAATTGGTTTAAAGTCTTCCATTGAGTTGAAACAACTCTTAGGTTGTAAAGGACGTCGGCTAAGGGAATCATTTTGCGCGAGTCCTGCTTTGGGATTCAAAGAGCGTAAGGAGCGCGACTATAGCGCCCCTAAGCTAGCAGGTGACTAATCAAAGAAATTAGCTATAAAATGAGGAACCAACGATCTAAAACATCTGCTTAAAAATTAAGAAAGAAGTTCAAAACAAAGATTAATCTGAATCTAAACCCTCTCTGAAATAAATACAAGAACTCCTCTCAAGTGTTACATATTTAATAGTGAGTTGATTTACAAATAGAATATAAACACAAAATAAACATAGCGGAAGCTAACTAACTAACGAAACCAACTCCTCGAAGATTTCATCGCCACGTGAACATCTTGATCTGTCTCTGGCTCAAAGTGGGAATGGGTGAGCACATCATCCCTAAAAGGGGTGCCCGGTAGAAATAATAACTAACTTTCAAGTAATCATTAGAATGATTTAAAGACAATGCGGGTTTCTTGAAAACCGATAAAACACGGAAAAACGAGATAAGGCATATTAAAATAATAAGTTGTCTTGAAATATAAAGTTCTACCAACCATTAAACCAGCACACATTCACAACATAAATAATAGTTGAGCGTCGTCTTCCTTCGAGTAGCAAGGCATGATTGTTGTGGATTCTTCAATGATCATTAAAGCGCCCATGAGGTTTCCGTCCTCAAGTCATAAACGACATGTACCTTACAGTACCTCATTCTACGCGCACTCTACATAGCAAGTATTCATATAAACTAATGGTAACAACATTATATCCGACCAAAGTGCTTACACAGTGCGAGCCATATACACCGCGTAAATCCAACAATCTTATATAAGATTCTCAACATCACTCTCTCTAAACACCAAAACATAATATAATAACTTTTGAAAGTAACTTAAAAGAAACAGTAAACATTCACGTATGAGACATGCGTTGCCCCCGTACAGAATTAGGGAAAATATAATGGCCAAATTAAAACCAGACTTATATAATATTCAACCCAACGAGGCCTATCTAGGTTTGCTTAAATTAGGTATAACATTTGGGGGAACACATCTCACACCAATCAAAAGGAAACCTTCTCCCTTTCATGCTAACAAATAATAAAGAATGTAACCGCTTTCCAGTCAATGGAAAGAATCACACTTTAAAAATAAGTAAATACTCCCAAAACACAGATATTAGTTGTTTCTAAAGATCCAAGCCCATCCCAAAATGTAAAAGAAAACTAGTTTGTAATACACACATATAATACATGCATACACTATCATATACTAACAAAGATATGCATGAATTTCACAAAAGATAGATTTATAAAACAATAATGAATACAAGAGAGTTCGTTATCGATTCCCACCTCTTTTGATGACAAGCCTCGCATACCTTGAGATCCATAATCCACGAGTTCGTTCTTTAGATCGATCGTTGTTAATAAAGATTAATTGTTAATCACACAAGCACTCTAAAGGTTATCCAAAAGGCTCACACAAGGCTCATGACACAATCTTATACAATTCTCTAATAATAAGTTAAATGAACTACCTAATGGTTCTAAGCCCATTTATGGTTCTACACCTTTTCATTATCAATCTTTAGCATAAAAAAGGTTTACTAATTCCATTAGGTAGAATCTATAGTCCATTTGATAAGTCGAAAGAATATCTACAACCTTGTATAAGGAACTAAAGGTTAATTCAGACCACAAAGGTCAAGTCCACTAAACTCGGCCCAATACACAAGGCCCAGTCCACTCGGGCCAACTAACGGTCTCTAACAGTTAAAGGGTCAACTAACAGTCAACGTCTACTCAAGGTCAAGTCCAGGTCAAATGGTCAAAGTCAATTGGTGAAATCCAACTCGGTCAACTGAGTTAACTCAGGTCAAGATAGGGAACTCGGTGAGTCAAAACGATTCAACTCATTAAAATATCCGAGTCAAGGTAGCCTAGGTCGGTCGAGGTTACTGCACTGGCTGAAAAGCTCAATGCCAAAGCCTTTGCACATGCCAGGACCATTTGCTTTCGAACCAAAAGAATACTAATGCACAAACAAGGTGCAACACCTAACTGCCAAGACTAAAATGATGCAACACAACAAGTCAAAACTCCAAACATCTTCTACTCCTTTAACAATTCAATTCAATCTAAACAACATCTAAAACCCCCCATTACAACACTATCACAATCAAGTCAGCTGAACTTCATAATTCTAAACTTCAACTACAACTCGCAATTGCATCTATTTAGTTCTATCACATGCTCAACCAAACTTCAACAGTTGTAACTGAACCATGACTTGTTTCTACTTCAGTTCAGAATAACACAGTTAGAATCTTCACTGCATCAATTACAAATCCTGCAGTCTCAATAACACACCCACCAACCTCGGTTACAAACTTGAACCAAAATCTTCATAGATGTAATACCTGTTCATTACCTAACCGTATTGTAGTCAATTCATCTCCATCTATAATCACCAATCACTCACATCATCACCACTGAATTCAATCTCCAAGTAAAAGCCTAACATTCATCTAAACTTCAACTCAGACACCTCCAACTTCCAACACACAAATAATTACAGAACTTCCACCATACACATCAAACTCCATATCAATCCCAGCAACAATTATGACCAATCCTTCTCAATAGACTGCAGGTCTACATAGTTCTACTATCACATTTTCAAGACATAGTTCTACTATCCTTCTCAATTATGACCAATCCTTCTCAATAGACTGCATGTCTACATAGTTCTACATAGTTCTACTAGCACATTTTCAAGACCTCCACCTGAAGTAGCACTTGATTTACTTGTTGAAGCCACTGAGATCCATTCATCTTTAACAGTTCAACACAATAAACACCAACAAAACATTTATGCTCTACATCTGCAATTCATTGACTTCATGTCTTCATACTTTCATCTGTTATAAACCCTCACTTCTCGAGTTCAGTTCAAGTTCAATATTGTCATCTCAACAGCTCATGAACTGCTATCTAACTTGACCATCTAGATAAACATCATCACCTGGAGTTTAACCCAGAAATTCACAACTAATTCAATATCCAACCATACTTGAATAACAACAGCATCACTTGTAACACCATCTCAATCCAGACTAACACACACCATCACTATCTGAGACACAACTCAGAATTCTTACACCACCACCAATTAAGTTGAACAACACCACAACCATTGCTATCTTATATGACTGGTAAACACCCAAATCATCTTCATGCTTCATAACCAATTCACTTCATAAATGCCCAAATTATCAACTTCATTATATTTGAAACTTCACTTCCCCTGTATCTCAACATGACCTATGCTACAACCACAACTCCATCTTTTCCACTCAACAGCTCCCAACTTCAACATCCTCAAGTCACAGAACCCTAATTTTAATCCACTAACAGAACCCCAAATCATCTCAGGCCACACTAAAACTCCTAATTCCTTAAACCGCAATTTCTTCATCTCTGTGGTTAAACTTCACAATTAACCAAACCCCAATTCATCTTCATCGGTAATTCTCATCTCAGAAAACCTAATCCTCATCTCCAATTTATCAAAACCCTAACTTGAAACTCAATTATCTTAAAAAACTTAAAATTAAATCCTATAGAATCATCTAGACTTCAATCAAACCCAAACCCAACTAATAATTTACCAATGCAAACTCGATTTCATAAAGAAATAACAACAGATAAAGAACCCCAATTAAATTCTCTGTTTACCTTTTATTTTCGATTCAACACGGAAAATATTCACTTGACAAATCAAAATCAACCCCTCGGTCCTTGATCATTAACAACTCAATTCATCATCAATTCTACCACGAACCCTATTACGAAACCCTAACTCACGATTTACAGCAGCAACCAAATCATCTTCTTTTCGTGCTCAAACAACTACAACATCATCACCTTCGATTCAACGTCTAACAAGTTTTACTATGAACTTCTCAAGATTTAACTCAGTTCTATGAATTGAATTCGATGAGAGGAAGAAACGAGAAGAATGCAGAGAAAAGAATAAGAAAAGAAGAAGAAGAGAAAGAAGAAAGAAAAGATAAGATAAGAAGCAAATCTTCTCGACTTGGTCTTGATAAGGCCGGCCAAAATGCTAAAGGCACCCGAGAAACGGATAAGGGCAGCCAGGCGGTTTAAAAGCAAAAATGGTATTTTGCACTTCATACTAATTTGATGATATCTTCTATGTCCGGTATCCGAGTGACACGTTCGAGTAGTCTATTTCGTATAACTTTTCGAGACCCATTCAACGGTACTAATTTCATATCTAGGTCGTTGTTAGATTAAATTTTATTAATTAAAATCCCGTTAACTAATCGAGTCATTAGTGGTTAAATCGTGTCTTGACGGGTCTAATAGCGTTGACGAACTTGAGGGTCGTTACAGCGACCGTACCTGAATTGATGTGAGGGTTTAATTCGCTCTCAACTACATTTCAGTCCGAAGTTAATTGGTAGTAGGCTAGTGTCTGTAGCAAAGTTTAATACAGTTTGGTGTTCAAATGCTGGACTAGGTCCCTGGGTTTTTTACGCATTTGCCGGTTTCCTCGTTAATAAAATTTACGGGTACATGTGTTTTTTCGCATTATATTGTTTATCTTTATAATTGAAATATCATAGGTTATCTTGATGCGTGTCGTAACCACAACAAATTAATCGAGATATTTCCCACTAATGCTTGGTAATAAGAGATCGTTCCCACAGAGATGTGTAATTGATAGGTTATTTGATCGGCAAAATAAAGTAAAAGATAAAGGGAGATTGTTTTAAAGTAAAATAAAAAGAAACAAATAAAAGAAAGAGATGATCAAGGAGTCCTTCGACGTTACAAACGTTAAGCTGGATTAGAATACTTATATATCTTTCGTTAGAACCATTCATCACCAACCGTAGAATAACAACTAGATCGAGTGTCATTCCCAAAACTCCTTCTATCACTAGATAGGAAAGTTCATAACTACCAGATTCACATTCAACGAACCACCAAGTAGTAGATCACTCAAGGTGTAATCAATCGAACGCTTTAAGCTCTGTGAATTTAGGTTGAACCCGGTAGTTGAACTCTTAGATCAAGGCCCACTTGCTGATGTAATCTTCACTCGCAATAGCTCCAGAATCCCTCTACAAGGTCTCGCGATGTCTACTTGTGTAGAGAGTCAATCGATGATTACTTATCTCATAACTTCTACTAAGCGATAGAACAATCCAATTAGTATGCATCCAAAATCAATCTAAGAATCACCCATAAACATTAGATGTAGTGAAAACAAACGATAAAATGATTAAAACTCCAAACAAACTTGTATAATAATAAAACGATAACATTGAATTCATCCTCAACCAACAAAGGTTTAGCTAGACATGATTACAAAGAGAATGGGTTCCCCTAAAGGGGTAAACCCTAGGTTTGATGTGAAAGATGTAATATGGGAGGCGAGAATTGTGTCTCCCAAGGTATAGTATATCTTCTTAAGGATGTGGATGTCTTCTTATATAGAACTCTCAAAGTTAGGCTTTAGAATCCTTAGGGGCCGTGTTTCCTTGAGTTAAAAAAGTCAATTTTGCGTCCAAATATGTCCCAAAAAGTTGCAAGGTTCGGCTCATAAGGCCTTTCCTGGACGGACGACAAGTGAAAATTACTCTAGGCGATCATCAGGTTCGGCTCACTTGATTAGAATGATTTTGAGCCGAATACTCTCTTGTATACTCTTCGAAAATCTTGATTTTTAAGCTCCAGTTCAGCTGACTCGAGTGATGAAGTTATCGGCCGAACCTCTCCACAGTATCTTCAAGTCTTTCAATCTTGTTTGCCTATAACTTCTTCGTCCGAACTCGGAATGACCTCATTATTTTTGCGTTCTTTTCGTATTCTCGTTCTCTTTAAGATGGTATTAAGAACTCCTAGATTTGAATGAGTTGAATTTGTATCTTGGTCCTTCCTTCATTGATAGACTCCACTTCCTTGTTCATTTAAGCACTTTATAGCTCATTTTGGATGATTCACTGATATGACACATAAACTAGAAAATAATCAACAAGTAATATGCAAAAATTATAGCTAAAACAAGTATGGAATTGACATTCTAAACATGTAAATTAAGCACTTATCAAATTCCCCACACTTAGCTTTTGCTAGTCCTCGAGCAAACTACCTAAAATACAACAACTCCATGTCGTCGAGGATATGAATGCACTTAGCTAATGCAACATGCCTTTAAACCCCTAGGTGTCCCTAGTGGACGAGTTATAGTCTCGTGAGGGCTTACGAGAAGTATACCCACAAAACCTGCTCCAACTTCAAAGCGTTCCAAACTTCCCAAGCATCAAAAGTTATGAGAACATAGAAGTTTCTGCATGCTAGTAATAAGAAGTTAAAAATACCAAACAACATATTCTCATTCTTAAATGTTGAGTGAGAAATAACCACACCATAATTAGAGAACACGTGTTTGAGAGCGATCAATAAGCATTTACCTCGACTTATGCCTCACTTAAAAGGATTTTATGATAATTGCACTCAATAAGACGGATTTTTATGGGCCTCACATTTGTGCATGTAGGAATGAAGAGAGAAATTATACACACGTTGAATGGTGGGAAGGAAACCTTAGAATTATTTACGGAGACCCCACAAAATCGTGGGAAAAAAATATTTTTCTGATGATCTTTAAGAAAGGAAATCAACTACTATTATCTAGGATGAGAGTACTTACCACCTTCACATCCGATGGAAATGTTGATAACACCACTCTCACAATATCCAATAGAACTTCCTTCCTTCGGTTCGTCTTCTTCATCTTCTCGGTCTTCGTCTTCGGTCTTCAACCATTGATGATAAACTCTTGAACTTCATAAAACTTTGACAATTGTAACTCTTTTCCTCTATTCCTTGTTGCTTGAAACTTCCTTATAGATTTTTCTTCCTTCTCCACGGCTTTATTAAATAAATAAAAACAATATAACAAAAAATTTCTTGTCTAACTTATTTTTCTTCTTTTTTTTTTTAGTGAGACAAGAAAAATAATACAAAAATAACAATGGAAATAGCCATGGGTGAAGTACTTTACCGCTTGATTCTTCACAACTTGTATTGTCTCGTATCATAAACTCCAATAACTCTCATCCTTTGATTTTCTTCACTCTTGTAATAAGTCTTCATACTTAGATATAGAATTCCGCTCCTTATTTGTAAGTCTTCAACATGTATATAAAAATCTTCTCATTGTATGTTGCTTTACTTGGATATGAAATTTGCTCTTCCTTGAATTGTTGCTTGTAAACCTTAAACGTCCTCAACTTTCCTGGTAGATTTTAATGTCGCTCACTTGTTGATGATGATGGTGTTTATGGACTGTTGTTGGACGAGAGAGAGAATGGTGCTAAGCGCAAATCAAACTACAAGAAGGTGGTTTTCATCTATAGACGTCACCCTCATGATTGACAAAATTAGCACTCAAGAGATCAAATAGAGTAGTGCTTCTATTGGTGGGAGGTTGGGTAGCTCACCATTTTACCCCGAATTAACGTACGGTGACACACACTCAAAAGAAAGCTCTTTAGTCAGCTACTAAGAAAATTTGGTCTGGTGCCTCTGTTGATTTGAAAATAGTTAGTCTCCACTAATGATCGATAAGCAACTCTAATAATGCATTTCTATCTGCTCCTTATTTGCATCACCGGCATGATTAAATCCATTATTTAACACTCTAACAAGCAAGAAATCCAAACGTAATTCCCTAACACTTCCAAGTCCAGTTATGTCGGTCAGAATTCTCTATGTAAACATACCTAGAAGTATGCAAGTGACTCTAAAATCTCTACAAGTTTGAGTTTTTTTTTTTATCCAATATTTACAAATTTTTTGAAAAACTCTATATGCAAAATATCCAAACACTCCCCCACACTTCAACTTTACATTGTCCTCAATGTAATTGACTCGTCCTAAGTAAAGTCAAGGTGGGAAATCCTAATATGATATGCAAAAGAAGAAAACTAAAAACAAAAGGATAGAAAATACAAAACCTATGGGTTTCCTCCCATTCAACGCTTAGTTTAACGTCCTCAGCCTGTCCTTTTCGTTATCGGCCGTACACCAACAATCTGAAAATCTGGTAGTCCGCCCAGAAAACAATCTGCAATTCTAATAACAACTTCACAAAAACATTAACACAAGATATAAATATTGATGCTATCACTTTATTGAAGTTTCCCCCACACTTAGTCCTTTCTACACTCGGAAGTGGATGGAGAACATAAAACTCGGGGACTTCAAAAGGTTCTTCAGCTTGGTGAACCTGCACAATGCTAGAATCAAACACATCAAGTGGTGGATACTTAGAAGCAAAATAATCCGTTAAAACTTTGGAAGCACATAACTCCAATCCTAAGTGAGGTATTTTCCTAAAAGTTGGGTTAATAACTCGTTGAGAATCTACTTCAATTGGATGAAAAGGATCAATAGATATTAAATTATGTAAAGGATTAGACAAACCTTGTTCGAGATCCTCATCTTTCTTAGTTAACAGTGAATTATTTACCTCAAGTATGTCGAGGTCCCCTATCAAACTTTTAATTTCCGCTTCAACCGAAATCTCAGCATCATTATATTCCTTGACAAGCTCAATTGGGTCTTCCACAACTTCAATCAATTTGGTTTCATCCTCAATCTCTATCTCTTCAACAATCTCGTCATCGAAATCAGAATCCTCTTCAAAATCTTCAATATTGAAACGACGTTCGAATTCCATATCTATGGCCTTATTAATTTCGTCAAGAATATTTTGTGATGCACCGGCTTCTTCGGTTGGTTATATCGTGCATATAGTTTCTGATGTTAACACGCTTTTCACCATTATGCACAATCTCCTCTTTTGGAAAGAGTGAAGGAAAAACACGATAACGTGGAGTAGGTCTTGATTCGATATCATAACTTTTTAGTTCAAAACTCTCTTTCGTGCACATTACTAGAAAACAATTGATCGGAAGCATAACTATCCTTCCAACCTCTTGATTGTTCACTTACATTCCCATCATAAGGTTGTTGACATGTATGAGAATATCCATAAGGTTCCGTGGGATATTGATCATAGCCAAAAGATTGGTTTTCATTATACCCATAGGATGGTTGGTGGTTGTTATAAAAATGAGGTTGAATTCAAATTGATTACCACTGTGATATGAGTGATCTTTTGCTCGTACATGTTATTTCGTAAGGAAACATGACAACTCACAAGATAGAGAAAATCAAAACAAAAATAAAATAAAATAAAAACAAGCTAAAAAAATAACAAATCAATTAGCAACTTCTCCCGTGCATCGCGCAAAATTTGATGCGTGTCGTAACCACAACAAATTAATCGCGATATTTCCCACTAATTAAAGCGGTAATATAGTAGTAAGGGATCGTTCCCATAGAGAGTTGTGTAATTGATAGGTTATTTGATCAGCAAAATAAAGTAAAAGATAAAGGGGATTGTTGTAAAGTAAAATAAAAAGAAACAAATAAAAGAAAGAGATGATCAAGGAGTCCTTCTCCGTTACCAAACGTTAACTGGATTAGAATACTTATCTATCTTTCGTTAGAACCATTCATCACCAATTGTAGAATAACAGACTAGATCGGTGTCATTCCCAAAACTCCTTCGACCCCAGGATCTGGAAGTTCTCGACTACCCAGATTTTATTCAACGAACCAACAAGTAGTAGATCACTCGAGGTGTAATCCATCGAACGCTTTAAGCTTTGTGAATTTAGGTTGATCCCAGTAGTTGAACTCTTAGATCAAGGTCCACTTGCAGATGTTATCTTCACTCGCAATGGCTCCACATAATCCCTCTGCAAGGTCTCGCGATGTCTACTTGTGTAAAGAGTCAAACGACGATTACTTATCTCATAACTTATACTAGCGATAGAACAATCAATAGACTAATCTAGTCTGCATCCCAAATCAATCTAAGAATCACCCATAAACATTAGATGTAGTGAAAACAAACGATAAAATGATTAAAACTCCAAACAAACTTGTATTATAATAAAGCTTCACGTTAGAACATTGAATTCATCCTCAACCAACAAAGGTTTAGCTAGACATGATTACAAAAGAGAATGTGTTCCCCCTAAATGGGTAAACCCTTGGTTTTGATGTGAAAGATGTAATATGGGAGGTAGAATTGTGTCTCCCAAGGTATGGTATATCTTCTTAAGGCTCTGGATGTCTTCATATATAGAACACTCAAAGTTAGGCTTTAGAATCCTTCCGGGACCGTGTTTCCTTGAGTTAGAAGTCAATTTCGCGTCCAAATATGTCCCAGAAAGTTTTCAGGTTTGGCTCATAACTTGCCGACCTTTCCCGGACGAACCTTACAAGTGAAAATTACTCCAGGCGATCACCAGGTTCGGCTCACTTGATTAGATTGATTTTGAGACGAATACTCTCCTGTATACTCTTCGAAAATCTTGATTTTTAAGCTCGAGTTCAAGCTGACTCAGGCTGATGAAGTTATCAGCCGAACCTCTCCCTATATCTTCAAGTCTTTCAATCTTGTTTTGCCTATAACTTCTTCGTCCGAACTCGGAATGACCTCATTCTTTTTGCGTTCTTTTCGTATTCTCGTTCTCTTTAAGATGTTATTAAGAACTCCTAGATTTGAATGAGTTGAATTTGTCTGTTGGTCCTTCCTTCATTGATGTACTCCACTTCCTTGTTTATTTATGCACTTTATAGCTCCTTTTTGGATGATTCACCTGATATGACACATAAACTAGAAAATAATCATAATAACAAGTAATATGCAAGAGTTATAGCTAAAACAAGTATGGAATTGACATTCCAAACATGTAAATTAAGTACTTATCAAATTCCCACACACTTTGCTTTTGCTAGTCCTCGAGCAAACTACCTAAAATACAACAACTCCGTGTCGTCGAGGATATAGATGCACTTAGCTAATGCAACATGCCTTTAAACCCCTAGGTGTCCCTAGTGGATGAGTTATAGTCTCGTGAGGGATTACGAGAGGTATACCCACAAAACCTGCTCCAACTTCAAAGCATTCCGACCCAAGCATCCAAAGAGTTATGAGGACATAGAGTTTCTACATGCTAGTAATAAGAAGTTAGAAATACCAAAGAACGTATTCTCATTCTTAAATGTTGAGTGAGAAATAACCACACCATAATTAGAGAACACGTGTTTTAGAGCGATCAATAAGCATTTCGCCTCGACTTACGCCTCACTTAAAAGGATTTTATGATAATTGCACTCAATAAGGCGACTTTTTATGGTTCTCACATGTGTGCGGGTAGGAATGAAGAGAGAAATTCTACACACATTGAATGGTGGGAAGGAAACCTTAGAATTATTTACATAGACCCCCACAGATCGTGGGAAAAAAATATTTTTCTGATGATCTCTAAGAAAGGAAATCAACTACTATTATCGAGGATGAGAGTACTTACCACCTTCACATCCGATGGCAATGTTGATAACACCACTCTCACAATATCCAATAGAAATGTCTCCTTCCTTCGGCTCGTCTTCTTCATCTTCTCGGTCTTCTTCTTCGGTCTTCAACCATTGATGATAAACTCTTGAACTTCATAAAACTTTGACAATTGTAACTCTTTTCCTCTATTCCTTGTTGCTTGAAACTTCCTTATAGATTTTTCTTCCTTCTCCACGGCCTTATTAAATAAATAAAAACAATATAACAAAAATTTTCTTGTCTAACTTTTTTTTTCCTTTTTTAGTGAGACAAGAAAAGCAATACAAAATTAACAATGGAAATAGCCATGGGTGAAGTAATTTACCGCTTGATTCTTCACAACTTGTATTGTCTCGTATCATAAACTTCAATAACTCTCATCTTTTGATTTTCTTCGCTCTTGTAATAAGTCTTCATACTTAGATATAGAATTCGGCTCCTTATGTATAAGTCTTCAACATTTATATAAAAATCTGCTCATTGTATGTTTCTTTACTTGGATATGAAATTTGCTCTTCCTTGAATTGTTGCTTGTAAACCTTAAACATCCTCAACTTTCTGGTAGATTTTGATGTCGCTCCCAAGCTTGTTGATGATGATGGTGTTTCTATGGACTGTTGGAGAGAGAGAATGGTGCTAGCGCAAATCAAACTACAAGAAGGTGGTTTTCATCTATAGGCGTCACCCTCATGATTGACAAAACTAGCACTCAAGAGATCAAAGAGTAGTGCTTCTATTGGTGGGAGGTTGGGTAGCTTACCATTTTACCGAATTAGCGTACGATGACACACACTCAAAGAAAGCTCTTTAGTCGGCTCTTAAGAAAATTTGGTCAGGTGCCTCTGTTGATTTGAAAATAGTTAGTCTCCACTAATGATCGATAAAGCAACTCTAATAATGCATTTCTCTCTGCTCCTTATTTGCATCACCGACATGATTAAATCCATTATTTAACACTCTAACAAGCAAAAATCCAAACGTAATTCCCTAACACTTCCAAGTTCGGTTATGTCCGATTCGAGAATTCTCTATGTAAACATACCTAGAAGTATGCTAGTGACTCTAAAATCTCTACAAGTTTGAGTTTTTTTTTTTTTCAATATTTATAAATTTTTGAAAAACTCTATATGCAAAATATCCAAACACTCCCCACACTTCAACTTTACATTGTCCTCAATGTAATTGACTCAAATCTAAGTAAAGTCAAGGTGGGAAATCCTAATATGATATGCAAAAAGAAAACTAAAAACAAAAGGATAGAAAATACAAAACCTATGGGTTTGCCTCCCATTCGCGCTTTAGTTTAACGTCCTCGGCTGTCCTTTTCGTTATCGGACGTACACCATCAATCGAAAATCGGTAGTCCGCCCCGAAAACAATCGTAATTCTAACGACGACTTCACAAAAACATTAGCACAAGATATAAATATTGATGCTATCACTTTATTGAAGTTTCCCCACACTTAGTCCTTTCTACACTCGGAAGTGGATGGAGAACATAAAACTCGGGGACTTCAAAAGGTTCTTCAGCTTGGTGAACTTGCACAATGCTAGAATCAAACACATCAAGTGGTGGATACTTAGAAGCAAAATAATCCGTTAAAACTTTGGAAGCACATAACTCCAATCCTAAGTGAGGTATTTTCCTAAAAGTTGGGTTAATAACTAGTTCATAATCTACTTCAATTGGATGAAAATGATCAATAGATATTAAATTATGTAAAGGATTAGACAAACCTTGTTCGAGATCCTCATCTTTCTTAGTTAACAGTGAATTATTTACCTCAAGTATGTTGAGGTTCTCTATCAAACATTTAATTTCTGCTTCAACCGAAATCTTAGCATCATTATACTCCTTGACAAGCTCAATTGGGTCTTCCACAACTTCAATCAATTTGGTTTCATCCTTAATCTCTACCTCTTCAACAATCTCGTCCCGGAAATCGAGAATCCTCTTCAAAATCTTCACTATTGAAATGACGTTCGAATTCCATGTCTATGGCCTTATTAATTTCGTCAAGAATCTCTTGTGATGCACCGACTTCTTCCAGTTGGTTGTATCGTGCATGCATATAGTTTTACGATGTTAACACGCTTTTCACCATTATGCACAATCTCCTCTTTTGGAAAGAGTGAAGGAAAAACACGATAAAGTGGAGTAGGTCTTGATTCGGTATCATAACTTTTTAGTTCAAAACTCTCTTTCGTATGCACATTACTAGAAAACAAGCTGATTAGAAGCATAACTATCCTTCCATCCTCGTGATTCTTCACTTGCATGCCCGTCATAAGGTTGTTGACATGTATGAGAATATCCATAAGGTTCTGTGGGATATTGATCATAGCCAAAAGATTGGTTTTGATTATACCCATAGGATGGTTGGTGGTTGTTATAAAAATGAGATTGAAATCCAAATTGATTACCACTGTGATATGAGTGATCTTGTGCTCCGTACATTATTTCCGTAAGGAAACATGACGACTCACAAGATAGAGAAAATCAAAACAAAAATAAAATAAAAATAAAAACAAGCTAAAAAAATAACAAATCAATTAGCAAATGCTCCCCGGAAGCGGTACCAAAATTTGATGCGTGTCGTAACCACAACAAATTAATCGAGATATTTCCCACTAATTAACTGGTAATATAGTAAGGGATCGTTCCCACAGTATTTGTGTAATTGATAGTTATCGGCAATATAAAGTAAAAGATAAAGGGGATTGTTTTAAAGTAAAGTAAAAAGAAACAAATAAAAGAAAGAGATGATCAAGGAGTCCTTCGCCATTACCAAACGTTAACTGGATTAGAATACTTATCTATCTTTCGTTAGAACTATTCATCACCAACCGTAGAATAACAGCTAGATCAGTGTCATTCCCAAAACTCCTTCTATCACTGGATACGGAAGTTCTCGACTACCAGATTCTATTCAACGAACCACCAAGTAGTAGATCACTCGGGGTGTAATCCAATCGAACGCTTTAAGCTTTGTGAATTTAGGTTGATCCCATGAGTTGAACTCTTATATAAAGGTCCACTTGTTGATGTTAGCTTCACTCGCAATAGCTCCACAGAATCCCTCTGCAAGGTATGGCGATGTCTACTTGTGTAGAGAGTCAATCGACGATTACTTATCTCATAACTTCTAATAGCGATAGAAAAATCAATAGACTAATCTAGTATGCATCCCAAATCAATCTAAGAATCACCCATAAACATTAGATGTAGTGAAAACAAACGATAAGATGATTAAAACTCCAAACAAACTTGTATAATAATAAAGCTTCACGTTAGAACATTGAATTCATACTCAACCAACAAAGGTTTAACTAGACATGATTTCAAAAGAGAATGGGCTCCCCCTAAATGGGTAAACCCTAGGTTTTGACGTGAAAGATGTAATATGGGAGGTAGAATTGTGTCTCTCAAGGTATGGTATATCTTCTTAAGGCTATGGATGTCTTCTTATATAGAAATCTCAAAGTTAGGCTTTAGAATCCTTCCGGGACCGTGTTTCCTTGAGTTAGAAGTCAATTTCGCGTCCAAATATGTCCCAGAAAGTTGTCAGGTTCGACTCATAACTTTGGGCCTTTCCGGGACAGACACGACAAGTGAAAATTACTCAGGGCGATCACCAGGTTCGGCTCACTTGATTAGATTGCTTTTGAGCCGAATACTTTCCTGTATACTCTTCGAAAATCTTGATTTTTAAGCTCCAGGTTCGGCTGATTCGAGCTGATGAAGTTATCAGCCGAACCTCTCCTGTATCTTCAAGTCTTTCAATCTTGTTTTTCCTATAACTTCTTCGTCCGAACTCGGAATGACCTCATTCTTTTTGCGTTCTTTTCGTATTCTCGTTCTCTTTAAGATGGTATTAAGAACTCCTAGATTTGAATGAGTTTAATTTGTATCTTGGTCCTTCCTTCATTGATAGACTCCACTTCCTTGTTCATTTAAGCACTTTATAGCTCATTTTTGGATGATTCAACTGATATGACACATAAACTAGAAAATAATCATAATAACAAGTAATATGCAAGAATTATAGCTAAAACAAGTATGGAATTGACATTCTAAACATGTAAATTAAGCACTTATCATGTACGTAAATCAGTCAAAGTAGATATATCCATCCTTGTTTGTTAGATACGACTTGATTGATTCTTGGATATTGATTTTTGAGATCGTCCAAGTACTTTCACATGTAATCAGGTTTACAGATTCGGTTCTATAAACTTTTTGATTGTGAGAGAAAAAGATATAAGCTCTTCATATAATTCCTTGATTGAAATTCATTAAGTTGAACTCTCAGAATTGTATTCGAGTTTAGTCCATACAGGTTGCCTAAGAAAAAGTTGTTGGTGTATCTTGGTACCCCAAGTGTTTTCACATCTCCATTCCGTCAGCTTCTCCATATCACTTATAATTTTAAACCATTTGACTCGACCATCACACTTGATTTGAGCTTTATGTTCCTCCTTCTTAGAATTAAGCTTATCAACCGGTAGAGACTCATGAAAATCAATTTGTGAGGGCACTGGTTGAATGACTTTCTTCAACATATTATTATCCTTCAAAAACTTATTCAACTCATTGAGCAGAATCCTCTAATAATACACTAGCACCACACGAAATACAAATAGCATATGATCTATTCTCATCTCCTCTTTTGACTCTTGAAATTCTTAGGTACATGCCATCATCATTATATCCGATTTCACAAAGAAAAGAAGATTTTCTTTCCCTCTTAGGCCATTTGTTTTTCGTCGAGTTCTCAATTGCCTCTTGAATCACTTTACCTAACCAATACAACACCTCTCCTGAAAAATGCAACAATGACCTGAAACCACCCATTTTCCTTTCTTCAAGTTTGTTTACCTTCCGAGTTCCTAAAGATTCCACTGAGATATGAATTATTTTTCCTCTCCAAGTAGAGTGGCTTCGCTCTTTCTCTCTCCATCGCTCTCTCCATCCCCTGGTCTATTCATGGTCATTTTTGTATTCATTTTAGTCACTTCAATACTTTTATCAGCCTATTTGGTGATCAATTAATACTTCTTGGTTAATAAAACTAAACATCTATTAATCGACCAAACAAAAATTAACTGATCAAATAAATCAGTCATTAACGAAAAAGGCTAGTAAATAATTTTTTGGTTTACTTCGAAATGATCCGTTTTTGTCTTTTAGTGATATACCTCAAACTATTAGGTGTACTTTTTTTCTAACAGGCAGCGAGGTTTTTATCATGATTTATATGGGATGATACATGCATTGTTAACTGTTGATATCATTTAACCAATCCAATGGTCAGAATCGCTTAAGACCTTTCTGTCCCAGATAAAATGGTATTAGCCCATAGTAAACTGGTATCAACCCATATCAATCATGGTTTTTATAGGGCGCACGGAGTAAAATTTAAGCACCTCAAAATAAATATGTGACGGCAAACCGGATATATATAATAAGGGTATCGGGGTCAAGTGGTTTACTCATTCTCCACACCTCAGTCCTCGCCTCCCTTTTATTCTTTCCCTCCAAAATTTCCTCTCTCAGAAAAAACCCTTAGATTGCAAATCTTAACCCTTTTATTTTAACTTCAAAATCCCAGAGCAGTAGTAGAGAGAGATAGGGTTCTAGAGAAGGAGATGGCAAAAGACGAAGAAGATTTGAGAGGCGAACTAGAAGAGAGATTGATAAACGAGGAATACAAAATATGGAAGAAAAACACACCATTTTTGTACGATCTAGTTATAACCCATGCTTTAGAATGGCCATCTTTGACTGTTCAATGGTTACCTGATAGAGAAGAACCGGCTGGTAAAGATTATTCAGTGCAGAAAATGATTTTAGGGACTCATACTTCTGATAGTGAACCTAATTATTTGATGTTAGCACAAGTTCAGTTACCTTTAGAAGATGCTGAAAATGATGCTCGTCAGTATGATGATGAGCGTGGGGAGATTGGTGGGTTTGGCTGTGCTAATGGAAAGGTATAATTTTCATTGAGTAAAATCTAGGGTTTTTATTTTTTCTTAATTAGGGTTTTGTAAGTTGCCAAGTTGTTTTATCTTTTGATTTCTGGGTTTCTTTTGTAATTGACAAGTGAAAAGGTGTTATTTGATTAACTTATAAACATGAAGTTAGGTAATTCTGAACTTTTAGGGTTTAGGGAGTTTAATTTCAGTTGTCCAAGGGGATCTGTACTGTTAATTTCATGTTGGGTTTCTTTTGTTGGAATTCAGTGATATATAGTTAATACTAGGTAATTTGTTACTTTCATCAAATGGGTCTTGGTCTGATAAACGAGTTGGTTCTGAATAATTTGCTTATATTTGCTGAATGCATTTATAAAGTTCTTATGTTTTCACTGATTGACTAATAAGATTGATCCCTACCGAAACCTTCGAAATTTATGAATTTGAAAGTACAAATTTCGAAGGGGTAGAATGAGAATGAAAAATTCATAGATACAGATTCTTATGTTTTGAATTTATAAAATTCTTATGTTTTAAATGTGGCACCGAGATTGCCGGAACCTTGATGGTTGCACCTCACATGTAACAGCTATTTACTTATCCTATAGGATATCTCTCTCATGTGGCTATAAATCGATATCTGTTTCTTTGTAGCGGAAGTTTTGCTTTTACATTTTTCTTGTTTGACATGCTGTTATATAATTCGTTTGTATGGTTGTCATTTGAAAATAGCAGTTACCAGCAGAAAATTTGATTGTTGATGGTCTCGGTACTGCAATCACCGATATATTTGATACAACCAGTTAAACTTTGTTTACATACTTGGTACAATTTTCTTGTGAATAATTAGTGGCTTATCCTTCTAAATTCCGTTTGTGCTTTTTGCTGTATATAGTCAAGACATTACCAGCCTTACAGGACCCATATCTGTGGTGACAGCCCATCACTTTTTAGCTCAAATCACCATATTATATGCATAATGAATCTCAACTCAAGGAGGCTCACTCCCTGTCTTGTGTTATATGCATGTTGTTTTGTGAATAACCTAAGTGTTAGACATAGTTGTAAGTAGTAGAATCTAGTTAAATATGGCTGCACTCTTATTGATATAATGTGCTGATTTGGATTGCATTTTCAGGTGCAAATAATTCAGCAAATAAATCATGATGGAGAGGTTAATCGCGCTCGTTATATGCCTCAAAACCCTTTTATCATTGCCACGAAGACAATTAGCGCAGAGGTCTATGTTTTTGACTATAGCAAACACCCGTCTAAGCCTCCACTTGATGGCGCATGCAGTCCGGATCTTAGGTTGAGGGGCCACAACACTGAAGGGTATGGATTATCTTGGAGTCAGTTCAAGCAAGGACATCTACTGAGTGGCTCAGATGATGCTCAGATATGTTTATGGGATGTCAATGCAACTCCTAAAAATAAGGTTCTTGAGGCCCAACAAATTTTCAAGGTAAGAGTCGTAATATATCATACAGTTCTACAGCAGTCGATGTCTATGTCTGTTAATTTGAGAACTGAGGTCGCGCATAAGCTACTTTTCGGGAAAAGAGAAAAAAATGCTATCCAGGTTAACCACATTCTATATGATAAAAGTTGTAGTTGGGAAGAAGTCATAACTGTAGTCCTATAAAGTTCTTGTTAATTAAGGCGAACCACATCTCACACATTTATTTTTTGGTTAATGTAGAGCCATGATGGTGTTGTGGAAGATGTTGCTTGGCATCTGAGGCATGAGTACTATTTTGGCTCTGTTGGGGATGATCAAAACCTGTTTATATGGGATCTGCGGAATTCATCAGTTACCAAGCCAGCCCAATCTGTCCGTGCGCATGACGGTGAGGTGAGTTTCAAGATTCCCTCAATTCTCAATTCTGCCAGATTTATCTGGGAGTCGCATAGAGCTGTTTATTTGTCTTTCCAGTTGACTCTTGGGGTACATTTAATTCTTCTTTTGGCTCAATGTTGCGATTGTTGCCGAAATCCAATTCAATTGCTTCTCTTCTAAAAATCTCAGAGCTTATTTCGTGGATTATGCATATTGCCGGGAATGCACATATATTAAGGAAGTATAATACTATACGTGGTTTAACCTTACCAGCACATTTTGATGTAGACAGTATGATTATTTAACTTTATCAATAATGGATGGGATTTGTTTGAGTCAGAATTTTATATGGAGAAATCACAAGTTGCAGGAATGAGCATAGCTGCACTTTTAGTGATTCGTTAACTTGATCAGGTAATAGTATGCCAAACAAGTAATATAGGGTACAAAAGACCCATGGTCTTCTGTGATGTTAACTTAATTTATAGTCTGAAATGGAGGATGGCTCAAAAGGTGCAATAGGATTTTCTTCTGTTTAATACAATAACAAAGTTTAGGTATAAAGGTGGTACTTTTAAGCATCATTGGTGCTCAGAAATCTGCACACTATATCTATTCAATCGCTTTGATAAAACTAGGGTGCATCCAAAACTGTGATGAACTTTCATTTACTTTACCAAAATGATAGAGTTAGTATAAGCTGGCAATTTTTAACATTATTGGCGTTCTGAGAATGATGCGTAGTAACTCCTTAGTTTCTTGAAATCTTTTAGTTTCAAGTATAGAAATGATGTAAAAACTCTGGGTGTCTAATTTGGTTAGTTTTGGATTTCGAATAATTGTTATACCAAGGAAATTCAAACGGGTAGAGGGGAACTTTCTTGGAAAGCTCTGCTAGATCCGTTGCTTTTACAGTACTCTTCATATCAAGATGCAATTGCTGTTAGTAGGCTATTGTAGGGGTAGAAAGCATGTTTGGGTTGATTACTTGATAAGCGGGGGTCTTGCTTGTTATCATCATCTGGTGACCAGATTCTGGCTTATGTTCCTCACTCATTTAGATTAAATGATTGGGTGTAACAGGAATAGTTAATATAATCTTCTAGAGGATTGCATGTTGTTTAAGTTGCCATAAGTAACTCTAACATGAATTCACTGGTCTGGCATTAAGTTTATTATATGTAGTTGTACCACCAAGGGCATCATGGCAAGACTAAGAAATAGAATAGTGTTAGAGAGCATGGATATTGTGAATAATAAATGTAACTTATGTACTAAATCAAAGGGTTTTGCATATGCACAGCTAATGTTCAACAAATATGCAACTAGCTGATACGGCCTTCTTTTCATGTTTCTCTAACAGGTTAACTGCTTGGCTTTCAATCCGTTCAATGAGTGGGTTGTGGCTACAGGTTCAACTGATAAAACGGTTAAGCTATTTGACCTTCGGAAGATAAATACTGCTCTCCACACTTTCAACTGCCACAAGTAAGCATTCGTATGTACAATGAATTCATGTTATATGCAATAACAATGAAAACACATCTTGATTGGCATAATTTGGCTTTTGTGTCAATAGGGAGGAGGTTTTCCAAATTGGATGGAGCCCGAAGAATGAAACGATTTTAGCTTCTTGTTGTCTTGGTAGGAGACTGATGGTCTGGGATCTCAGCAGGTACTTTTCTTGATTAAACCTCAGTTACTTAAATTTGACAACACTATGAAATTTCTAAATACCATAGCTTCGAGTTCTCTTCGCTTTTTCACTATTGTAGATATTACTAGTTCAGATCATTATTTTTAATTACTCCATTAAGTATCCACTATCCAGACAAGGGTCTAAGACTCTAAATCTGCTGTTTTAGTGTTTACTACATATTTTTTAAGATTCAACTAGTCTAGCTGTATTGACAATAAACATCTCTATTGTATCATTAGTTTCTAATCACCATGCGATATGTAGGTCATTTTATGAAGCTATGAACATGGTGTTCAAAACTATTAGCATAGTTTACCATCTATGACTATCCCTTCTGAGGTGTCACTTTCCAGTTGAGTTGATATTGAAAATACACTCAAAATCTTTTCTGGGTTGAGTAGGATTCTCTGTAGCACACGTCTGTAGCAGTTCACAAATTTTCTCAGTAACTCATAGTTTAGCTTAGTATATCATACATACATTAACGGAAAGATTCTAGTCTAATCATTAATGAAGTCTTGTTTTATCTGCTTACTGGTTGAGAAAGATATGTAAAACCTCAATTTGAGCATTATGTGGTCACATTGTTGCCTGTTCACGTCACAGCGAGAGTGAGTGACCAAAGTTGTGTTTTCTTTTACTAATTTGGTGGAAGCAGTTTAAGTTACTTAGTTTTGTGGTAATCTTTTTTTTTCATGTGTTTGGCACAATGATGGCTTGAACACATGTTAACAGAACTTCATTTTCCATTTTGATCTTAGTGGTAAATCCATAGTAGGGAAATTTCTTAGCTACATCATGAATAATGTGGTTCCTGTTATTTGGCTCTTCGTATTAACTTAGACTTTCAGGTGGTTAACAGGTTGATGTCAAATTGTCCTTAGAATTTCCGCATAACTATTTTATCCTATGTTGTGTCAGGCGCTAGGCGAGGCGCCAATCCCTTCGCCTCGCCTAACGCCTTGGCGCGCCTAAGGTGTTTTAGGCGCCCAGGAAAAAAAAAAATTGCTCAGAATTTTGCGCTTAGCTTGCCTTTGACAACATAGAATCTTTATCCTTTCAATGTTCATTGTCTTTTAGTTGTCTAATTTAGGATTATAGTGGTAGATAGTACTAAAAGAGTTCCACGTGATATTAGGGAACTGCTTCTCATTTAATCTCCCATGTATCAATGGTCTGCCACTCGTTAAGTTTTGCTTTTTGGTTATCACAAACAAACAACGTTGCCATTCATGTTTCTTGAGAAACATTGTAGCATGGATAACTGAAATTTGGGGTTGTCACAGAATTGACGAAGAGCAGACACCAGAGGATGCAGAAGATGGCCCACCAGAGCTACTCTTCATCCATGGAGGGCACACTAGCAAAATCTCGGATTTCTCTTGGAATCCTTGTGAAGATTGGGTTGTTGCAAGCGTAGCTGAAGACAACATTCTTCAAATCTGGCAGATGGCAGAAAATATCTACCATGACGAAGATGATGTACCAGGTGAGGAACCTTCAAAAGCTGCATAATGTTTCTTTACTGTTTCCAGTAGATCCTAGTGTAACACTAAGAGAAAAGAAGAGAAAGAAATCAGAAACAAGAACTGATACTTATTGTTGTGTATCAACAGTTGCTTCCTCTTCTTTGTCCAACTTTTATATTGTTGTTATTATTATTCTTAGTCTTATACATATATGTTTTTTATGTATTTGTCTCACTGGTTTTTGATTGTGTTATAAGTAGCTTGTTTGGTGTTTATGACTCTTCTGTATTGATAAAGAATTGTTCATCTCTAACAAGCTATAAACTGTGTAAGAAGCTTCCCTTGGTTTCCCATGTAGAGTAGGTAAACAGTCGGCTTTTGCCATAATATGAATTTAGTGAGAGTAGAAGTCAATCTGTGAAAAAAAAGCTGAGTGATGTTGTTGCAGAGTTTTTATGTTGTTATCAGCACAAGTACATCTGAGAAAACATGAATAAGTGGGAAAAGTGGAAACTGAAGTTGTAGAGATAAGCTGCAGCAGGTGCTCATACCAATACATCTATATGTGCTAGTTTCGGTCCAGATTATATCCATCCAGCTCGAGTCTGACACAACTGGCCTTACAGTGCAAGAGCCCTTGCATCACCTTGAGTCAGATAATTAAAAAAAGGCAATATGATCGCAGTGATGGCAACCGTTGGTCTTTAGGTGTCCGTTTCTGTGGGTTGATATATTTATGTATTTGGATGAATGCGACATGAGTTTGAGAAAAATAATTGCATTCTTCATGTGAAGAAAGAGACTTTGAAAAACATGCCAAGAACCTCATCCTAACACTTATTGTTTGGAGCTTTATGTCAAATTTTCAAACCATTACATGTTTGGCTCTTTAGCCGTCCGAATCATATAATCAAATTCCAGTCTCTTTTGTAGGCCTTCAGTTGAATATTCTATACACATTTCCAACAGAACCTCCTTCCTTTACTCTCATTCATTTCAGATGTCTTTATTTTCAGAATATTCAGAAAACACCCTTTTGGGGCCTTTTGCATGGAGCTTTTAGCCGAGACTCTTGCTCAAAAGTTGTCTTGCCAAGCATGTCTTCTTTGCATACCAAGGAATTTCCGAGGCTCTTTGGCCGAGCAATAAATTGAAAATGGATCCTCTTTGCATAAAAAAATAATGGTTTATTTTCCATCTTTCTCCATAGAAGAAATCAACAATAAAGCGCTTTGTACAATCAATCTACCTTGCCAGAAAAATAGAAAGCTCCCTACTTTCATGCTCCCCACTTTAGCCGTTAACCTTGTTTGAGATATTTAGTGGCGAAGTCTTTTCTTCATTCGGTATTGCGTCCAAATCTTGTTGCCACAAGTGTCATTACCTATTGAAAAACTCCACTACAACATGCTGAAAACCTTATAAGAACGAGTCTTGTATGGTGAAAGATCAATCTTCCAGAATTGCTGCACATTAGAATTTGGAATGAAAAATGCACATGACTAAGTACTTCAAAGCGGTGAATCACTTGTCGGTTTGAAAATGTCCAGGGTACGGATTGGAATTTGGAAGTCTACAATACTCCTCTGAGAATTAAGTCAACCACCGTTGACTAATGTTGGAAAGGGTGTCAAATAAATTAAGGAAACTCTTTAGGGTTCCTGATTCATTAACCACAAAAGTAAAGGACTAGTCCCTTAAACCCTGTATAATGTCATTTTTATATATATCCATTTTTCCGTTTATTTTTTTTTAATTTTAATTTGGTATAAATAATCTTTCTCTGATCACTACAAATCTTTCTCCATTGAATCGTAAAATCAAAGAAACAAATACAAAGAATTATAAATGCAGAAATCTCTTCTCTCTTAAACAAGATATTTCTCTTTTTGTAATTGTTTTGTGTGAAATCAATATGAAGCGAAGAGATAGAAATGGTGAAATTTGGGATTTCGAGCAAGAAATGAGTAGTCTAAGTAGTAGAGATGGAGTAATACTTGGATTGGATGGCGGAACTACATCTACTGTGTGTATCTGTATGCCTTTAATGTCGTTCTCTCAGAAACTCCCTGAACCACTTCCTATTCTTGCTAGAGCTATTGCTGGTTGTTCTAATCATAACAGTGTTGGAGGTAAATTCATTTGATTCTTCTTCTTCTTTTATATGATTCATTGATTTTATTGTTTTCGTCTATATTTCTTCATTTTTTAGATGTATATTTTGTGATTTTCTATGTTGGTACCAATTATTTGTGGGAATTTTTGATTATTTTGAGAATTAAATCAAGATTCTGTTTCTCTGAGGAAATTATTTGATCTTGTTTCTCGAGGATATAATCAAGGATTTATGATTATTTGAGAATTCAGTATAATTGAATAAGATTAAGAAACATGAGGAATTTTATTCAATCGTGTTTTACTTCTATAGTGTGTGAGTGTGTCTCCTAAATTTTGTTAGGCTGTGCTCGGAAACGCAGATATATGCAGTCATTTTTTTTTTGTTAATGATTTGAAAAGCTGCTAGACTCCCATTAATATTTTGAGTGTTTTGGAATTTCTACAGAAACGGCTGCGCGTGAGACATTGGAACAGGTAATGGCTGAAGTGCTAACTAAATCTAATTCCAACCGGTCTGCTGTGCGAGCTGTTTGTTTAGCTGTATCTGGTGTTAACCATCCTACGGATCAACAGAGGATACTCGATTGGCTCAGGTTTTCTTCTTTACATTCACCTTTTCTTTTTGTTGAATTTCTCTTGGTTTGTGCACTAAAAGAATGAAAGACCAGAGTGATTACGTTGTCTTTGTATAACATAGTGATATAATTTTTTGAGTGTTTCAAGGTCAAAGATCCTGTAAGTAGTAATACATATGTCTTTCGTGCCACCATCAATCACATCCCTCATTGGAGATCTTGACTTACCTTGTAACATTTACAAAGATGACGATGAGTAAATGCAAACGGAACAGAAAACACATCCTAAGATTCGGGGCTCCTTGTCGTTCAGCTTATTTTAATAACATGATGATAATATTAGACTATTAGTGCATCTTTTTTCTAAGCTCGCCAGGATCACATCGAATATACTTAAAGGCGATAAGGAAACAAGGTCCTCCAGTTTACCCATATGTGTTTATAGCCTGCTTGCTTTTCTCCAGGTGATTATAGAGTTTGAATTTGCACCATAGTCAAACTTCTGTTTATTAAGCTAATTTGTAATGGTTTTAGCTTAGTCATTAATGCTGGGTTAAAGTATTAATTGCAGTTTCTCTAAACCATGATGGAAAGGTTAGAGAAAAAGATTTTCATTCAAGCATGAGGAAATAGAAGTAAAAGTCCAAGTCAAACCTTATAAGTTATCTACCTATATCTTCTTTGAGGTGATGTTTCTGATATTGTAGAGCTGGAGAATGTACTTAACTGAGTATATGAACTATGTTAATACTAGAGCTGTTTCTGATTCAACTGAATGTATGGTTTATTATCATCTTCAAGTTTAAGCTATGATGATTAAAGAGATGAAATTCTAACACTATCAACTTAAATGTGTTTAACGTAATTATGTTTGATTGGAATGTCAGATATGTTCACAATTCCAACCTTTGGCCTCGTAATTATAACAGGATTTGCGATCACAATGATTCAGTTATTCATACACATCTTAAGTAATTAAACGTCCACCGTAATTTTAAATTTTATTTTCTTCATATCATCTTGGCAAAGCTACATAAGAAACTTGCAGTTGCCTGTTGAATGGTTCAGCTAAACCTTCATTTTTATTTCTGCTTCTGCAATGATATAGTTTGCTGTCTAGTGAGCACATGAGCAATCAATGGCCATACCTTTGATTTTGATTCGTGTTTCCCTAAGTTGTCCAATCTCTAACTATTGAAGCTTGCAATTGTTTTCCTTCTCAGGGACATATTTCCAAAGCATGTAAAACTATTTGTTCAAAATGATGCTGTGGCAGCTTTGGCTAGTGGGACAATGGGGAAACTTCATGGATGTGTTCTAATAGCTGGTACAGGGACCATCTCTTACGGGTTCACAGAAGATGGAAGGGAGGCTCGAGCTGCTGGTGCTGGACCTGTTCTAGGTGATTGGGGAAGGTACTTAACTCTAGCTTTGTTATCCCTGCATGTATGTAAAAGTTTCAAAAGTTTCTGGAAGAGCCGGGGGAACTTTGCGTCCGGTTAGCTTAGATGTGCTTACATAGTTCACCTAATCCTTGATAAGTAAGAGTACTATTTTGATGCGCATCGATGATAGGCATTTTCTATTGCGAATATGGAACCCTATGCGAATATAGAACCCTAATACTAGCCTTGGTGGTTTGTAAATAGTCCTAAGAGCTTGACTCCAGCATCTAGAAACTCCAAATTTTAAACATTCAAACTTAGCGCGTTGAAAGAATTGTGGTTGAATCAGCTTGATGCTTTTCTATTATAATTGTTTCCACCATCTCTTACACTATGTGGTTTGTTTCTTCAACTCAACTAACAGGAGGCTGGAATTTCCTTGATGGTCATGAAAATTCAGTCTTCTCTCTCTCTCCCTGCTTGCAACTAAAGTTAGATTTATTTGAGATATGTTGGAACCTTAATGATTCTTATCCACCAACAGTGGCTATGGAATTGCTGCACAAGCGTTGACGGCAGTGGTGAGAGCCCATGATGGCCGCGGCCCGCAAACAGCACTTACATCCAGTATTCTTGACATACTGAACCTCTCTTCACCAGATGAACTTATCGGGTATGCTTCTTGCTTAAGTTATGATGTTTAATTACTACCTGATTAGTGCTACAGTTTCAACGTATTCTTTGAGGAAAGTATAGTTTATGATCTTTCTTGTTCCTTTGGACTACCCACATCTTTGGGTTGGTTACAGTTGAAAACTCCTTTTGAAGGATCTTAAGGGTAGTTCTGAGGTTCAACTGTATTGGGCTTAAAGCATGATAGTTCAAAGAAGGCAGAGATGTTTAAGGAACTTCACGTTAATTTTCAAAATGATTCTTTTTTTGAGAGCACTGTGCTAACTTTTAGAATATTAGTGTTTTTGGTCATTGCAATATCCACTATCCATGAGGTGTTCTACAGGTTGGGTGGCCTGTAAAACTGGTAAAACCCAAGTGTATGTGGTATCACTTTATCCATGAGGATAATGATTGCTGTAAAATTCTGTAACTTTTATTTGCTTATTATATTGTAGTTTCAAATAGAAGACTTGAGAGTCTAGCAAAATAACTTTTTGTGAGCTTGTTTCTACAAACTCCTGTTTGAGTTGCAATACCTCCTGGCTCCTGATTTAAGCCATAGATCACTTGAGCAACGTCTTAACTTCGCTTTTCCAAACAGGGCTTTAGAAGTAACTGCATATAGTATCCAGTAGGTTCAGGCTATATCATGACCTGGCTTAAGCTCAGTAGTTTGTTGTCAAAAAAAAAAAAGGTGACCAGTATATCAGCATGGATATATGATATGTGTAGTTCTCGGGCTGCGTTTGTGAGAGTATCATGGATACAGCAGCCACTCCTTTATAAAGTCTTCTCAGAGTTTTCCTAAAAAACCAAAAAAAGGATACAGTACCGATGTTGGGTTATCCTACTTACATGTTGCTTGGTCTCCAGACAGAAATGGAACGATTGCATTTTGGTTCATTACTTTATTATATTCTTTTAAATCATGATTGCTTCCTAGATACCTAATGGTTTCCTTAAATCTCGTAGATCTACCTGTGTCTTTTAAGTAGTCTTTCCTTAATTGGTCAAATGAAATAGTGATGTAGAAGACTTCTTCTGTTGAGTCCGTACATTCATGTGTTGTTGTTATCCCTCTACTTAAGCTGTTCAAATTGCATGCATTTGCATAAGATCTTGAGGTTCTTTATGGTGATCAATAGGTGGACTTATGCGGATCCATCGTGGGCTCGCATTGCTGCACTTGTTCCACTGGTAGTATCCTGTGCAGAAGCAGGAGATCAAGTAGCTAATCAAATCTTACATGACTCAGTCAAAGATTTAGCGGAAAGCGTGAAAGCAGTTGTGCGTCGACTTGGGTTGTGTGGAGAAGGTGTGTGCTTATTGAAGTAGAAATAAACTAATTTGCAGAGTTTTGAGGTTATTATTTGCATTACTGAAATGTAGTTTGATCCATTTGACACCATAAAAACCAAAAGTACGCCCAATTATTTTCCCAGAAAGTTTTTACACCTATCAGCATGTTCCTGGTGCGTCTTTTCTGCTTCACATTGATCGGCATGAAGATAAGAAAATGAACACTGAGGGCGTTCCGATCGCAAGTAGTTTTCTTGGTGCATTCTAGCTGAAACTTATCTATAGCATGGGAATTTTGCATTGTGATCATGTCTGAGTAAACCTTACCTTTTGACAGATTGATCCTCTTAAAAGACCATTTGTTGATATTTTGGGAACTAAAGAAAAAATAAAATTTTCTATATTAGTCCTTAAAGTTTTTTCAGTTTCATATATGTTTGTGCGGGAAAATAATCTAAAAGAGCTTGAGGAACCGTCCTATTGATAGTAAGAAAAATACTGTATATGTTAGGAAGTATCACTGTATTCTGTCCTGTAATAGATTGAGTATTCTTTGCAGATGGAATGGATCCATTCCCTCTCGTTATGGTTGGTGGGGTGCTTGAAGCTAATAAGAGATGGGATATAGGGAATGAAGTTATTAAACACATCTGCGAGAGTTATCCCGGGGTTCATCCAGTTCGACCCAAGGTTAGCTTACTATCTAAATCTTATTCCTCACATGAGTTTCCATTTTTTATATTTAGGGTTCATTTGAAACTTTATCAAATATAAATACTTGCCTGTATGGAAAATATGGTAGATAGCATGCACATGTGCTGCACAGAGGAGAATGAATTAGTTTTAGTTTGCGTTCAAGGAATTCCCTAGTTTGCTGTTTCACGTAAGCTTTGCATCAGTAAGACAAGAAACCATAAGTGTGCTGTATTTGGAGCCTTTTTTAACAGTGAAGAAGCTAAAAGTTGATTTCGCAAGTCATATCATGCTTGCAAAATGATGCATGAACAGTATCTACGTGGCTCTGAACACCATAACCCATGATTCGGGCTGAGATGATCCCTTTCATCTGTTCAGCTGCGGAGCGTGCTTGAATTTTCCATTTATCTATTTTTCTGTTCATCTAAATGACCCAATGCTCCTTTCAGTTTAACAGTTCAGTAATATTTCCTCAGGTGGAGCCTGCAGGTAGGGGCGGCATTGCTAGCTTGGACTTTCTTAAAGAAAGAATCAGAAGCCAAGCCTGCAACCTGATGAACTATGTGGATTCATGATTCTTGCAACTGTACATTACCATTTATTAGGTAAACAGGAAAGTGTGAAATTTTGGAGAGACAAAGAATCATTCGTCATATACGTCATTGTCAAAATGAATATTAAAGTTACTGGAAGGTTTTTCAATAAAATCTCAGTTTTCTTTGGTGTTTGAACCATTCTTCACCTACTTGTCTCGTTTTTGCACAAACCTTTTAAGCAACTCCAAGAGCCTTGGTTGTAAGAAGTCCTCTCTCCTTTTTTTTTTTGATAGCATTTATTATTCCTTTGGTTTGTCATTCACATTTCTGCCACATCAGTGGTGCATTTTTTTTCTTTCTTTTTCATGTCTCTTCTTTAGGACCGTTCCAATTCGGAAGACATTTCAACCCAACTTTCGCGCTCTTATGCACTTCACTGCATCCAGGGCAGACTTTTTAACCCATTTTTTTTCACTTCACTGCACTGCAACACCGCATCCTACTGTGGACATGACCAAAAAAGTTAGGCTGGGAACAAAATTTGAGAACGACTTTTAGGAGCGATAGTCAATAGAGCAACTTACCATTAGGAACATACTATAAAACAATGTCACTGCATAAATTTTGGTGTGTTTAATAACCACCATGAAGGATTCCTTTACACCACACAAAGAATAAAAGAAAGCTAGTCAAAAGAAAGCATAATAGTGATGGGATTCCTTTAGATAAGACTCTGATAAAAAGAGCAAAGGAAATCCATCAAAGTTCTACGACTTCGTATTCACCCTCCACTGGTAGTAACACCATACTCCCCTGTCGCTGTTTGCACTTCCTTTCAAGGCGGGCGTCAGCGAATGATTAATAGAATACCACATCTTCATCACAAATTTCTCACACCCACTGCCCAATATGGTTCCAAGATACTCCATTTCAGATGGGTGAGCACGATCCTTGTTAAGTCTCGAAATGATTTGTTTAAACACGTGAATAGCTTTTCCCTGTGCAGTGAACTCCCTCTGTGATGCTGAAACATGATAATCGAAGATGCTCCACATGGTTTGTTCATCGACTAGCATAGCTTCTTGTTTCTGCCTAATGAGCTCCAGAATCTCTATCCATATCCCTGCACGCATGTGCTTCCATGCTGTCACCAAAGTCAACAAGTATTAGTAAGTGAAGAACGCAAACCACACAAACATCCTGAACTTCACCATGTAGCATCAGGGTATTATTATCACGTCCATTTTAAGCTCACCTTTCTCATAAACATCCCACTTTATCTCATAAGAAAAAGCTCTGCCTTCGTTTTCGGCATTGTTTCACTGATCTGTTTGAGCTTACGAAGGTTCTCATAGTCAAATGCAACCATCATAAAATGACGGTTTACGACTAAATCTGTCACCATACTGTGAAATTTTCACCATTTCTCTGGCTGAACTCTCTCTCAATATCCGGAAACGGATCAAGTCCTGTACATACAGACACAGATATGAAAAACATGAGTAAACTATACATTGAAATGGCCAACTGGATGCAGATTCAGCACTAGCACACAAATGAACCTTACATTCAAAAATAAACATAGGTTGGAAGAAAGAACAGACTGCAGACGGGAAAGAAACATAAAAGGGATTCTCAAGTCGAAGTAATACCTGTCGTCCATGCTAACTGGATTCCAACGATAAGTTTCATCCACAAGTTCAGCACAAAAATTGCAGATCTTTCACCCAAACTAGGCTTGACGAGCTCCAAAATATCTTTTGCATTAGCATGGGCTTTGATTCCCGACACAATAGAGTCAACAACAGGATTACCTGCTTCTTCCAGTCTCACAAACTCCATAATCTCACGGAAAATCCATGGTCTCAATTGGCTATGCAACTCCTCCTGTTAGCGAAGTCCAGAAGCCAGCAATGTGAAATGTCATCAAATACTTTCAAAGTATTACATATACTAGAATACACAAGGAAATGGAGAAATTTGCTCTAAAGTACGGGTACCTATAAACTAAGCAGAGAAAGTGCACGCAGCAAAGAAATACGAAACAGTCTCACCTTGTCAGACACAGCCCAGTTAACCTCGTAAGAGGAAACGTCTCTATATCACTCGGAATTGAATTCCCTAATCGGTTTGCTTCACAGAGCGTCTCAAAGTCGAGCGTTTTTTTCTGGCGCCAAAATGAAGGATAACTGTAGCTCCTATTCCTTTTAATCACATCTTTGACACGATCACTGCTCTCATCACCATTCCAGACTGGATCTGGCTGATCCAAGTTGTTGACAGAGGGCATATGCTTCTTCCCTTCCGCGTTCGATATGGATTTATGGAACTCCGCAGCGGATAAAATGAATGCTTTAGAGATGAATAAAAGATTCAAGTAAGATGTAAATAGAAGAATTGAAGAAACCACAATTCTCTCTGATAGACAAACCACATCAACGTGAAAGAACGGCAAACCATCAGAGGATTAAAAAAACATAAGAAGGAAACAAAGATTAAGGAATGTCATCATGCCTTGATCATCTCTGCCTATCTCTAATATTTTTACTAGTATGAGAAGCGTCCTCCATAGAATTCGCACAACCGTTTCAGTATGAAACATCCAATGAGAGTTCGAGCAGCTCCAGCATTTGGGAAGGAAGGCTTTGTTTTCTGATGCAGTCTACGACCTGTTCAACTACATTGGCCTTTTCTGTCTTAAGAAGCTCCATGACCTTGTTTGTTATCCAAAATCTCATTTTCTGATGCACCTCATGCTGTAAAGGGGGAAAGCGAAGGTCGTAATAAAAGAAAACATGTGAATATCCATATCAGGTAAGAAAACAAACAAAAATAAAATAGTCATATGCAAATTCAGACCGAGTTTGCAAGAGAACAGCCTGAGTCGACATATGGTTTCATTCTGAAGGATCAACTTAACGCAAGTCTTTCAGGCAATAACTTGTAAAGGAAGAAGAAACAATAAATTCTTGCTGTTTCGAATCGGGATGATTGGATGCAAGAAAAACAGGATGCAAAAAACAAGCTAGTGAAACAGAATATATATTAAAATCAAGCAAATGAATGAGTCTCACTCTCACCTGGTGAAAGACAGCCCAGTTTATCTCAAGCAAGCGCACCTCCTCATCCGGTTTAGGTGTCTCACTGAAATCCTCGACACCCAAAGGCTTCTTTCCGTCGACTATAATAAACCAAATTTGTGGGAATATAGAAAAAATGGCACTGGATAAAGAGGGGAAAATAATTTAAAGATTCATTTATGGAAGGCTATTGGATCCAAGGACCTACCTTCCTCAAGCTTACTGATCTCAAAGAAAAGCTTTTCCCACGTGTTACGGAATAATCTTTCAGATTCACCCTCACTGACCAATCCAAAGGACATAATTTTTTTATGAATTGACGACACAGAATCATGATATTTCAAATACTCCAGAATTTGAGAAACAATGTCCGCTGTCTCTTCATCTGTCGAGGTTGTTGCAATATTCGAAATCCATGGCCTCATTTTCTCATGCAGCTCATACTGTAGGTGAAGTACAGGGTAAACCAAAACATATGCATGACTCGAATACAAAAAGAAAGACCACGACAAAAAGAATAGAAGCCGCACTCACCTTTTCAACCAACTCCCAATTCATCCCATAGTTGAACACTTCCTTTGTGATCACTGGCAACGTGTCAATGAAGTGTTTGAGGTTTTCAACAGATTTCTCATCAAATGTCTTAATTAGTTTCTGAACTTGTACATAAACTTCGGATTCGCAAACCTTCACCATATATTTATCACACTCATCGTTCAAATAAATATCCAAATACTTAATAGATGGATCCCGTTGGTAATTCAGCCAGTCCCTACAAAACATGCCTATTTCCCTTTCAAGTTGAGACCTCTGATCTACTGGATGGACGTTGGCGATACATTTCAACAAATCCGCTGCTTCAAACAGATTGACGGGTTGAGTACCGAAAGCAATGTATTTATGGTCATGCAATGCGGTGGCATAATCTAGAACTGGAGTTTTTTGTTTGTTGGGATCATAATTGTCAGGTATGCCCACGTTTTCCCTGGCAACCTCATCCCTGAACTTGCTGCCTGCCAACTCCTCATTTCTTTGTTGGCACTTCTCCTCGAGCATGTCACTAATACTTGTACGCCTCTTCTTGGTTGAAGATTGAACATCACTCGTGTCGTCCTGTCTGTCACTCATCTTCTCATTCAGGTGTTGTTGCTGCTTCTGACCATCACCAGTGGTTTTGATTTCAGAAGTTATGTGCTTCTCATCACCCTTTTGATCCTCTACCGCGTCTGTGAGCACGCAACATATAGGAGAACAAAAATGTAAAGTTCAGATCCACATTCAAGGATTGATAAACAACACAAATTGGACACAAGTAACACATCATCAACAATCTAATTAAGCAACAAATTTTTTTATCTGCTAATAAATTAAGAACTAATTTGGGAGTGCCAAGTAAAAATTAACCAAAAGCAATAGAATATTATACAGTTAAAATGTTAAGTGAGAAATAAAATCAAGCATCATGCATCCATAATAAGAATGTAATTTGCTAGATGAGAAATAAAATCAAAAGAGAATTTAAAAAGAAGCAGAACTTAAAAGAGAAGAGAGAAAGAAAAGCAAACCTTGAGGAGCAGCAGGCATAATATTTATGGATAAACCAGAAAAAGAAGTGAGAGAGTAAATGTTCCACATCCATAATATTTACTGTTTTCTTCCAAAAACTTGGATTGATTCACTTGGGAATTATAAGATGATGATGATGATTTATATAAAGAAAGATCAATTTTATGATTTTCCCCCAAATATAATTCCTTTACTTTTTTATCATCTTCTTCTAAATTGGTTCTTCTTTTCTTCTTCTTTTTTTCCTTTTTCCGGTGATGATTATTCTGGTTAATCATGTCTCTTCTTTAGGTTCGTTCCAAGCCATTTTAACCAGAGATTCGCACTCTTATGCACTTCACTGCATCCTGGGCAGACATTTTAACCCATTTGCCATTTCACTGTTGTGCACTGCACTGCAATTCTTCACTGCATCCTGGGCAGACATTTTAACCCATTTCCGGTGATGGATCTCCTTACCGGGTTAAAGACAGTTATTGCACCCTTTTCATGACTAGGTAAACTCACTAGTTTAAGACAGGCCGATAAACCATTAGAATTACCCACTGGTTCAAGTGGAGCTCTAAGAATTCATCCCGCTAATTTATCAAAATTCTTCACTAGCATTTTAGCATTTTACTCTTCATCAACAATCGAGATTTACCATAACAAGATGTAATCAACCACTCTGAAATCACTATTTCCATATCATTCATTTCCATTGTTCCTGCTTGTTCGACTTCATTTATAAAATTACTCACTCTTTGCATTTCATCTTCATCAGATGATTGATCACCTCTTGATTGATTCAGGATCAAGCCGGTCACGGTTAGCGGACAAAATCTCATAAAACCCTTTCTCTAGTCTCATCTTCATCAGATGATTGTTCTTCTTAATTATCATTCTTCAATTTACTCTGGATGAATTTTTCACCATCCCCACAAACCCACCACCACCGCAAACATGAGACCAATAACACGTTCTCTATTCATCATTTCCATTTTCATCTTTTCCTCATTCAATTCAGTTCCATCAAGAACACCAAAATCTCGTCTCTCTAAATCTTCTCTTTCTCCTCAGTGATTCAACATCTTCCACCCCAAATCCCAAACTTTTCCTCTACCCCTTAAAAGCAGTAAACAAACACATAAACCACCACAATTAGTCTCTCTCTGTGTGAAAAGAAATGGGAGAAGACTTTGTTCTGGTGATGTACTAATCCTTGATGATGATGGTTTGTTTCAGTTAAAAGTTTGAGAATAAGAAATGGGTTTCAGATTCAAGACCATGTTTAGTGATTCAAATTCAGTATCTTCTTCTTTTGAAAGAGTTGTGTACTACCACCTCCATTTAAGTTTGAGTTCACTGCTTGTCATTTTTGGATCCGAGATCATAAGAAACTCAAAAACTAGAGTAACTAGCTAGCTACTGGGTTTTGGTTATGTATCTGTAAAAAAATTCTTAAAATACTAGATGTGGTGTTAAGGATGAGTTAGCTAAATTAGCAACTGATAAGAAATGGATAGTGAGGATGATGATGATGAAGTGTATGATGTTGATTCTGATGAAGGGTGTTGGGTATTGATGACCAAAGTTGCGTCACTTCTCAGAGTACTACTTCTGGGATTACTACTTTTGTCATTTCACTAGTAGTACTGAATTTCGATTTCTCTGGTGATATAAGACAACCAAGTAGCGGTAGAAGTCTGTGAATTCCGTTTGGTGATTTGAAGCTCGGATGCTTACTTGATTCGGAGACTGTGTATTGATGACTAACAGGAAGATTGTAAAGAGAACACCATGGCATAAATCAAAGACCCACCACCACCGAAAACCATGAAACCAAAAAACATTCTTAATTCATCATTTCCGTTTTCATTTTTTTCTTATTCGTTTCAGTTCCATTCTTCTTCTTCTTCATCAGCAAGAACACCAAAACCTCTTCAACTTGTCTCACTAATATGTATATCACTTAAACCATCTTCTCTTAAAGACCCACTTCTTCTCCTCCTCGGTGATTTGGGACAACCAAGTAGTGTAGTGGGCTCAACATCTTCTAAACAACTTAGGTGAACCTGAACCTGGTCTAGTATTACTAGCTCAACTTAAGTAGTAGTAGAGATAGAGGTGGTAACAGAGTATACTCTGTTCTGTCTGATCCACTTCCATTACAAGTTACTAGTCTCAAACATGTTACATTTATTAGGCCCGGAATAGAGAAATTCGAGCTGAGTTAGGGTGTTTGAGTGAGCGAGATCATTTAGAGATCGGTCTTTGGAGGCAACAATGAAGCAGAAACTAGGATTACATGGAAATTGAGGAGTTTGAAACCAGAAATCTTTGGATACTAGTTTCTCATTATCATCTTCTCTCTCATCATGGCTTTTATTACTGGTGGTGGGTCCCTCGTCTGTTTCTCTCTCTCTTTTGTATGATTGGTTGAGTCTCTCTCTTTTCACGTTTCTTGTCTGCCCTCCGTTGGGTTTGTTTCCCGATCACTTATAACCTACCAAACTTATTTGGTTAATAACTTAGAGCATTTCCAATGGAAATGAACAAACCCATTCGTTTGTTGAGCCAGGTGGATGCCCAAACTAGGTTTTCCATTATGGTAAAATATTGAGTGTTAGATAATAGGCGTGTGGTCTAGGTAAAAACGCTAGCGTCTGTAGATCAAATACTGGCGTTGGAAGGAAAAACGCATGCGTCAGAGAAACCAACTCGGCGTCACAAGATATATCGCCGGTATCATTGCGTCTGACGCCAACGGTTAGTTTTTTAAAATTTAAATTTCGCTTTTTACCTCTATAAATTACCACCATCTTCAAACTATTCACTCGCACCAAAATTTACTTGAATTTTCTCTTATAAAATAGCTGAAAAGGCGATCACACTTTTCTGCGATGAAAAACTTGAAGCTGTTGTTTCTAAAATATATGGGAGTTTTAAAAATATTGAAAATTGTAAAAGAGAAGTGCAAGTTTTAGAAGTTGCTCCAAGAAAAGGTTCCGCTAAAAGGCAAAGAAGAACTCCAGTTTTGAAAGTTAACAACAAAAAATTTAAAAACAAAGGTGAAACTGTCCAAAGAGCGCGTTGAATGGAAAATACGTCAAATAAAGATAAACATGAGGCCAAAACTTGTACTTGTTTTTTATTGAAGTTTTTTATTATTGTCTAAGTTTATATCTTGTAAAAGAATTGGCAAAATATCAATGAATGAAAATGTTTATATTTTAAAATAGATTTCCACTTGATTAAGTGATATTTATTACAATTTAAACTTGCAAATAACATCAACTATATTTTAATAAACCACAACAAAAACATCAAACTACATCAAATCCAACGACATTCTCTCTGAAAGTTCATAGCATTCAAAATGCCCGAACTCTCTCCCGCTTTCTTCGGTTGGTCTCGAGCGCGGTTTCCGGTTCTTCGTTGGATAATCCGTAATTTCTACAATGAACCATCCACAATACTTCATTGCAATGTTTGACTTCATTAGTGATGAATGCAATTCTTAGTTCTAGGCTCTTACTGTTTCTTATGGCTTCGTTCCGCGATGCTACAAAATGTCCCAATACTCTTTCTCAGAAATTGTCATTGTTCATTGGTCTCACCAGACGATGTAACCAACATCGAACAAGAACAACATCTTCTTCCATTGTAAATTATGGCGGCGCATTCGAGTGCGAACGAATGTGCTTGAGATGGACCATCTTTTAGAATTCTGAAACACGCTCTTCGTAACGAAAAGGCTTACCGTGAGCTTCCTCCAATTATCAAGAGCTGTTTGGATCACTTCATCTTCAGTTACACCGCTGAACTTTTCTCGATCAATTTCTATTACTGGCAAGAAATGGCTGGTCTCGAAGCTTAATAGAATGAAAACGAGCACGCAATCGACGAGCATCTCGGTTTCTGGGTTTCAGGTCAATGAGACGAACATTGAAAAACGTTCTCCCAAAAAGAACCCACATGAGAAATAACAACACCAAGTGATTACCCTATGAAAGAAATATGCTTTGCATAGAGTTATATCCTCTTCTTGAGTAAACTTAGGACCACGATTTCTAACAAATATTTCACGAAAGGAGGAAAAATGTACGAAAAAGAAGAAGAAGAAGAAGATGTGATTTTGGAGATGGGAGGAATGAAATTTATAGTCGAGAAAGAAAAGTTTACCGTTGGAAATGGAAATTTAGCTTGTTGGCATTTATAGTAAAATCGCCCATGACTTTCCTTTGAGCGTCCATTTGAATTACCAACGCCTATTTTCTATTATAAATACATCACTAGGTTTTATTCTAAACCAAAACCAATCGATTTCTTTCTCATCATCCACCATGTTTTCTAAAGGCAAAGCGAAGCAAATATTATGTGTCGAAGTAAAGAGGTTTGCCCATTATGTTTCATGGATAACCACGGTCTTATGTGATGTCCTTGGATGTATTCAAAGTGTTCATGAAGGTTGTTCACGCATCAAAATGGTGATTAATCGGAAACTAAAAAGCTCGGGTATTTGCAATGTCAAGATCCTAATTATCCGGAGGAACCACATATGCTAGATGATGCTATGAAGATTAAAAAATAAGAAGAAGAAAAGATTGCAACACTCTGCAAAAACTTCAAACTTAAAGCCAAATTGAAGAAGGAGTTATTAAACTGCAAGCATTGTGGATATGGAGATCACGAATACAAACATTGTCCACAGAGAATCATTTCATGCTCAAAGCCCGGTTGCAGGACTTTTATGCGTTTCATTGACTCATTCTCAAGAAGACACATATGGAAGGCATTTCTTGGAATGTCCTTGGTGTTTTTTAAAGGAGTGGGCTTATTGAAGTTGTAGGACAAATCGATTCACTATGGTATTATGTTATTTAATTTGTTGTTTATTCTGTGTTATTACGATTATCTAAAACCATTATTATCAAGTAATTTAAATTTTTCCTCGATTAAACATAGCACCATCAATTTCATAAATAAAAACATACTGCATTGAACAACCACACCATACATGAGAATAAAAGAAATACATCAATTTAAAACAACTACTACATAGGCGGCGTCAGTTCTCGGCGGGTGGTGGAATTCTTAGGGCGATGTAGGGATCATATTTGATGAGCACCGAAGAATGTTGAAACAAGCATGGAATTCAGGCGCGACGCGGTGAGATGCTTGGCCACATCGCTAGAGTTCTCGGGTTCCACTTCATGTTCGAAGCTTCACCGTTGAGCATTTTTGTGATTCTCCATTAGTTGAGCGATGAACTCCGATACATTACAACTAATTGCACTAAAACGATGCTACCCACCCCCGACAATCATGTCTATTAATGTTCATCGTTTCAAAGAAATAACATTTCAATAACTTTCTCGCTTTACGTCGATTGTGATACATTCTATCGATGGCAACATCAGCTGAAACATCTTGTGTTTGAAAAACGTAGGCTGCAAATAGCTAAATCCTCTTCTTTAGTGAATCTAACAGAACGAACTCTGGGAGGCATTTTTGTAGATGATTTGAGAGGGAAGAATGTGTAGAATGTGTGAATTTAGAGTTGAAATGAGGAGTATTTATAGATTTCAAAAAATGTAGCCGTTGGATCAAAGGGTTTTGCAATATTCAGATTGAGCCGTTGGCGCCATTGGGACCGACATCATGCGTTGATACGGACTCCGGCGTTATTTGTGAAAAAGCGCTGGAAATAATAACGCGGGCGTTATTTCTTCGGACGCCAGCGTAGGTAGCAACACCGCCTGTCTTTAATACAGACGCCCGCTGGATATTCCGACTCAATGTTCAAAGCAACAGATTTGATGATTTGAACATCCATTTTTCATGTTTGTCCATGCCATAGTGGGAGCAAAATAAACAAACTTTGATTTTGTTCATCCCATAAAAACTGCTCTTATGAAAGCTTATTCCAAATCTCAACCCTAACTGAAAATATATATGAATATTTTTCAAATAATACATATATAATTATGAGTTGTTTTACAAATGGAAAATTTCTTGTTTGGTCCTAAGCCCATAAGGTTATTTATAGTAGGGTCCAACCGGATTTTTTTTTTTATCTTGAGTCCAAAATTAATTAAAACATATAAATGACCATAATACTCATTGTTACCAAACGTGTGTGTTTACGCGTTCATTATATCGAGTACATATCTATTACACTGATTATAAATTCGAGTACATGTCTGCTACACTGCTTATTAATTCGAGTACATATCTGCTACACTACTTATAAATCTGAGTACATATTTGCGGCGCTGCTTACAAATAGAACATGTATCCGCTAAACTGCTTACAAATTCGAGTATATATCTGTTGCTTATAAATTTGAGTATGTATCTGCTGCACTGCTTACAAGAAAAGTACATGTTTGTTAGAATCAATGATAAATAAATTAGAAAATGTTTTTCATCACATATATTTTAGGATCATACCAATTATTCTCTAATATTTCTTTAATACAATATTAAATCATAGGAAAAATTAAGGAAAACTTTTATATGCAATTGTAAACACGAAAAAACTATACAAAATTAGCACATATTTCGAAGATTTCACATACATACTCATGGATCAAAGAAATAAAAAAGTGGCAAGACTGAATAAAACAGAATCGAAGAAATTTCTATCAGTACACCATATACGTACCGCGTATTCATAAACTAAAAATCAACTGCATGTAAAGAAGAATTGATGAATTTATGAATATAACATAATCAAAGCACATATTTCAGTATTACACATACGTGCTCATGGATCGAACCCAAAAACAATGGCAAAACTATGAATAAAACAAAATCAAAAGAAGTTTATCAAGATGTCATATACGATCATGCGTATTCATGAACTAAAAATCAAACCACATGTAAAGAATAAGTGACGAATCCATGAATATAACCGAATCAAAGCACATATTTCAGTATTACACATACGTACTCATGGATCGAACCCAAAAACAAGTGGCAAAACTCGAATGTAACCAATCAAAGCAGATATTTCAAAATATTACACATACGTACTCATGGATCGAACCCAAAAACAATGACAAAAGTCCAATATAATCAATCAAAGTAGATATTTCAAATTATTACATATACGTACTCATGGATCGAACCCAAAAACAATGACCAAACTCTGAATATAACCGAATCAAAGCGAGATATTTCAAGATACATATACTTACTCATGGATCGAACCCAAAAATAAATTAAAAAACGATGTGCAACACAAATACACTCATGGATCGAATCCAAAAACAATGACAAAACTCTAATAATATAACCAATCAAAGAAGATATTTTGGTATTACACATACGTACTCATGGATCGAACCCAAAAACAATGACAAAACTCAAATATAAGTATATAACCGAATCAAAACAAATATTTCAAACATTACATATACGTACTCATGGATCGAACCCAAAAAATCAATTAAAAAACACGGTGCAACACAAATACGCTCAGAGATCATACCAAATCGACGAAAGTAAACTCTTCCGGTTTATTATCAACATCAGATCTAATACCTAAATATTAGATTTTGTTGTAAACATGATAATTTCTCTAATCCGAGAAAAAAAACCTAAATTAAAATAAGCTTTTGAAGAAGAAAGGAAAAATGAAAACCTAAACTATACCAACAAAGTAAGGAAGTGAACCTACCGATTAATCTTAGTTTGAATTCACGAATTGATCAACACCTCGGAAGATCTTCATAGCCGTAGCTCTTCACCTAACCACAAATGAGAAACTCAAGAAGAAGAAGAATAGATCGAGAAAATGAAGAAGAAATGGATTTCATTCTTCGCTTTTATGTACTTGAGGGTGTTTTCCGTATTTAAAAATACGTCCTCAAATGTTCCACACGTGCAGGACCAGGGCTTAAAAAATTGGGTCCATTTTTATGTTTTCTTTTTATTATGGACCTCCGGTTACTGGGCTTTAGTGGGTGGACCTACCACTAACTAAGAACACTATAATAGGATCTATAGGTAATTCCTACTTTACAAATATGATTAAAATTACGAAAATAGGTATGACACAAACATCAAATAAATACGTCTCTTTATATTTATATTATTATAGAACAAATCTTCATATCGCAATGAGTGAAATCTTTTGGAAGCCCATCTTTGGCACCGTTTAATTTTTGCTTTTGAAGTTAGTAGATCATGGCGCATGCAGGATCAGCGCGGCAGTCATCAACGGCCCTTTAATTTTTGTCACTTATTTTTTTGCCCCCATGTACGTACCAAGTTATTTTGATTCCCTCCATAAATTTATTTATGATGCGTCTAGTACAGGGAAAATGGAATAAGGGTAAAATGGAAAATATAAAAATGGACCGGAGCTTGCGTTTTTCCCTAAAAATAAAAACGTTAAAAGACAAATCCGAAAGAGAAAACAAAGAAGAAATAAGTCAAAGTAATAGAAGGGAGTGGGTTCCATCACACTGCATTATAACGGTAATTTACAGTTATACCATCGTTCTTAATGACAGGACATCCCACTATGGACTAAGGCTGCACAAGAACCGGTTAAGAAGACTGTACCAAACCTGGAACCCGAAAAAAAAACCGGACCGGATCACATCTAACCTAAGATAGCCGGTACAAGGAGAGGTATCAAACTTAAGAACCGAGTATACAGAAGATGTGACACTGGTTCTGGGGTGAGAACCTGAGATGAACCTGGACCAAAAGAACCTAGGTTAATATCAACCGTTGAGATCTGGGTTATTTTTAATCTTATCCGTTCATCTTAGGTATAAAGTTATCTATCGAGAGTTTCACTTACCATTTTTCTTCTTCTTCTTTTCTCCAAGAGTCCTCTCTCGTCAAGAACAACCTACTACCGCCTACTACCATCTCAGTCTCTCTATCGACTATCACCATCTCTAAGTTCGATTTGTTCTTCTTCACCATCTCTGACTGAGTCAGGTGCTTCTTCTTGTTCGATCTGTTTAAATCTTTGTAATTCTTATGATTGATTTAGGGTTTGAATCATTTGATTTGAGATTGATTTAGACTTTCTACTTTTTAGTAAACCCTTCATTGTTCTATTGGTATTGATTTAGGGTTTGTTTTGAGATTGACTTGGGGTTTGATTTGAGATTGATTTAGGGTTTGTTTTGAATTGAAATTGAAATTTTTGTGGATTTATGGGAAGCATGCTAATTCGAGTTATCCCTTCATTTGTATGTATTTGGGTTTTTTCGAGTTCATTATTCTTGCATTTGTTGCTACTTGCTAGTTATCTAGGTTTACGACTGTATTTTTGAAGTTGGTAAGGTAGATGTTGCTCACTGATTATGAAACAATTATGTAATTGAGAATGTGTGATGCTTAATTTTTTATGAAATTGGTACTAGTTGTTATCACATCAAGGAAGGTTTATTTTGTGTGATGGTTCCCGTTATGGGTGAAAACTACTCCTACTGAATTAGGTAATTTGTGGTGTGGATGAGGAATGAATTTAAACCTTAAACAAATGCAATCAACGCGGTGAGTGCTTGTAGATTCGAGAGATCAATCTGTGCAAGTCCGGCCTAAACCAAGAAATGGCCGTTCAGACTTGTTTCGGTCACAAAGTGAAGGAGATGGGGTTGATCTTAGGGAGGGAAGCGAAGAAGGTGTTGAGAATGTGAAGGTGTAGACTTTCTTATGACTTGCAACGGGAAAGTGAACAAGCTTACGATTGGTGTAAGGTGCTCTGCGGGTGTTTTCTTGTTGTTTTCTCCTGTTTTTCTCTCTGTTGTTGGAATAGGGGGAGAACCTATTTATACAATTCACTGAGCCTTATTCACGTCTCTCGTGGGAAGTGGAGTAGTGAAGTTGTGCGTTGGTGATACATGACCAGCCTTGCCCACTTCTCCCGTTCATCTCTAACCGTCCATGACTTCCTAACACGTTCTTGTGATGAGCGCGTTGCACGCGCACGCTGTAAACCGCCAGACCAATACCCCGAGGTATCCCCGCCTTGTGACATGATTGATGTTCGGAATGTGTGGATCGTGGATCCACAAAAAGATAGCATGTAATCTTCGAATTGAATAACCTGTTATTCGGAAGTTGATACTTGTGAAGTATCGTGTGTATTTTGTGCAGGTCTTTGCATCATGGTGTGGTAAAGTGATGGGTAATGACGCCTCACTAACCAATTAACTCCTGACTGTGGTTGTATAACCAAGCCGGTGAAGTTGGACGGATGAGATGATCTTTGAGACACTCATCTCGCGATCGTTAATGAAATTAGGGTTTTGAAGAGGTGCGCAGGCATCACTCTTCAGCTTGGTCGAAACCAAGCATAGGATACAATTTTGGCCAGGCCGACCATACATGCGTGTAGACGGCATGACTGGGTGTAGGCGCCGACTCCATTCCTCACGAAAGTATGATCTGGATCACTCAATTCATCCGGTGAAATCGAGTGGTGATCAATTTCGATAGAAAACCAATGCCGCAAGGGCCGCCGTCACGCCCTCTTTAGGCGCGCGTTCCAAGACGACCAATCTTGGTCGGACTTGGTCCCTCGTGAAGGTGGTAGGCTGGTGTTCACGCCTACACTGATTATCCCATAAAAACGTGATCTCGAACCACTCAAATCGTCCTATGGGTTGAGCGGTCGAGATTAGTTTGCGTGTTTGGGAGGTGTGACCACGCAAGTTTGGACGTGCGTTTTGGGATGGCCAGGCATGATATGCCTTGGCCGATCAAGTGAGGGGATAGACGGCCCACGGTGGTCATGCTGGTATGACCGGACCTGCTTAATCTAATCAGACCCTCCATTCGTGCCGAGAAGATGGACGCTCGTGATGGCTTGAAACCCTAATATTGGCTTTCATAGCCGTGTGACCATGCTCCCTTTGGGCGTACGAATTTGTTGCAACCAAGCATGGTTGGTCTTGACCGATTGGTCAAGTGTGTAGAGCGGGCACACGGTGATCGTGTTGACATGCTCGGGGCCCTTTGAATCTACATCTACACCCTCCATCTATACCTCGCGAAGATGGATGGTTGAGACCGCTTTGCGACACATGTAATATGCCGCAAACCCTAATTTAGGTTTTCCGTCCATAATGCTTGGTATGAACGGTTTCTTGGCAAAGCTAGGCCCAATGACCGACCATGGGGGTCGGCCGTGGGTATTCCATACACACCAGGGGTGATAAAATTGATCCGGGGTCATCCAATCATGCTTATGGAGTTGGATGACTGCGATCGATCATATCCGGACCGATACGGTCGGATCCGGATGCTCAATCGGGCTAGTATAACACACCGAGGGGCTCAATCGGAAGCTAGTATAACGCACCGAGAGTCGACCAGACGGTATTTCGTACATGGTTTCATTATAGTGCTTGGAGGTTCGTGTTACTCTGTGATAGTGTAAGAGTAACACTCACTCGTCATGCCACACCGATAATGAGTAATGGAAATACAAGGCACGATATGAAATTCCAGAAGGGATTGTTGCCACATGCTCCAACCTCGAGGAATTTCATGTATTCACATAATGGGATTGTTGCTACATGCTCCATTCTTGGTGAATTAAGTGAGGGGAGTATCCAACACTTATTAATGGCTTTATCTTTTACAAGATGTCACCGCATAATTTTTTCCTTTTTTACAATTTTAACCTCAAATGAAAACCCACCATCAACAGTTCCATAATCTTCTTTAGGCTCAGTAGTTGCATGTTGACCAGCTTATATGTGCTCCATGCGTTCTGATTTTTAGGATTGCTTGTAACTGTTGAAAGGATAGTAACTTAGGTTCTTCTAGCTTAAGTTGTGATACTGAAATGTAGAGAACAACTTAGGAACCGCCAGAAGTCATGAACCAGGGTTATATTCATGATCAAGAAGCCATTTCACAACTAGATTGACAATAGTTCTGCTTTTATCTACATAGTATGAGAATTTCAGCTTTGAATTGACAAAGACGATGATTACTGTTTTCAAGTAGACATATCATTAGTTGTGAATTGCGATATTTTGCATATTTTGTTTCTGTTTTTAGTATGATGCTGAAACTGGATTCTACAACAGCAAAGTGTAGGCACTGCTCAAAGATATATGCTGCTGATGCCAAGCGAAATGGGACATCTAATATGATAGTTCATATACAAAAATGCCCAATCTTTCAAGCAATGAAGCATAAATTCAACCACAAAGGGAAATAAGACTTAAAGTGAGCTTGATGTTCATTTTTTTTCGCAGTCTCGCATACTTATGGAATGCAAATGGAAGTGGTGTAGAATTGTGGATTTTTTACTGTTTTTTAGTGTTGAACTCTACTGTTTTTTAATGTTGAACTTCCATCTGAAGTACTTTGACTTGTTTTAAATCTTTTCTTAAGAATATAAGTGGTTATTATAGATGAATGCTAGGTTACAGGTTGTGAGTTTGTGACTGCTTAATGAAGTTGTCAGAATTATTATATAAGTGCTAGGTTACAAGTAAAAACCCGGTACCGGAGGTACAGATACAACACCAGGTACAAGTACAGGTACCGGTCCTCAAAATGAGGTACCGGTCAACACCAAGTACAGGGACCGGTTCCATAAGAGAACCGGGCCGTACCGGACCATGTGCGACCTTACTATGGACAAATTGTGTAGCCATGTTAGGTCAGAACGGTAATTTGCAACCACATAATAGTATGGATGGCAGAGGTGATATTCTAAAGTACATGTTTACCCTAAGCTTATTCTTTCTAAGCCACAAATTATTTTTGTAACGTGGGAAAAAATGGAATTTACATTATTGTGGAATAGAAAATAATATTTATTATTATCTCGCTTTTGATATACCGTAATGTTTTGACCGTTTCGTATCATACAAGACAAGTAAAAAGTAAGAAGTAGAAAGCAGAAGTAATAAAATGTATGTTTGTTTGAGATTCAAAATGAATATTTTAATATTTTTATTACATAATCTCCTCTTTCCTATGTATTTTTGGTGACCGTTGCGCCTTTAATCTCCGATCTTTCCATATCATCACTTTATAAAGAAACAAGAAAATAAATAAACAAGTCACAAAGCAAATAAAGGAACACTCCACATCAGTCTTTCTCCCTCCCTCCTGTCTCTCTTTCTCTGACAAGAAGAAGTAATTTACTGAATTTACTAATGGCTAACCACAGTGATTAAGATTTGGACAAGAAACAAAAATCAAAAAGCAGTTTGTGTACTTTCATTTTAATATTTATTTGTCTTTCTTCATTTGATTCCATGATGGATTCTTTAACTTTTTAATCTTTTCTCTGTACAACAGAAGATTCTCAAGAGAAGGATTCAAAACCGGAGGCGCCGTATAATCAAGAAAGCAACAACCGAAACTAGCTGTTCTTATTTTCCTAAAAAGAGTACAAAGGTACATATTTTTTTTTTTTACAATTTTAGTGTTCTTTTCAGAGAAAGCCGATCTTTTTTCTATTTTAATTCTCAAATTCTAGGGTTTCAAATATTAATCTTTTTTTTTTTTTTTTTTTTATCTAATTCAAGAAATAAAAAAGTGGCAAGACCGAATAAAGGAACACTCCACATCGTCTTTCTCCTCCTTCCCTGTCTCTCTTTCTCTCGACAAGAAGAAGTAATTTACTGAATTTACTAATGGCTAACCACAGTGATGAAGATTTGGACAAGAAACAAAAAATCTGGCAGCAGGTTTGTGTACTTTCTGTTTTAATATTTATTTGTCTTTCTTCATTTGATTCCATGATGGATTCTTTAACTTTTTAATCTTTTCTCCGTACAAATGAAGATTCTCAAGAGAAGGATTCAAAACCGAGGCGCCAGATAATCAAGAAAGCAACAACCGAAACTAGTCAAGTTCTTATTTTCCTAAAAAGAGTACAAAGGTACAATTTTTTCTTTTTACAATTTTAGGGTTCTTTTACTCGGGAAAGCGGATCTTTTTTCTATTTTAATTCTCAAATTCTAGGGTTTCAAACATTAATCTTTTTTTTTTTTTTATCTAATTCAAGAAATAAAAAAGTGGCAAGACTGAATAAAGGAACACTCCACATCAGTCTTTCTCCCTCCTTCTGTCTCTCTTTCTCCGACAAGAAGAAGTAATTTATCGAATTTACTAATGGCTAACCACAAGTGATGAAGATTTGGACAAGAAACAAAAATCAAAAGCAGTTTGTTTACTTTTCTTTTAATATTTATTTGTCTTTCTTCATTTGATTCCATGATGAATTCTTTAACTTTTTAATCTTTTCTCTCCGTACAAATGAAGATTCTTAAGAGAAGGATTCAAAACCGAGGCGCCGTATAATCAAGAAAGCAACAACCGAAACTAGCTGTTCTTATTTTCCTAAAAAGAGTACAAAGGTACAATTTTTTCTTTTTACAATTTTAGGGTTCTTTTCTGGGAAAGCGGATCTTTTTTCTATTTTAATTCTCAAATTCTAGGGTTTCAAACATTAATCTTTTTTTTTTTTTTTTTAATCTAATTCAAGAAATAAAAAAGTGGCAAGACTGAATAAAGGAACACTCCACATCAGTCTTTCTCCCTCCTTCCTGTCTCTCTTTCTCTGACAAGAAGAAGTAATTTACTGAATTTACTAATGGCTAACCACAATGATGAAGATTTGGACAAGAAACAAAAAATCAAGCGCAGTTTGTGTACTTTCTGTTTTAATATTTATTTGTCTTTCTTCATTTAATTCCATGATGGATTCTTTAACTTTTTAATCTTTTCTCTCGTACAACAGAAGATTCTCAAGAGAAGGATTCAAAACCAGGAGGCGCCGTATAATCAAGAAAGCAACAACCGAAACTAGTTGTTCTTATTTTCCTAAAAAGAGTACAAAGGTACAATTTTTTTTTTTTTTTACAATTTTAGGGTTCTTTTCTTGGAAAACCGATCTTTTTTCTATTTTAATTCTCAAATTCTAGGGTTTCAAACATTAATCTTCTTATGTTTTTTTTTATCAAATTCAAGAAATAAAAAAGTGGCAAGACTGAATAAAGGAACACTCCACATCAATCTTTCTCCCTCCTTCCTGTCTCTCTTTCTCTGACAAGAAGAAGTAATTTACTGAATTTACTAATGGCTAACCACAATGATGAAGATTTGGACAAGAAACAAAAACATCTGGCAGCAGGTTTGTGTACTTTCTGTTTTAATATTTATTTGTCTTTCTTCATTTGATTCCATGATGGATTCTTTAACATTTTAATCTTTTCTCTGTACAACAGAAGATTCTCAAGAGAAGGATTCAAAACCGGAGGCGCCGTATGATCAAGAAAGCAACAACCGAAACTAGTTGTTCTTATTTTCCTAAAAAGAGAACAAAGGTACAATAATTTTTTTTACAATTTTAGGGTTCTTTTCTGGGAAAGCCGATCTTTTTTCTATTTTAATTCTCAAATTCTAGGGTTTCAAACATTAATCTTCTTCTTTTTTTTTCTTTATCTAATTCAAGAAATAAAAAAGTGGCAAGACTGAATAAATGAACACTCCACATCAGTCTTTCTCCCTCCCTCATGTCTCTCTTTCTCTGACAAGAAGAAGTAATTTACAGAAAGATTTGGACAAGAAAAAAAAAAATCGCGACAGGGTTTGTGTACTTTATGTTTTAATATTTATTTGTCTTTCTTCATTTCATTCCATGATGGATTCTTTAACTTTTTAATCTTTTCTTTGTACAACAGAAGATTCTCAAGAGAAGGATTCAAAACCGGAGGCGCCGTATAATCAAGAAAGCAACAATCGAAACTAGTTGTTCTTATTTTCCTAAAAAGAGTACAAAGGTACAATTTTTTTTTTTTACAATTTTCGGATTCTTTTCTGGAAAAGCCGATCTTTTTTCTATTTTAATTCTCAAATTCTAGGGTTTCAAACATTAATCTTTTTTTTTTTTTTTTTTTTTTTTTTTTTTTTAATCTAATTCAAGAAATAAAAAAGTGACAAGACCGAATAAAGGAACACTCCACATCGTCTTTCTCCCTCCCTCCCGTCTCTTTTCTCGACAAGAAGAAGTAATTTACCGAATTTACTAATGGCTAACCACAAAGTGATGAAGATTTGGACAAGAAACAAAAATCGCGGCGGGTTTGTGTACTTTCTCTTTTAATATTTATTTGTCTTTCTTCATTTGATTCCATGATGGATTCTTTAACTTTTAATCTTTTCTCTGTAGATAACAAGATTCTCAAGAGAAGGATTCAAAACCGGAGGCGCCTTATAATCAAGAAAGCAACAACCAAACTAGTCGTTCTTATTTTTTTACTAAAAAGAGTACAAAGGTACAATTTTTTTTTTTTACAATTTTAGGGTTCTTTTCTTGGAAAACCGATCTTTTTTCTATTTTAATTCTCAAATTCTAGGGTTTCAAACATTAATCTTCTTCTTTTTTTATTTTTTATTGTTTTTTTATCTAATTCAAGAAATAAAAAAGTGGCAAGACTGAATAAAGGAAACTCCACATCAGTCTTTCTCCCTCCCTCCTGTCTCTCTTTCTCTGACAAGAAGAAGTAATTTACTGAATTTACTAATGGCTAACTACATTGATGAAGATTTGGACAAGAAACAAAAAATATGGCATCAGGTTTGTGTACTTTCTGTTTTAATATTTATTTGTCTTTCTTCATTTGATTCCATGATGGATTCTTTAACTTTTTAATCTTTTCTCTCGACAACAGAAGATTCTCAAGAGAAGGATTCAAAACCTAGAGGCGTCAGATAATCAAGAAAGCAACAACCGAAACTAGTTGTTCTTATTTTCCTAAAAAGAGTACAAAGGTACAATATTTTTTTTACAATTTTAGGGTTCTTTTCTGGGAAAACCGATCTTTTTTCTATTTTATTTCTCAAGTTCTAGGGTTTCAAACATTAATCTTCTTCTTCTTTTTTTTTTTTTTTTTTTATCTAATTCAAGAAAACCGATCTTTTTTCTATTTTATTTCTCAAGTTCTAGGGTTTCAAACATTAATCTTCTTCTTTTTTTTTCTTTTTTTTTTTTTTCATAAGTTAGGTGTTTTTATTCAAAAAGGGGTGGGAGCTCAGCTTGTTGCTCGGCTTCCAACCAAGGGTGGTGTTATATGAGTAAGAAAGGCTTTTCTAATACAAAATTTAATTCAAGAAATAAAAAAGTGGCAAGACTGAATAAAGGAACACTCCACATCAGTCTTTCTCCCTCCCTCATGTCTCTCTTTCTCGACAAGAAGAATTAATTTACTTTACTAATGGCTAACCACAAATGATGAAGATTTGGACAAGAAACAAAAAATCTGGCAGCAGGTTTGTTTACTTTCTGTTTTAATATTTATTTGTCTTTCTTCATTTGATTCCATGATGAATTCTTTAACTTTTTAATCTTTTCTCTGTACAACAGAAGATTCTTAAGAGAAGGATTCAAAACCGGAGGCGCCGTATAATCAAGAAAGCAACAACCGAAACTAGTTGTTCTTATTTTCCTAAAAAGAGTACAAAGGTACAATTTTATTTTATTTTTTACAATTTTAGGGTTCTTTTCTGGGAAAGCCGATCTTTTTTCTATTTTAATTCTCAAATTCTAGGGTTTCAAACATTAATCTTCTTCTTCTTCTTTTTTTCTTTATCTAATTCAAGAAATAAAAAAGTGGCAAGATTGAATAAATGAACACTCCACATCGCCTTTTCTCCCTCCCTCGTGTCTCTCTTTCTCTGACAAGAAAAAGTAATTTACAGAATTTACTAATGGCTAACCACAGTGATGAAGATTTGGACAAGAAAAATAATAATCTGGCTGCAGGTTTGTGTACTTTCTGTTTTAATATTTATTTGTCTTTCTTCATTTCATTCCATGATGGATTCTTTAACTTTTTAATCTTTTCTTTGTACAACAGAAGATTCTCAAGAGAAGGATTCAAAACCGAGGCGCCGATAATCAAGAAAGCAACAACCGAGACTAGTTGTTCTTATTTTCCTAAAAAGAGTACAAAGGTACAAATTTTTTTTTTTTACAATTTTCGGGTTCTTTTCTGGGAAAGCCGATCTTTTTTCTATTTTAATTCTCAAATTCTAGGGTTTCAAACATTAATCTTTTTTTTTTTTTTTTTTTTTTTTAATCTAATTCAAGAAATAAAGAAGTGACAAGACCAATAAAGGAACACTCCACATCGCCTTTCTCCCTCCCTCCCGTCTCTCTTTCTCGACAAGAAGAAGTAATTTACTGAATTTACTAATGGCTAACCACAGTGATGAAGATTTGGACAAGAAACAAAAAATCTGGCAGCAGGTTTGTGTACTTTCTGTTTTAATATTTATTTGTCTTTCTTCATTTGATTCCATGATGGATTCTTTAACTTTTTAATCTTTTCTCTGACAAATGAAGATTCTCAAGAGAAGGATTCAAAACCTGGAGGCGCCAGATAATCAAGAAAGCAACAACCGAAACTAGTTGTTCTTATTTTCCTTAAAAGAGTACAAAGGTACAATATTTTTTTTTACAATTTTAGGGTTCTTTTCTGGGAAAACCGATCTTTTTTCTATTTTAATTCTCAAATTCTAGGGTTTCAAACATTAATCTTCTTCTTCTTCTTCTATTTTTTTTTTATCTAATTAAAGAAATATAAAAGTGTCAAGACTAACAAAGGAACACTCCACATCGTCTTTCTCCTCCCTCATGTCTCTCTTTCTCGACAAGAAGAAGTAATTTACTCGAATTTACTAATGGCTAACCACAATGATGAAGATTTGGACAAGAAACAACAAATACGCGGCGGGTTTGTGTACTTTATGTTTTAATATTTATTTGTCTTTCTTCATTTGATTCCATGATGGATTCTTTAACATTTTAATCTTTTCTCTCGATAAACAGAAGATTCTCAAGAGAAGGATTCAAAACCTGAGGCGCCGTATAATCAAGAAAACAACAACCGAAACTAGTTGTTCTTATTTTCCTAAAAGAGTACAAAGGTACAACTTTTTTTTTTTTTACAATTTTAGGTTTCTTTTCTGGGAAAACCGATTTTTTTTCTATTTTAATTCTCAAATTCTAGGGTTTCAAACATTAATCTTTTTTTTTTTTTTTTATCTAATTCAAGAAATAAAAAAGTGGCAAGACCAATAAAGGAACACTCCACATCAGTCTTTCTCCTCCCTCCCGTCTCTCTTTCTCTTGACAAGAAGAAGTAATTTACTGAATTTACTAATGGCTAACCACAGTGATGAAGATTTGGACAAGAAACAAAAAAAAATCAGCGGTGGGTTTTCGGACTTTATGTTTTAATATTTATTTGTCTTTCTTCATTTGATTCCATGATGGATTCTATAACTTTTTAATCTTTTCTCTCAGACAAATGAAGATTCTCAAGAGAAGGATTCAAACCCGAGGCGCCAGATAATCAAGAAAGCAACAACCGAAACTAGTTGTTCTTATTTTCCTAAAAAGAGTACAAAGGTACAATATTTTTTTTAAAATTTTAGGGTTCTTTTTAGAAAGCCGATCTTTTTTCTATTTTAATTCTCAAATTCTAGGGTTTCAAACATTAATCTTTTTTTTTTTTTTTTTTTTTATCTAATTAAAGAAATAAAAAAGTGGCAAGACTGAATAAAGGAACTCTCCACATCGGTCTTTCTCCCTCCTCCCCGTCTCTTTTCTCGACAAGAAGAAGTAATTTACCGAATTTACTAATGGCTAACCACAAATGATGAAGATTTGGACAAGAAACAAAAATCACGCGGCGAGGTTTGTGTCCTTTCTCGCGTTTTAATATTTATTTGTCTTTCTTCATTTGATTCCATGATGGATTCTTTAACATTTTAATCTTTTCTCTCGTACAAATGAAGATTCTCAAGAGAAGGATTCAAAACCGGAGGCGCCGTATAATCAAGAAAGCAACAACCGAAACTAGTTGTTCTTATTTTCCTAAAAAGAGTACAAAGGTACAATTTTTTTTTTTTTTTTACAATTTTAGGGTTCTTTTTCCGGGAAAGCCATTTTTTTCTATTTTAATTCTCAAATTCTAGGGTTTCAAAGATTAATCTTTTTTTTTTTTTTTTTTTTTTATCTAATTCAAGAAATAAAAAAGTGGCAAGACTTGAATAAAGGAACACTCCACATCAGTCTTTCTCCCTCCCTCTTGTCTCTCTTTATCCGACAAGAAGAAGTAATTTACTCAAATTTACTAATGGCTAACCACATTGATGAAGATTTGGACAAGAAACAAAAAACGGCGAGCGAGGTTTGTGTACTTTCTGTTTTAATATTTATTTGTCTTTCTTCATTTGATTCCATGATGGATTCTTTAACTTTTTAATCTTTTCCCGTATGAAGAAGATTCTCAAGAGAAGGATTCAAAACCGGAGGCGCCCGTATAATCAAGAAAGCAACAACCGAAACTAGTTGTTCTTATTTTCCTAAAAAGAGTACAAAGGCACAATTATTTTTTTTACAATTTTAGGGTTCTTTTTTGGGAAAGCCGATCTTTTTTCTATTTTAATTCTCAATATCTAGGGTTTCAAACATTAATCTTCTTTTTTTTTTTTTTTTTTTTTTTTTTTTATCTAAGTGCAATAGGCGCATTATTGTACTTGCACAATGTACTCGACCAGATATCTCATTCTCGGTGAATTTTAGCTAGATATAGCTCGGCGCCAACGTTAGTCGTCATTGGAATGGTATAAAGAATATCTTTAGATACCTAAAGGGAACCATTGACTTGGGTTTGTTTTATCCCTACGAAGACGAAAGAATAGATGCTAATATAATCTGCGACTCCTTACACCGAACCCCAAATAATGTTTTGGTTGGTTTTGCTGATGCTGGGTACCTCTCAGACCCACACAAAGGTCGATCCCAAACTGGATACGTGTTCACTATCGGAATACAGTGATATCCTGGAGATCGACCAAGCAAACTCCTCAGCTACCTCCACGAACCACTCGAGATCATTGCCCTACATGAGGCGGTTTCGTGAGTGTATATGGTTAAGGTCTATCATTACACATATTCGAGGGACATGTGGTTTAAGTTCTACCACCTGAAGAGCCAACTTTCATTTATGAAGATAATGCGACTTTGCATCGAACAAGATGAAGCAAGGGTACATTAAGGGTGATAATACGAAACATATATCGCCGAAGTTCTTTTACAATCAAGAACAACAATGTCTTCTAAACATTCAAGTCGGTAAAGTAAAGTCTCGACGAAAATGTATGGAACTTATTTACTAAGTCATTACCTAAGTCCATATTTAAAAAACATGTGAGAAGTATAGGGCTAAAGAAACTGTCCGAACTTCCATGACTAAAGGAATTGTCTGAAGCCCGTGATTGCATGCGTAAGACTAAAGGAATTTTCTAAAACTCCCATGACCATTACGGACCAAAGAAATTGTCTTACATCAGGGGGAGCTTCTAATGGTATGTTTAACTCTTTTTCCCTTCTTCGAGGTTACTTTTTCCCAAAGGGTTTTGTTACTCGACAAGGTTTTTAATGAGACAACAATAATACCATAAATGCAAATCATGGGGAGATGTCGACATCAGGGGGAGCATCTAGAGATTCACTGATGACATCTAAATGTCTTGTACTCTTTTCCTTCACCGAGGTTACTTTTTCCCACATGATTTTGTTACTCGGAAAGGTTTTTAATAAGACAACAAAAACACCCGAGATACAACTTCGGTTGAGGTTATTCTTCTCCTTACCGATTGTTTATGGGTAAAAATCGTTTCTGCCGATTTCAGTAAATTCGATGGGTGAGTGAGAAACCGGTTCAAACCCTAAACAAATGTGTTGCACGTGAGCACTTTATAGATTCGAGAGATCAATCTGTACAAGTCCGGCCTAAACCAAGAAATGGCTCGTTCCCGGCTTGCTTCGGTCACAAAGTGGAGGAGAAGGGTTGATTTGGGGAGGGAAGCAAAGAAAGGTGTTGAGACCTGGAATAATTCTAGGAGAGTAGTATCTCGACTTGTATCGAAAAGTAAAAGCTTGGGAAGCTTGCAAGAGATGAAGCTTTTGGGAGAGCTTGCAAAGTTGCCTTTTCTGAGAGTGTAGTATTTTTCTCCTGACCGAGACTTGTTGTCTAGTGGAAATAGGTAAGACCTATTTATACAAGTCGAGATTGAAACGTACCCTGGTCTCATGAAGGAAGAGAGTAAAGGGTGAAATAATGGGAGGAGGTGGTAACCGCATGGTGTTAATGGGTGAAAACGTTTTCACCATTATTTCCTCATTTATTTGACCGCTTTATTCCTTTTCACGCTTTCTTAATGTGAGCGTAGTGCACGCCACTCAAGTTGTGACCGCCAAACCAAAACCCCGGAAAGCATCCCCCGGTTGTGTTGATATCTCGAGTGTTGGTTGCACCTTGAGTGCAAGTGGCGCCTCGCTAGTGGCGCGTGTGGCATGTGCCATTGGCATGTGCGAATGCCTTGGTGGTAGGTTGTACGTTGAGTATAAGTGGCAATCCCGGAGCCGCTAGTGGCGTGTGTGGCATGTGCCAATGGCATGTGCGGAATGCCTTGGTGGTAGGTTGCATGATTTGCAAATTAGTCTACCGTGGGTTTTGGCATGTGCCAGTGGCGCGTATGGTCGAATTGGCCTAGGTTGCACGGCTTGCAAGTTAGGCTACCCAGGACAGGCATTAGGGCCGTATTTAGGTGATGAAGGCTACCAACGAGTGTGTTGGCATGTGCCAATGGCATGCGTGGCCGTTAGGGGCTAGTGGCCTTGGTAGGGAAAGCTACCGGCGAGCATGTTGGCATGTGCCAATGGCATGCGTGGCCGTTAGGGCCGTGGCCTTGGTAGGAGAAGCTACGCAAAGCATGTTGGTATGTGCCAATGGCATGCGTGGCCAGTTAGGGCCGTGGCTTTGGTAGGAAAAGCTACCCGGCGAGCATGTTGGCATGTGCCAATGGCATGCGTGGTCGTTGGGGCCGTGGCTTTGGTAGGAAAAGCTACCAGCGAGCATGTTGGCATGTGCCAATGGCATGCGTGGCCGTTGGGGCCGTGGCTTTGGTAGGAAAAGCTACCAAATGAGCATGTTGGCATGTGCCAATGGCATGCGTGGCCGTTGGGGCGTGGCCTTGGTAGGAAAAGCTACCCGTGAGCATGTTGGCATGTGCCAATGGCATGCGTGGCCGTTAGGACGTGGCCTTGTTGGAAAAGCTACCGAGCATGTTGGCATGTGCCAATGGCATGCGTGGCCGTTAGGGACGTGGCCTTGGTAGGAAAAAGCTACCAAATGAGCATGTTGGCATGTGCCAATGGCATGCGTGGCCGACTTGGCCTAGGTTGCATGGTTTGCAAGCCTAGGGCGCTATATTTGGCATGTGCCAATGGCATAACGGCTTGGAAATATGGCTTGTGGTGCGTGTTGGCATGTGCCAATGGCACGTACGGCCATGTTGACCTAGTTGCCCGTTTTGCAAGCCTTAGGGCGCTATATTTGGCATGTGACAATGGCATAGCGGCTTAGTTTGGCATGGTTGCCAATGAGTGCGATATGTAGTTTGGTTTTGGCGTTGTTCCCACGGTGCGCGATGTGCGGCTTGGTTTGGCATCGTTGCCATGGTGCGCAGTGCGCTTGGTTTTGCGTCGTTGCCATGGTGAGCGATATGCGGCTTGGTTTGGCATTGTTGCCATGGTGCGCGTGTGCGGCTTGGTTTGGCATTGTTGCCATGGTGCGCGGTATGCGGCTTGGTTTGGCATTGTTGCCATGGTGCGCAGTGTGCGGCTTGGTTTGGCATTGTTGCCATGGTGCGCAGTGTGCGGCTTGGTTTGGCATTGTTACCATGGTGCGCGGTGTGCGGCTTGGTTTGGCATTGTTGCCATGGTGCGCAGTGTGCGGCTTGGTTTGGCATTGTTGCCATGGTGCGCGCAGTGCGGCTTGGTTTGGCATTGTTGCCATGGTGCTAGCGATGTGCGACTTGGTTTGGCATTGTTGCCATGGTGCATGATGTGCGGCTTGGTTTTGGAATTAGGGTTACGTAACGAAAATCCTAATGCATTTTTTTGAAAAAATACCCCTATTAATTATTTACACCCGAGTTAAATGCTCTTAGTTAATGCATTGCGGGTAACACTAGGTCATGGGGTTTTACGATTTTACCCTTGTTTAAAAAACCACCATCAACATTAAGTCCCCGCTTAGCTCCTGAACAGGGCTTTGTTGCGAGGTAAGCATAAGATGGTGACAAACTATCAACAACAAACCGTAAAGAGAATTGAGGAGGCTTGTCTCGACCTTTTATAAATAGGATTTGGAATCCTTGCCTCACGGTAGTTTTGCACAAATCGGGAGGTCGGCACAATTGGTGGGCTTATGGTGCGGCTTGGGCGACGTTGGGAAATTGGCGTGAGTTGGGAAACTAAGTGTGCTAGTTGGGTGGGACCTGCGCAAGGTGTGGAAGGCGGTGCGTGCTCGCGGGCGTGACTTGGGCGGCCATTGGGAAGTCGGCGCAATTGGTGGGGCCGGTGCGACTTGGGCGACGTTGGGAAATCGGCGTGAGTTGGGAAGCCGATTGTCTTAGCTGGTGGGGCCGGCGCGAGGTGTGGAAGTCATGCGTGCTAAGTGTCGTGACCCGATGTAAACAAGGAGGGAGTTTCTTCAGATACCAAGTTTCCTTATCTTGCTTTCCTTCACGTGCGGCTTCAATTAGGGCATTATTCATGCTAAAATCTAGAAGCGTTATGTCCCTCATTGCTCCCTTTCCCTTTTTAAGATTCCGTATTTATACCCAAAAATAATTGCATCGTTTCCTCGTTTGAGAAAAGGGTTCTTCTTGTCGAGTTTCTCTCTTTGTCATGTCGCACGAGAGATGAATCGTCTCCAACCAGCCAAGTTCTCCAAGTGAAGGCGTGAGGTCTAATTCTTGCAAAAGCACCCCAACCAGGGTTATTCGGGCTAAGAAGATCATACCTGGTATGTTTTCTTATTCTTCTGCTCGTGTTATCCTCTTTTATATGTGCATAGATATGGTAGAACTGGGTCATTTTTTTATCTTTTTGCGGTGTGTGATGGGACCCTCCGGGATGGCTGCGCCTTTAACTCTTCTAGAAGGATTTCGGACTGGGTGAAGATCGGTCTTCTTCTCTTGAGGAGGCATTGGTTGGGACCGAATCTCCGTTCCACGAAGCTAGTGAAATCATTAAGGACCTCCCTTCCATCTATCCCCACGAAGAACAGTGCATATTCGGACTTTCTTGGGTTCGGTGAGCATGGAGGAGGGCGAGAGAACAAGGAAGAGTCTTGGCATGTTGAAAGGGTTCAGCGTGGCAAAGCCTTTCCTCAATCCGGGCATGGGGTGGATCGGACTGTTTCTAGGTTGAAGCATCGGAAAAGTGAACGTGTGGTGGTCTTGGAGGAGAGCGCCATGATTCTTGACCCTGATGTGGATGAATCAAAAAACTTTCTCCGAAGTGTCGCTGAGAAAACCTTTGAAGGATCATATGATGGCAGCGAAATAGCCTTTGAAGTTGATGCCAAAGGTATTGTTGGTGATACCGGAGGGGTTATGGTAGCGTATCTTTGGAATGGTCGTCGGGGGAGGACACCGCCTCACTGGCTGCTTCGGATGGGATGTTGAGGTTTCGCCGCTAAAACCGCTGAATGGAACCTTTGTTGCCCGAAGGATTGCTCAGAAGTGCTTGAAGATAGCTTTTGCCCGAGGGGACTTGCGCTCCATCCTTTGAGGGCTAGTTCCTCCCTTTTGTTATTTCGTTAGCTGCTTAGTTCCCCTGGTGTCCCCCTTTTTTTTTTGTAAACTCGTCTTTTCCTTATTCTTCATCAGTCGACATTTTGCTTCCTATATATTTTTTTTTTTTTTTTTGAAAGGGGTTGTGGTATGGTGGCTCGCAATGGTTTTCGGGTTTTTCCGGTGTATTTCTCACGATATCCAAGGATTCGCTCGGAGAGATATATTTGTTTTTATTTTATTTTATTTTTGACAAAAGGGAAATCCCTAGGGAAAAAATACAAACGGTGTATTTATCCTGGGGAATTACAGCTATTAAGAGGAATTGTTAAAGGAAGTACTGAAAAGGGAGTGATTGGGAAGTCAACATTTTAGGGATTGGATTCCTTGAGCCATCGCGAGTGAACTATCACGCCTTCAGTGTGTCTGTATCGACGAGCTTGCAATATCCTCCCAAAAGGGTATCCGCACCGCAGTCAAATCGCCTTCACCTTCATTGGGCAAATCCATTTTACCGTCATCCTCCCAACTTGAAACGAGCTTTCCTTAACCACCACATCTCCGATTGAAAACGGGTTCGGACGCATTCGTAACTGCTTGAGCCTTGGCTTCGTTGGTTTCGATAGAAGTTTCCAAGCTTCTTGCAAAGTGTTCGAATGGTCCAGCTCCCCATTCACATTTCTTGACAGCGTTTGTGCCAGTAATCGCGCCAAGTCCCCATGACAGAATGGGGGAAGGGAAGACTGGTTGCAGAAAAGGTTGCTCGGCCAGACTTACTTGCATTTGAAAATCATGGGCTAGCGCCAACGGGTCCTCTCCGGATGCTTGGGTTCTTTCAATAGCTCGTTGATGCGATAACCCGTGGGATGATTTGTTGGGAATTCCTTCTGGGGCGTGGACGTCGGCGGAGGGTGTACATCCAATTTCGCTTTGTTGTCGAGCACCCATAAGCGTCCCAAAATCATGTCATGATCTAGTTCTTTGACAATGTGGAACTTGCTGTGCGTTATAACGTCTCCCATCTTGATCTCTAGGTTGATATAGCCATGTGCGTTCAAAGCCTATCCTCTCAAGCTCTTAATCACAGACGGGGAATAGGTAGCGTCTTGTTTTGTAAATCCGGCTGCCTTTAGTGTCTTGAAAGTATTGATGTTGTGGTCAGAGGTCGTGTCGATGAGCGTGTCGCCAAATTCATTACCTCTTAAACGGGACGTGGTCAGCAGTCCCCAGTTCTCCGTTTCGCCTGTTTGGGAAGCTTGGTCCCTTGGCGTGGATTCCGAGGAGAGAAAAAGCCGTTTCTTTGGATACAACACGATTGAGAGCTACGAAAATATCTTGCGCTGAACCTTGGAAAGATAGAGAATTTCGCATACATGTCGCATCATGGATTATACGGTCTCGTGCACGGAGTCCCCGTAGGAACCGCAGCTTCTTATTGGGAGTGGGTCTCGATGCACTCTTTCGTCTCCTAGTTGGAGTTCTCCCGCTTCTATCCTTTCTTTGAAAATATGCTCTAGTCTCGGTGCAATCGCTAGTCGGATGGTGAACGAACCTTGTGGTAATGGCGGTATTTGGGGTTCGCCATCTCGGCCTCGCTTGGTGGGCGTCGAGCGGTGGTAATCTGATGACATCATCTTGAACCCAGGCTTCTAGGAGGTCAATCACCTCCTCGATGGGGAATGGGAAATCAAGGGTATTTACTTCGGTCTTACGATGTTGTACAAAGGGGTTTTAGTGACGATCTTCCGTTGCGAGGGTTCCCGTTGCGGCGTTTCACGTTGGCCAGGTGGCTCGTAGTTGCGGCTTTCCTTTTTCCTCTTTCGTTTACTATGTTCACGGAGGATGAGCCGGCATTAAATTGTTTGCTGATGAGGCGTCTACTCCCGCGGGTTTCACGCGCTTCTTCGCCTCGAGTTGGCCTAGTTCTTTCCCGAGAATGGCTGTTGTTGCTGCGCATCGTCCGCGGCTTCATGGAGTTCTGAGAACGTTTGGAAACGCAAGTTTTCAGCAGGCGCGGTAGATTGGAACCATACCATTGATGCATGCGTTCACCAATTGTTGCTCAATTCACGTTTGGGTCGTGATAATCGAGTGCTTGAACCCCGAACCTTTTGACGAAATCATTCGGATGTTCGTTATCCCATCGGTACATTCTTCCGAGGTCCGAAAAAGTAACTTGTTCGGACACGAAGAAGTATTTCTTGTAAAACGCAGTGACCATGCTACTCCAGTTGGGAATGTCGCCGGTGGGATGTCGTTGTACCATGTATACGCCCTTCCAAAGAAGTGATTTTGAGAATTCCCTTAAACGAAGAACGTGATTATATTCATGTTCACCTAGGGATTCCAGAAACGAGAAACATGCTCACGTGCATTCCCGGTACCATCGTACGGGGTAAATTGAGGAGAAGAGTACCCCCTTGGGAGAGGGATTCTCCGTATTTCGATGGGTAAGGGGTTGGTGATGATGCACGTCCAACTCATCATTCTTGATTCGGTTGCGGGAGAGTTGTTCCAAATCTTCTCTCGTGACAAAGTTGGGTGGCTGATTTCTTTCCAACGGATTCTAGTGCGAGTTTCCTCATCCATGGAGGCGTGCTCCGCCGAGGTGCTGGCGTCGGGGTTGTTGGAGGCGTTCCTAAATGGATGCGGAGGGCGCGACTCACGTGGTAGTCGTTACGCGTGGGTCCCGAAAGATGAGTACCTCCTTCGCGTTGAAAACATATCTGTCTGGGCTCGCGCGAGCATCTCTTGTCGTTCCATCGGATCAGCGATGGTGACGTAAGGGCGACTTCCTCTTGTCCCTCCTGGTTTCTCGTCCCGTCGGCGGTAGTTGGGATCTTGGTCGTGGTCGGAGGCGCTTATCTTTGGACGGCATTTGGGGTCGTGGCGGCGGCTCTAGCCTCGGTGATCGGTGGCGCGACACCGAAAAGATATTTTCGTTGCCGTGATTAGAGGGTTGTGCGAGACGCTAGAGGAGGCGCGGCTGGCCCTGTGATTGGCGGTGTTACACTTGAGGGAGTGCATTCGATGTTGCAGGTTGTCACTCGGTGACGTAACAACGTTATTGGGAGAGATGTTAACATCGGGTGCGTTACATGCTGGTGTTCCGGCAGCCGCTCCGGACTGGAGTTCCACCATGGGATTTGACGTTCGGGAAACGAAATCAGGAGTCGGAGTTGGTATTGTAACCGATAGATCAATCCTCCCGTTGTGGTCGCCAATTGTTTATGGGTAAAATCGTTTCTGCCGATTTCGGTAAATTCGGTAGGTGAGTGAGAAACCTGGTTCAAACCCTAAACAAATGTGCTGCACGTGAGCATTTTATAGATTCGAGAGATCAATCAGTACAAGTCCTACCTAAACCAAGAAATGGCCGTTCAGACTTGCTTCGGTCACAAAGTGGAGGAGAAGGGTTGATTTGGGGAGAGGAAGCAAAGAAAGGTGTTGAGACGAGAATAATTACTTTGGGAGAGTAGTATCTCGACTTGTATCGAGAAGTAAAAGCTTGGGAAGCTTGCAAGAGATGAAAGCTTTTGGGAGAGCTTGCAAAGTTGCCTTTTCCGAGAGTGTAGTATTTTCTCCCGACCGAGACTTGTTATACCGGTGGAAATAGGTAAGACCTATTTATACAAGTCGAGATTGAAACGCACCACGGTCTCATGAAGGAAGAGAGTAAAGGGTGAAATAATGGGAGGAGGTGGTAACCGCATGGTGTTAATGGGTGAAAACGTTTTCACCATTATTTCCTCATTTATTTGACCGCTTTATTCCTTTTCACGCTTTCTTAATGTGAGCGTAGTGTATGCTTGTGGTTGGGACCGCCAAACCAAAACCCCGGAAAGCATCCCCCGTTTGTGTTGATATCTCGAGTGTTGGTTGCACCTTGAGTGCAAGTGGCGCTAAGTGGCGCGTGTGGCATGTGCCATTGGCATGTGCGGAATGCCTTGGTGGTAGGTTGTACGTTGAGTGTAAGTGGAAATGCCGAGAGCTGCTAGTAGCGTGTGTGGCATGTGCCAATGGCATGTGCGGAATGCCTTGGTGGTAGGTTGCATGATTTGCAAATTAGGCTACCCGGCGTGGGTTTTGCATGTGCCGTCAAGCGCGTATGGTCGAATTGGCCTAAGTTGCACGACTTGCAAGTTAGGCTACCCGGCCACGCATTAGGGCCACGGCTAGGTGATGAAGGCTACCCGGCGAGTGTGTTGGCATGCCAATGGCATGCGTGGCCGTTAGAACCGTGGCCTTGGTAGGGAAAGCTACCCGGCGAGCATGTTGGCATGTGCCAATGGCATGCGTGGCCGTTAGGGCCGTGGCCTTGGTAGGAGAAGCTACCGAGCATGTTGGTATGTGCCAATGGCATGTGTGGCCGTTAGGGCGTGGCTTTGGTAGGAAAAGCTACCAGCGAGCATGTTGGCATAAGCCAATGGCATGCGTGGCCGTTGGGCGTGGCTTTGGTGGAAAAAGCTACCGGCGAGCATGTTGGCATGTGCCAATGGCATGCGTGGCGTTGGGCCGTGGCTGGAAGGGAAAAGCTACTAGCGAGCATGTTGGCATGTGCCAATGGCATGCGTGGCCGTTGGGGCCGTGGCCTTGGTAGGAAAAGCTACCGGCGAGCATGTTGGCATGTGCCAATGGCATGCGTGGCCGTTAGGGCCGTGGCCTTGGTAGGAAAAGCTACCGTGAGCATGTTGGCATGTGCCAATGGCATGCGTGGCCGTTAGGGCCCCGGGCCTTGGTAGGAAAAGCTACCCGGCGAGCATGTTGGCATGTGCCAATGGCATGCGTGGCCGTTAGAGCCGTGGCCTTGGTAGGAAAAGCTACCGACGAGCATGTTGGCATGTGCCAATGGCATGCGTGTCGACTTGGCCTAGGTTGCATGGTTTGCAAGCCTGGCGCTATATTTGGCATGTGCCAATGGCATAACGGCTTGGAAATATGGCTTGTGGTGCGTGTTGGCATGTGCCAATGGCACGTGCGGCCATGTTGACCTGGTTGCGTTTTGCAAGCCTAGGGCGCTATATTTGGCATGTACCAATGGCATAGGCGGCTTAGTTTGGCATGGTTGCCAATGAGTGCGATATGTAGTTTGGTTTTGGCGTTGTTGCTTACGGTGCGCGATGTGCGGCTTGGTTTGGCATCGTTGCCATGGTGCGCGATGCTGCGGCTTGGTTTTGGCATCGTGCCATGGTGAAGCGGTATCGCGGACTTGGTTTGCCATTGTTGCCATGGTGCGGCGAAGAAGCGCTTGGTTTGGCATTGCTGCCATGGTGCTGGCGATTAATGCGGCTTGGTTTAGCATTCTGCCATGGTGCGGGCGAGTGTGCGGCTTGGTTTGGCATTGTTGCCATGGTGCGCGATTAATGCGGCTTGGTTTGGCATTGTTGCCATGGTCGCGGTGTCGCGGCTTGGTTTGGCATTGTTGCCATGGTCTGCGCGTGTCAATGACTTGGTTTGGCATTGTTCCCATGGTGCGCAGTTCGCGGCTTGGTTTGGCATTGCTGCCATGGTCGCGATGTGCGGCAGTTTTGGCATTCTTTGCCATGGTGCGGTGTGCGGCTTAGTTTGGCATTGCTGCCATGGTGCCTTGATGTCGCGCTTGGTTTGGCATTGTTGCCATGGTGCGCGATGTCGCGCGCTTGGTTTGGCATTGTTGCCATGGTGCGAGCTGCGCGCTTGGTTTGGCATTGTTGCCATGGTGCGCAGTGTGCGGCTTGGTTTGGAATTAGGGTTCGGTCGTCGAAACCCTAATCTGGTATTTTGAAAAATACCCCTATTAATTATTTACACATGAGTTAAATGCTCTTAGTTAATGCATCATGTAACACTAGGTCATGGGGTTTTACGATTTTACCCCCTTGTTTAAAAACCACCATCAACACCGGTGTTCGTGTTTTTGTACGAAATATTTTTCCGACACGGATTCTACAAGGGAGACGAGTCCCGACAAGCGACACCATTTCAAAAACTCAAATATTGTATTTTCTCCTTTGACCCGGTTTTTACCTCGAAGAAATTCTCGGCAAGGTTTTGACAAACGCAACGAGTCTATAATGGTGGTCATCCAAGGGGGTGTTGTAGGAACACTATTGGTGGTGTGGTTGACCACCCCCATGTGTCACTATGCATTGGCATCTTCTCTCCATGCTAGACACATGTAGCATTTCCTCTAACTCAATTCACACATGTACTTCTACCTTCTCTATATCCCATATATTTAAAGAGTGAAAGCTAATGAGAAAATACATCTGATTCCCCTCTCTCTTTTATCTCTTTTATGCTTTAATGTTTTGCCTCTCCATACAACAAACTTGAACAAAGACTAATTTATTGTCATTAAATTCCAAAGTATGGAGACAAAATCTTGAGCTGGGTATATATTACTTTGGATCCTTAGTTAACGTGGTGCGTTTTTCACCAATCTTGAATTATTAATATAATATATGGACCATGTCAATTACCCATGGCCCATGGGCCGCATCTGTCTATACTAGTAGTACTACAAAGAAACCTGTTTTGAGGCATACTTGGATTTTTTGAGGCATACTAAATAATGTCAAAATAATGTCACTAAATAAAAACAATATCACCCCTTATCCATCCTTTTTGATAATGACATAACTACCCTTTCATAATTAGTGTTAATGATTATGATTAGATTTGATTAATTAGGAATTCTAAGGATTGGTTAAAAATTAAATTATTAGTGTTAAATTAGTAGAGAAATCAAATTTATGTGAGAGAGTTGGAATTTTTGAGAGGAAGAAGAAGTGAAAAAAAACTTGGTTTTGAGATTTTAGTGATTAGAAGTGACCAAAATGTGTGATTCAAATCAGAGGTAAACTTCTATACGAGGTTTAATGTCCTTTTTATAAGTTGAATCTATCAAAAAATTGAATTTTTAAAACCCAGATCTACTGATCAGATGAACAGTTCGGCTGATAACTTGTCAACCAAACCTCTGTGTTTCGAAAATATACCTAGGTTCTGCTGACAATTAGGTTCGGCTGACAAGTTATCAGCCGAACTATACTCTGTAACTCACTAATTTAGGTTCGACTGGTTCGAACAAAATCAGGTGTATTTTCAAAAAACAGAGGTTCGGTTTTACAAGTTATCACTTAACTTCACTCTGAATGTGAAATTTGGGTTTGGTTGATTCGAACAAAATCTAGCAAAATCGCATTAGCCGAACATAGTGTTTCTCTAAATCATATACTAGGTTCGGCTTAAAATTGATATTCCAAGATCACCTAACTGATCTTCCTCAAAACCCTAATTTCATCTTTGAAATCATATTTTATCGATCAAACAAATTAAAATCAATCAAAAACAAGATGGGTTTGTTACAAATGCATTCTAAAATACATCTAAGAGCGATTGAGATTTGGATTTCGCACTCCAAGATCGCTCACTTCGATTCGTGTTTCCTTTGATTGATTGATTGATTGATTGCTTGATTGAATTGGAGTCCAAGATGTTTAAGTTTAAAGGTTATTTTGATTTTTGAGGATAAGGGCACTCTAGTAATTAGATTGTTTAAGGATATATAAGTAATTGCACTACCTTTAGACACCCCTTATAAAACCACCATAGATGGGATAATAAATAAGTATGCCTCAAAAAAATTGAGTATGCCTCAAAACAGGTTTCACGACAAAGCATATTTACACGTTTTTTTTCCGTTCTCTTGGAAAGCTACTTATGTGCATTATTTCATTTATACTTAGGACCCAGGGCGGAGCCAAGAATTATGAGATATGGTGTAAAAATTTGTTATGGGGTGCAAAAAAAGTTTTTTAGAGTGCAAAGAATCAAAAGTAAGTTTATACATAGAATTTTCTTTCTTTTTGGGCCTAAAATAGGTTTTGGAGCCAACCGGACAACGGGTGTAAGTGCACGCCTTTGCAATGGACTGGCTCCGCCCCTGCTTGATCCCTCTGAAGGCTTTCATTCTCTTCGATCCTAATTAACCAGGTATGATACATATGTCATGACATCATGCACCCCAATGGAAAAACCAAGTCGTATTCATATATGATTTCCTTCAATTGTTCTTTTTATCATTCTTCAGTTTACTCTTGATGAATTTTCCATCATCCCCAGAAACCCACCACCAGTCCACCACCGAAAACATAAAACCAAAACCACATTGTTTCATTCAATTCGGTTCCATTCTTCCAAGGTCACAATAGGGGTACCAAATTGCTTAGGGGTATACCAACCCAAAGGCAATGTGTATTTCGTCTTATGTGTATTTTGGTGTACTCCCAAGCAATTTAGTACCCCCTATTATCTTCACCATTGGCAAGAACACCAAACCCTTGTCTCTCTAATATATATATTACTTCAATCTTCTTCTCTTTCTCCTAAGTGTTTGGGACACCCAAGTATAGTGAACTCAACATCTTCATCCCAAAATCCCAAACTTTTCGTCTACCCCACTCCACAAAATGCCCTTAAAAGAAGAAAACAAACACATAAACCACCACAAGAAATGGGTTTTAGTATCAAGACCATGGTTAGTGATTCAAATTCAGTATCTTCTTCTTTTGAAAGAGTTGTGTACTACCACCTCCATCTAAGTTTGAGTTCACTACTTGTCATTTTTGGATTCAATATCATTTGCTCGCACTTGAAGTAGTATGTAGCGAGATAGTTGCGCTGAATGGTTCATTGGAACAAAAATCACCTTTTTGCTGAATGGTTCAGCGCATCTAGATTTATTTTTTGATCTGACTGCTGAGATTGGTTGCGTTGAACCAAACAACGCTGGACGTTGTTTGATTCTGTGACTAGCATGTTAGATTAGCAATGCCATATGACTTCGGAGGTTGTCCTAACTGACATGGACTGCTAATCTAGCTGCTAGATTAGCACACCATAGGACTTAGCTTTAATCGGAAAAAAAAAATTAAAATAAAATCTTCAAATATACTTTATTATGAATTGATGCTTTATATTTCAGTACTCAAAAATTGAGGGAATGATCACACACATAACTTGACTTTTATGTTATGTCTGGAGAGTGGATAGCTACACCACCTTCAGAGGTTTGTAATCTCCTAAAAGAGGATCTTATGGGGAGATCCTACCCCCTATTGTTAGGCTCTAGTTCCTTTTGCTTTTTTTGGAATTTATCAAAAAAATAAAAATAATAATAATAATTAACATCAGGACAAATCGAAATGTAAACGTTCGGGTACACTTGGCATTTTTGAAAGACAAATGTGGGATAGCTTCCACATAAAACGCGGCTAAGACGTTGGATGAGCAAATAAACGATTAGATTTGCATTCGCCTTTAGGACCCACCACTTTCAGTTTGGGACCCACCATTTGCCATAAAGGGTTCAAGGCGTCTAGATCTGGGTTTTAGTTGTGGGAAATAGTGATCTAACGACTTAGCCGCTTTTGCGGGAAGGCATCCCGCAAGGTCGTGCGGGATAGCACTGCTCGAATGAAAATTAAATTCAAGGAAGGGAATTTTGATAAAGTGCCCCTGTTTTGAAGTACACTAATAAAAGTGCCCCCGTTTTTTTGAACTTTTCAAAAGTGCCCCTTCTTTGACCGTTTTATTCAAAAAACGGCTAACGGCTTGTTAGGGATGTTAAGTTCCAGCTGTCACCTGATAAAATACTCAAAAGCCCTCAATAGAGTTGGTCTGAATAGGGCTGATTCGGCCGAGTCACCGTGTTAGCGTTCACTGAAGAATTGATCAGGCATAGACTTGTCTGCTTCTGGTGCTATTCCGGCCATTTTCAGGCCTGTATTCCTTCTCACCTGCACAACCTAGCATGCATCTAATTCACAACTCAATCATTCATTTATCAACCCATTGGACTACCTGTAGAGAGGGTATGCGAAATAGCTACTCAAATTGGACCCATTCACAACCGATGTCCAATTGAAATCTTATCTCTTCAACATCAAATGAGAACTGAAACTCAGCAATATGAACAATGAAACACCCAACAGTGAAATGCAATATTGACTAATATTTGATCATGAGAATACAGTAGATATACATTTAGCTTATTATGGTTACTACTAAGACCTAACTCACTTATCCATAAAGAGCTTCCCCCCACTCTGATCACTGACAAGAACTTGACTTATAATTTAAAGAAAATAATCAAAACAAACCATACTTTTTCTTAGATCTTCAAGCCGTCTCTTCCTCATTAGTCATCTGCAATGAAATGAAAACTTTATATCAGAAATCTATTTCTTATGGATGTAATTAACATAAAAAAAAAAGTGCAATCATGGAGTACCTGAACAAAACCCATTTCTTATGGCATCTGCTATTCCATGGTTTGTAGTGACACAACAACTCCTTCAGTTCCATCTCCAACTACAACATCACATCTGCCTCAATACCAACACCTAGCTGCTCATATCCCATTATCCAAAGACAACAATACAAAATTGCAGCTGTTGCTACTACACAGTACCACTTTCATTAGCCTATAACACCACCATTTCCTCAAGCCAATAATAGTAGCATTTCTTATAGTTTCAGTACCATCTAACCAGTTTGAACTGCAGCTCAACTACCTGCACCTGCAATTCCCTGTCCTAACAAACATCTAAATCCATTCTTGAGCCAACACACAACACCAACATTACCACCATATTTCACTTCCATCATTACATCATCTCATTACCAACCAACTCAATTTCAGCTCTCTACTGCACCTGCATCTCCTTAGTCTTCTGCCACCACCAACATTTTCTCTCTCTTTCATGGCCACTTTCAAGAACTGCATATGCATCTTCACCTGAATTCCATCAAGAACTGCATATTCACCTAATTAAAAGAAATCCCTAAATGAACAGTCACAAACCCAAATTAATCAATTCAAGTTCAAACAAATAGATATAAGATGAAATAAAACAAACCCATCATAGAAAATTGACAGAACTTCTAAGGAACGATACTAATTTGATACATTAATAATTAAACATTTATGTTAACAACAATAAATCAAATTCAAAATTAGAACTTTAACTTACTGCTTCTTCTTATTGTCTAACAGCAGAATCAAATCAAAATAAAAGCCTAACCCCCATCTCTGAGTTGACCGCTATCCGATCTCATGATTTCCTTCAAACCCAACTTCACGGTTTGCATCATCAACAAACCCTAACAGATCGAGACCCATCAATCAGACCAAAATTAAACTCTAACTTCACTCTTAAAACCATCTACAAATCCTAATAGTGGGAAAATGACTTGCTATTCTTTTTGATGTCGAGATTAGAAAGAATATGATTTGACGAGAAGGAGCAGCGGTTTATTTTCGAAGATGAAGAAGAGGAAGCAGCAGGAGAGGGTTCTGTTTATCACACCTTTTTTATCTCGACTGGTTAGATAACCAAAGGATACGTATGTAATTTTGATGGAAGTATTGACCGGGTAAATGGGCGCTGACTAATTTTGTTAGACTTTATCCTAAACAAAACGAAAGCCATTTTGAAAAGTGAAAAAAACGGGATTATATTATTAAACCGGAATTTGAAAGTGGGGCAGTTTATCAAAATTCCCTTCAAGGAATAAAAATGATGGATAGATGTGGCCCATGTGGAATTGACTCCATATGTATATATATATATATATATATATTATATATATACTTACAATGTAAGGTAGTACAGGCACCAGTGTGTGGACTATGAGTACATGCATACTTTGACTAGATTTTCTTTGGTCCATCGTTCGATATTTTTCTGGCCCACAGGGAAAAGTTATACCTTTTGATGCACTCATTTGCAGCTGAATCCTGGTATCCGAAAAAGCTCATTTGCTTTTGAGTCTTTGCTTTTATAGACATTATGCGATTCTCATAACTTTAGGTGTTTTTTTATGGTTGTTGCAATAGTTGTTATGGGCAAGCATACAAAGTACCGTTTTCGTACTTGCTTGCACTTGCTCTTAGTCACAGTATAATATGGAGTTAAGTACGGGGCAATGATATTTAACCATGAAAAACAGTAGTAGATTTTGTAGCTCGCTAATTGTACGAAAATGCGAATATACCACAATGTATCCATATTTCAGTAATCTTGTTATTCTTAAAAAAAGATTATGGTCACTCAAATAAATAAAATGGTCATATTGAAGTAGACATAATTTACCCGCCAAACCCGTATCTAATTTCTATAATTTTAGGATTATTTTTATCAAAAATTATAAACTTACGAAAGCACAAAAAATGAACAAAAACCTGCCTCTCACATGCTCTCTCACTAATGGGGCCCAAAAGTGGCGAACTCTTGACCAAATCTTCTTAGAGGGAAAAGCCGATAAATTGTTTATACAATCCTCAATACGATATGTTGATTTCACCGTGAACACGCCCGAAGAGTCGCCCATCCAAACCAACTCGTCTTCTTAAGTCGGGATTGAAATAATAGAATTAGAATAGGCATCAAAGAAATGAACTCGCTAATCTCGACATCATACAATCTTCTTCTCGAGATGTCTAAGTTCTAATGATAACCAGACCCGTTAGGCACATACAATTGATTCAAAGATGAGTTTTTAGAATTCGACAAAGCAAATAATATCTAGTGTAATAAGTTTGTAACATAATATCTAGTCGAAAAGTGGATTCCCGCCATGTTAGAATATTTGTACCAATTAGGTGTCTTCACCGGAGTTGTTGCTTCACAGATAGCCTATTAGTAGGTTACACAAATAGCTTTATGGGTATTAATATAAAAAATTGGTCTCAATGTTTTTTAGTTTCCAATTGTATAATGTTGTCTTTATTTATTTATTATTCATTAAATCATTACATAAATAAATTGGAAGCATAAAATTAATTTTTGGGAACTCGAGAGGATATATAGCAGATTATCTCATGCGGGCACAATGCATGTTTGCCGCGATAGCGGAGAAAGATAAAAGGAATGGCGTCCTCTTATCAATCCATTTTTAGCTTGTATATCCTTAAAAAATGAAAATACAAAAGAAAACACTGCAGGAATAAAAAGAAAACACTTCAGGAATAAAAATGAAAAGAAAAAAGAAAACACTACAGGAATAAAAATCAACTTTTGAATTGTCGTACGCTTGCATGAACATAGTCCTAAAAATTTCCCAAGGCATATTTAGTTTTCCAGTCAAATTGCTAATATCGGACATTTTTAGGACCGTGTTGATTAGCAGTTAGCTTAACGAGATCCAAAAATAAAATCACGCTTGTTGTTGTTATCAATGGTGGCCGATACGTTTTATTTTTGGTGTATTTAGTTCCATGCGAATTTTCTAGTCTTCACTCTTTGACTAGTCACCGTTTAATATTGGAAGGAAAATCGCCAATGAAATCTTCAGGTTCGTTTAGAATGCATTAAATGATGTATCGGTGTGCTTTCTACAGTATTTATAGAAGTTGAGAGAGTGACAACACAAACAAGACTTGACTTGTTTTATTACCTACTAGTCATGACTCTTTGACTGGTCACTGTTGAATTAGGAAGAAAATAGCAATGAAATGAAATCTTTTTTTTTTTTTTGATGGAATGAAATGAAATCTTCAAAATGCGTTAAATGATGGTGCTTTCTACAGTAGTTATAGAAGTTGAGAGAACGGCAACTGAAACAAAACTTGACTTCTTTTAGGCCTCTTCCTATGCACATGCCAAAAAATTGGTGTTTGGCATGCCAGGTGGCGCCAAACCATTTGCGCCACTATGGGAAACCGCGCGAGCGATCGATTCCTAATAGCGGCGATATTGACAATATCGCCAAATGATAAAGACTTTATCATTGGCGATATTAATAATATCAGCTCAATTATTTATATTGTCGATATAATCAATATCGCCACCGCTCGAGTTTCGTCACTATAAATACCGCAACTATACTCCCACCTCTTCTAAACCCCGCTCAATTCTTCTTAAAAAAACCTTCCGAGAACCACTTGATTTTCTTCTCAATTCTTCTTAGAAAACCTTCTCAAACGATTATCTTAATCGGAGATATGGAGAAAAGAAAAAGAAACAAAAAGGGAAAGCATCTACAAGTACCCTGGGGCAAGGGGGTAAGTTTTGTTGTGGATACAAATTATGAGTTTAATAATGTTAGACTAGTAGCCGGTGAAGGTGTATTCTCTAATCACCTTTAAAATAATGAGGGCGATATAACGCTATAAATCTAAGAGGTGGATGGACCCAGTTACGTACAATTTTTTCAATTACTTCCTGGTGCTGTTCAAGAGAGAGTGAGAAGATATCCTTGGCGACATCTATATCAAATACAACCTAGAAACCACAGGACTCAAGGTGTTTCAAGTTATATTAGAAACGATGGTGGAAGACTACAAACACGTTCTTTTCAAGGACTTTGAATCGCGGTAAAGTCAGTCTTTTAAGGTAATTTAATTTTTAGATTATGTGTTTTATTTCATAAAAATCAACAAATTCTAATTATGAATAATTATTGTTAATAGGAGTTACATAATAGATTTATACATGTTAACCTAATTCCATGCCAAGGGAACTCCATTCCATTTAATAGACTAAAGTGGTTATCGAAGGTAGATGGAAAGAAAGACTTCCTTTATACTCAAATGAATTAGAAGGAAATCCTTCACATAGACAAATAAAAGCGTATGGGTTGAAGGTGTCCGGTTGAAAAGTTTTTTCCAAATAAGTATGCTATAAGAATGAATGAAAACGGGAAGTCGTAATCAATATTTGATCCCCACCATTTTGAGGAGCTAGAACGTCTTCATGCTGTTGTGGACACCGGCCAATGTCCTGTTTCCAAATGCTAGCTCGGTAGTGTTAATTGGGTTTCTCGAAGCATTAGAAGATTTAGAGCAAACACCAACATATGATTGGGGGACTACGATTTTATCGAGATTTACATTGCCCTAAGTGATAATTCGACGTGTGATAAAGATAGTTTTAATGCTTTTGGGGAGTTCGGGTAAGAACCAATCTTTTTCACATTATGTATTTATTTGTCATTTTCATATGGAAAAGTTATTAACCTGGTGAATGTTATTTTTTTCAATGATTGGTGGTATACATATTTTAAAGTGTTTGAGAACCTTGTCTTAAGAATTATACGATGTATTTCCGATCATACGAAAGTATGATTCGAATTGAGGAAGCTACACAGATTGAAGATGGTCAACATCTTGCTATTGTTCATAAGATTCAACGATTGAGTAGAACAAGCCATAACCTTATCTCACGGCCATATGAAGAAGTACACGAGTTCCAAGAAGAACTAGGTCGACAATGGTAGAGTTAAGCCTTAGAAGGATGGTGTTATACAGCCCCTATTTCGAGAAGGGTGTTTGGTATTATGGTGAAAGATGACTTTCTTCATTGCAAGGAGATCAGGTGATAGCTATCAACCCTTATCCCAAGTATGAGATGTTTCAAAGACGATTACTTCAAATTGATAAGAGGTAATCATAGTTGGCAAGAAGTCGATGAATTGATCAGGAGTCGATGGACGAGAAATGAGTACCTATCTTGGTTTAATACTATTTTCAATCCAAATATTTCCCATGCAAACCAAAGTTTGGGTCGGATGGATTTCCCAGCTTTAGGTAGGTTGCCACTTGACAATGAATTTCTTCCTTCCCAACCTCCACTTTGAGAGACGGGTGACGTATTTGCATATCCTTCTCAAAGTTCATCGTCCTACATGCCACCATTTTCTTGGGAAGTAAAGACTATATCAACACATCCTGGAGAGATTGTTACTTATCCAATTGTTTCTAGTGCACCTACTCGGACTTATCCATACCTCGGGGTCAATGCTACGAGTTGGAGTATCGGACCGATGTAACAATTATGAGGCTCTTCTTCGAGGATTTGGGAATATGCACTTGGAATGAGATGCAAAGTTTGAGGAAAGCATGATGTATGACATGAGTCCCGGTGTTGGAGCTTGGTAGAGGTTTGAGTCCACGGTGTTGGAGTTGGTAGAGGATTGAGTCCTGTGGAAGTCAACAAAGTCGTCGAAGTCATCAAAAGTCGTGGAAGTCTGCCAAAGTCGTGGAAGTCGACAAAGTGGTGAAAGAAGATCGAGACGTCGTCATATGGAGGAGGATCAGAAAGTTCAACCCCAAACATGGTGTTAGATACTCAAGGAGTGCGCGGTGGTGAAGAAAACATTGGCTTGGATACAACTCCTACACGTATGTTTAGTCATTCACAAACCGACATACGACTCCCGGGTGGTGGTGTGAACATGGAAGTAGTTAGGCAAACAAATATGTATACTCCAATTGCCTCAACCTCATCAACATTTCAACCATTCCGGAACAATATCAACCACACGTATTTCAAGATTTGTATAATGTTCCCATACCCCGTACTCCCATTGCTTATCAAGGTTATGGTGATTCGATGAGACTCAACCACCAAGTCGGTCTCAAACCGCAGACCTTAACTAGTTTGTTGAACAACTCTATGGATCCCGAAAAATGCGAGCAATTGGATCTTTGGTCCTAGGAGGAAACAGGACAAGGAAATGAGTAGTTAAAAATGTTTTCTTTTAGTTGAAATGTGAAATGTAATTTTGTTTTTTTAGATTAATGGAAATTATCTTTTAAATTAATATTGATTAAAACCAGATTTACATTTCATTAAAAATTCACCTTCATAGTAGCGAATTAGACCAATAAAAAGAAAAATTCACCTTAAGATGAATTCACCTTAACTATCATGATCCATATTATTTCCTTCAGTAGTCAAATCCACTTGATTATGCACTATGCATGGTGAAATGAATTTGAAGTTGGGTTGGAATTGGTTGAAATCCCAGTAGGGGAAATATTAGCCGTTGGATGAAGATCGATGGCGATTATCAAAGTATCGGCAGCTTGCTTGATCGTCAATCGATTCGAATGACCATCGAACGAGTTACAGTGACCATCGAGCGATGAATACTTATCGCTGTTGGAAACTCGCTCGTGTATGCCTATATGCCGAAATAACATATTGGCATATGAGTTTGGCAGTTTGGCATATCCATAATGGGTGCATATATGCCAAATACCATGTTTTGGCATGTGCATAGGAAGAGGCCTTATTACTTGGAAATGAAAAAAAATCAAAGGAAGCCATGCAAGATGCGACGTGGTTTGGGTGCATGAATAAATGCAAGGCTGCTAATGGGGTGTGCCAATTTATTTGGAGTATATATGTATAGTGATACACCCCAAGAAATTCGATACCCTTATTAGCATTCTTGAAAAATATGCACGACATCTGGGAAAAATGCAGCACTTAGTTTGTTTACCAAAAGAGAAAAGAAAAATGCAGAACTATGTGTCTCATTTCTTGGGATCTTAATAAAAATTGATTGACCTTTTAATGGATAACTAGGCAGCACTTTAATCAAGGATCCCATATCCAAAACCATATATGTCTACATATTTCATACTATCCTTTGTCTAAAGGAATACTAATAAATAATCATTCCTTGAGATCTTAATAAAAAAATTACTATTAACCTTCTAATGGATGACCACTATCTAACTGTATAAACAGATTCCAAGCAAAAGTAACCAGAGCACAAAAAATAAAGAACAAGACATTAATTGATGATGATGGTATTAATCAATGTGTTCCTTTGGATGATGAGATGATCATCAAAAATAAAAACAACCAAGTCACTGGTGTCCGTGCAAAACTGAACTCAATAAACTAATGTCTGCAACCAATACTACTAAGAAAATGAATGTCATAAGACTCTCAGACAAAGAAAGACTCATATCTAGCTAGCCGTGTCAAATCAAGAAGTGCTTTTCCATTATCTAAGCGGCGTGTCTGCTCTGCACAGATCCCAACACTGTTGGGTTTTTGGAACTGGTGTTAGTGATATCAATCCGTTGTTTTTTCTTCATATAGCGAGGCACCACCATTTGTTCTTGTTCAGGTTCTGGGTCGCGTTCGTCATCGTGGGTTAGGTCTAGTTCTTCATCACTGCTGTTGTCCTTTAGTAACATTTTACCAATTTCTGCCTAAACTCAGAAAAGAGACGAAACAATCAGATAAGTTGATGTTGGTGAAGAAACACACCTGTCGTTTCGGATCGCTGCAGTGTCTGCCCTGACCAAACTCCATAGCAATGCGATATTTGATTTCTTTTCTCTCCTGAAAAGCTCAAAAAAAAAATTCATCAGAGACAAGAATTTTTTTTTTTATAAACCCTAGATTTCAAAATAAAGAGACCAAAGAAAAGAAGATCTTGATAAAGTGCCTTATTGCTTTTTCTAGGAAAGTAATAATGACAATGATTCTTCTTTTCTTCTTCGCGTTTCTGATGCCTCTTCTTTCTGTTCTTAAATTTCTTCCGTTTTTTCATCTATCAAATCAAGAAAATGGTTAAAAAACTCATATCAGATGAACATGGAAAGAGATAAGGAGAAAAGCACTATAAAATTTAATTGTTTTTTCTCAAAAGCAAAAAGAGAAAAGAATTGATACAAGAACCAACCACAGAGAGGGAGAAAGTCCATTCCTACCTGCAAATCATCGTAATCCGTGGCCATTTTTTCCCTTCTTTCTTCTTCTACTTCTTACACAATCTGTCTGGAGACATAAAAACAACAATAAACAAAAACAGAGAGAGAGACAGAAAAAAGCTATTGTAGTAGAGAGTACTTTGATTTGCTTTTGTTTTTTATTTTTATAATGAGAATGTGGGATTCTCGAACCCAGCAACGGTCATAAACCAAAAATAATAATAAACTATTACTGTAACTTGGGAATCAAGATTACAGTATTACACTAATTCCAAGTAATGACAAAAATTCGATTTTTTTTACTGTTTGCGCTAGTAGGGTTACGAGGGATGGGTGCAACGGTCGGTTAAAGAAGAATAAATCAAAAAATTGGCATGAACATAAATCGATTGTGAGTAATTTTTTTAATCTATGAATTATGTGTTTGTAAACATCAAAATAAAATTAAAATTTATTTTATACATTTTAGTTAAGAATGAGTATGATTTCATACTGGGTTTCAAATCGTTAAGAAGTTGTACTAGTTTTCAATTAGTGTATAAAGTTATACTCGTTTTCAATTAAAGTATAAAGTTTATACTCATTTTCAAATTGGGTAAAAAGCATATAGAACTATTTTCATTTTCATTTTTAATCGAAATGAAATCGAGTATGATTTCATACTCATTTTATGATCGAGTATTAACTAAAAAGAATTTGGTTAACGAATCGGTTTACACGATATATATATAAAACCGATTCCTAACATTGCATAAAGGGAATCGGTTTTTATATATGTATCATGTAAACCCGTTCTAAAAAAAAAAAGCGAGGAAAACAATTATCTCTTCCATACGAGAATCGAACTATGTGGGCATTAACGTAGACCAAATCTGGTTCAATTCCTCCGACACGAATGCCATCCAGGACAATCGGTCTTTGTGGGCATAAACCCAAAAACTTTGATTTAAAAAAATTGGATTGTTTGAGTGATTACATGTTATTGAAACCTACAGGGGATTGGGTTAATAGAAAAGCACGACTCGAGCTAAACGAAAAATTACCTATTTTAGTGAATATGGTGATTATCAACAATGTTTTCGTTTGATTTTGAATTCTTAATTTTGATGGAAATGGAATGGGAAAATTAGGCGCAGGCCCAAAAAAAATAATATTCTCATTGTCAGGCCCACAATTAATTTTTAGTTCATGTGACACCCATAATTATATGATTATTAAAAATATCCGCATGACGGATTATGCATCCGCGTGACGGGTTATGCATCATGGGTATAATTGGCAACACAACTTGGATATAACATATCTAAAATCAGCCTTGGAATTTTACAAATTTTATATCGTTGGAAATCTTTTTAAGAGAGTTGCACAAAACGGTACAAACAACAATATCAAATTTTTGTTTTTCACGAAAAAAATCGGAAAGATCATCGTTTTAGGAAAGTTTTCAAAGCCGACTACATATTCATTATGCGACCTCAAAAAAGATGCATAACACATTATGCGGATGCATAGCAATTATGCAACCATTTTCTCTATAACGAGTTATATAGCCATTGTTTTGGTTGATT
>JAJJWW010017671.1:0-12151 GCA_023531295.1 Papaver armeniacum | reverse complement strand
ACTATGTTCATGTTATTGATAGGTGTTGTAAAACACCTAATTTTATATCTAGTATTTATGCTTTCTTTGCTATTTTCCTTGGGAATTGCATCTCTTATGTCTAGTTTTTTTTAGGTGCAATGGAGTCCTTGGGAGCAAAAAGAGGAGAAAACGCTCATTTGGAGCAAGGATGACAATAAAGATCTATTCCTGTGCGATAATCGAGCAAAAGTTAATGTCAAGCGTAAGGGAGAAGGATAAATCACGGCTTTCGAGACCGACAGGCTAAAATAAGACATGGATAGCCCTTACTGTAGTTCTCGGGTGCCTCGTGGTACTCCTTTTATCATTACCACACCCTAGAATTCGTAAGAGAATTATTCATTTCTCAATCATTTAGTCCCTAATTCGTAGAGTCATGGCGGTCGTCGGTAGAAGAAATCGACGAAGAGATGGATTTGTGGGTGGTGATACAAATCCTTGATAAGAAGAACAGACGAGATGAGTTTTATTGAGTTGTAGTAAGATCTTGAGCGCACTGCTGATGGTTACAAGGGTTTTTGCCGAGTTGAATTTGAAGACAAGAAACCGCTGCAGAAGAATCTCGAGATGGGTTTAACGGTGATTGAATTTGTGTTGATATTCGTGGGGTTTCGGGTGGGAAGCATCCGAGATCGGAGATTTGAATCGAGAAATCGGAAGATAGTCGTGTGTTCATTGCTTAGTTTCATTTGAATGAGGAGATCGTTTTGAAGATGAGAAGAAGATGACTTTTCTTGTTGCTGTTATCTCGTTGGGGTTGAAATTCCAGATGGGTTTGAGTTAGTGATTGAAGTATTAATGGTGATGATTAAGTGCCGTATAGATGGAATCAAGATGAGGGTTTTGAGTTTATGACAGACAAGGAGAAGACGGTGTTCTTGCTAGTCGCTTATGGGCTTGAAGCTCAAAAGGATTCTTGAGGTTACAATGATTGAGGCAAGCAAGAAGAATGGTTGCCTGAGCAGATGCAGTTGTGAAGCTACATGAGATGAATGTTACAGGTGCCCATGGTGATTATGGCGAGGAACAAAGAGTTTTGAATTGTATTGGGAGTAATGAATGACAGGTAGAGTAAGTGATGAATTGAGTTACAGGGAAGCTGGCCTGAGATGGTGGTGAACAAGACAGTGTTGCACTTGGTTGTGGAATGAAAATGGAGTTGAAGTAATTGCAGGGTCTGGTGCAATCGAACCCGTTTGACTGAAATGCCTTAAATAGATGTATGTTTAGGTATGGAATTGTAGTCACAGCCGAGAACTGATGCTGTTGGAGTTGTGGAGTGTAGAAAGTTGCAGACTAGCTATCTTTGACTGAACTGCAGATGTATGTAGGTTGCAGTTCAGATGGGAGTGATCTTGTATCTTGCAGAAGCAATCTCAGAAGCTGCAGCTGAGTCAAGTGAATGGCTGGCAGTTTAGTTGAGTTGCAGTCCAGGTAGGGGATGCTGAAGCTCATGATTTGCTTGGGAAGAGCACCATGGAGTTGCTGGTATTTGGAAGTGGATACAGTGGTCTAGTGGTGTGAGGCTTTTGAGTTGTTACAGGTGCAGAATGAGTCAAGTTAGTGATTGTTCTGGTGGCAATGGAGATGGGATGATGAGTTGCAGAGGAAATGAAAGAAGCTACAGAACTGGTGGTGTTGCTGTTATTCTGATGAAATGCAAATGGGATTTTTGACCTGGTGGCCTGAAGTGATGGTGATGAACAATGCAGGATGGGACTGTAATGGAGAACATGAAACAACCTTGTGAAGTTGTTGTTGCAGTTCAAATGGAGTGTTGGAAAATGTGACTTGAATATGGTAGCTGCCTGGGATAGAATGGATACAGATGAGGCCAGATTTAGTGTTGGTGGTCAAATTATGGTCTCTGTGGTGATATTGTCGATAGTTAGAAAGAAGAGGAAGAAGTGGTTTGAAGTTGTTGGTGTTTGAGCTCATGGTAATTGTTGCTCCTGTGGGAATGAAATGCACTTGGTGGTGAGCCGAGACAGAAAATTGTGTTTGCAATGGAGTCTCGTTGGGTTCTATGTCACAGTGAAGGTACAATTGGCAAAGGTAGCAAATTGATTGTGCAGTCAGAGGATGATGATGCTGATATGGATAGGCTTGATTAAGAAGAGAAGATGGTGTTGACAGATATGAACTGAAACAAGTCAAGGTTTGCTGGCACTAGGAATGGAACTGAGATGAAGGCAGGTTGTGGCTGAGTTGCAGGATGAATTGCTGAAGGGAGAGTATGAATTGCAGTACAGGAAATGGTACTAGTTGAACTGGAAGAGCTGATTTGCAGTGTAGCCATCATGGCTGGAAGTGCACTGGTGATGCACAATGATGGTGCAACACAAATGTTCTGGCTCATGCAAGACTTAGGCCTGTGCAATGGCCTGGCCCGCCGACCACCGAGTCGACAGCCGAGCTAGGAGTTTGACTCCTGCCTCGACCGAGTTTCGACTTTAGCTGATCGGGTGACCGGCTTGACCTTGCACGGCCACCCGACGATTCTTCCCGATTCCTCCGCCACAATACCAGATTTTCACACTCTTTTGGGGTATATTTTCTATATGGGTATTTGCACACATGGGATTGGTGGACCACATGGGATTTGGGCTATGAAGACCTAATTTTAGAAGTTGGAGAAAAGCTATAAAAGGGAAAGTTTTCTACAACTTTGGGGGATAACACATATTATTCTTGGAACTTTGGAGAACCGGTTTTGTTTACGCTTCTAGGGTTTGCTTTTGTTCATCTTCTTCTTTTCAATTAATATTTTTATGATGAACTTCATAGCTATGAGTAGCTAAACACATATTATTGGTTATGGGATAAAGTTGATTTCTCAATATGTTATATGATTCAATGAATTAGTTTTGTCTCAATATTTCATTGTTTGTGATTCACAATTAATAGTGTTATATGATTTGATAGTTTGTTTGGTTGAGTCCGGAATCAATCCGATTTACATTCATCTCTAGAGCTATATTAGTGGTTTTCAATACGAAAAGTTGTTTATCCCCGATTCTAAGTAAAGATAAATGTGGGTAAAGTGCTTGTAGTGATATATCCTACTAGTCACAAGTGAATCATAACTTTTGTTAAAACGATTAGTGCTTTTACACATTCGTTTGCATTGATTAGTCTTATTCCATAGAACTTATTGCTTTAGGAGTTAAATCTAATTGTGCTTTTACACTTTAGGTTGCTTTCTAGAAGAATTCACATATGCATCTTTTAATGTGGTTGTGATGAAAAACAGGAATTAGCTGGATATACTTTACATCAAGGTATCCTAGGAATATTAGTAAATAAGAGATTAAAATAACAATTCTAATCATTGATGAAAATACATGTTTGTGAATGATACTATCCCGTGACCAATATCTTCTTCTTATTGATTATTCCAATTATTTGCTTTGCTTTATTTTATTTTTACTTTAGTATTTCGTTAAAACAACAAACATCCCCCCTTGGTTACATTAGAAACCGAAAATTGCATAACAACAATTGTCTCTCTGTGGAAACGAACTCTTCCTTACCTTGTACTTCATTTAAATTTAGTGAGTAAGAAAGTGAAATTATTTTTGACGCTTACGACAGCGATCAGTCGTCTACATAGACAACTATAATAGCAAATCCGGAACTTGTTTTCTTTATAAACACGCAGGGGCACAATTCATTATTTGTATATCCCTTCCCAATAAAATAATCACTTAGACGGGTATACCACATACGCACGGATTGCTTTAATCCGTAAAGTGAGTGTTTCAACTGAATTGCAAACGCACTCCGTGGTTTAAAGTTACTTGATTTGGGCAATGGAAGTCCATATGGAACTTTCATGAATATCTCTGTATCAAGATCCCCATAGAGATATGCGGTAACCACATCCATAAGTTTTATTTCAAGTCCTTCTGAAACTACTAAACTGACTAAGTAACGAACGTTATGACGTCCATTACAGGAGAGTACGTTTCTAGTAATCAATCCCAGGGTTTGTGAGAAACTTGCGCCACAAGGCGAGCCTTATATCTCAAGACTTCGTTCTTCTCATTACGCTTCTCGACAAATACCCATTTATGTCCTCATGTGCTTTACACTCGGTGGGGTTAGCACTACCGCACCAAATACCCGTTTTTTTGCCGGTGAATCCGCCTTCAGCCTGATTGCATCTATCCATTGAGGCCAATCGCTTCTCTTGGCATTCTCGCAATAGAGCGTGGTTCGATATCATCGTGCTCTATAATCTCTCGAGCAAACAAGATATGCGAATATATCATCAATATGCGTGGAGGATCTTTCCATCAACACGTATGCACTTGCACAATCCATAGAGATTTCTTTTGTTCTCTCGGAATCAATTCAAACTTCGGGCGTCCCCCGCGAATGATTCATGGACATAACTATAATCGAGACAATCTCATGAGATGGATTATCTCAGATTGATGATATATGGATCGGCTTGTGCCTTACTCGCCCTTTTCTTCCTTGGTCGAGTATCGACCGAACCAAGTGGTCTCCCTGTCTTCCTTTTGGGGGCCACGGCCTCAGCTACACTTCCACTAAGTGCAGCCTTGGTACCTATATTTATGGTACTTTTTCCGTTGTCGGGAATTTCCAACCTTGCAGGCATGTTTGTAGCTGGTATATGTGATCTCGTCACTTTAGCGATATCAGTAAATGCATCAGGCATTGAATCTTCCACATTCTGAAGATCGATAATTCTTTTCACTTCACTTTCACATTGTGGAGTGCGGGGATCAAGATGAGACAACGTGGGAACAGACCACGACAATTCCCCCGTTCCCTTTGAAGTCCTTTTTCATACTCCCCTAACGACGGGAAGGTTGTCTCATCAAAGTGACAATCCGCAAAATCTAGCGGAAAGAGATCGCCACAAAGGTTCTAAGTAGCGGATAATTGTTGGGGATTCGTATCCAACATAAATACCTACTCGTCTTTGTGGACCCATCTTAGTACACTTTGGGGCGCAATAGGCACGTATACAGCACAACCAAATATGCGTAAATGTGAAATATCATGCTCATATCCAGTTACCAACTGGTACGCAGAAAATGGTTGGCTAGCAGTGGGTCTAAAACGAATAAGTAATGTTGTATGCAATATGGCGTACCCCCAAGCAGTAATAGGAAAGTTGGAACGCATAACCAATGCCCAAGCTATCATCTCGTAACCTTTTGATGGTAGCTTCATGGCAGACCATTTTGAGTGTGTATATGGGGTACGGGATGCTCTACGTCAATTCCATTAGACATACAAAAGAATCATCAAATCCTTTAGATGTAAATTCTCTTCCAAGATTATCAAGTCTGATAGACTTGATTGGATAATCAGGGTGGTGAGCCCTTAATCGTATAATTTGTGCTAGGAGCTTTGCAAATGCAACATTTCTTGTGGACAATAATGCAACATGTGACTAACGAGTCGTAGCATCAACCAGAACCATAAAATACCTGAATGGTCCGCATTCTGGGTGTATAGGTCCACAAATATCACCTTGTATTCTTTGTAAAAATGGAATATTTTGTTTGGTATCTTTAGCATAGGATGGTCTCGATCCTGTCTTTGCTAAAGAACAAGCTTTGCAGAATGAGCGACGTGCCTTCGATAAGGATAACGAAGAAGAATGGGACAGGGGGTGCGCTTCAATTAATTTGGAAGACGAAGGTTGCGCTTCTCTTACTTTAGAAGGCATAAAATGTGCATCATTTACTTTAGAATGCACATTGTTACTCTGCATTTTAACAATCTTTTGTCCCATTTTCTTTTTCATTCGAAAGAAAGGATGTCCATGTGAGTTCTTCAAAACACGGATCATCATATCACGACCTGGGTGCCCTAATGGTCGTGCCAAAAGCTTATATAAGTCACTGGCCAACAGTTCATCGTTGGCAACCACATGTGATTCAATAATCCTAATAGTGGTGACATACAATCCACTAGAGTGACTCATTAGTTTCTCTAAGATACGCTTCCTTTCGCATTCACTAGAGGTCACATACATGTACTCAATTCCATTTTCATAGTAAGTTTCCAAGTGATAACCATTTGCACGGATATCCTTGAAACTTAACAAAGTGCGGTGAGCTCTTGGTGCATATAGAGCTTCTGTGACTTTAATCATTGTGTCATTTGGAAACAAGAATTGAGCAGTACCTCTCCCAATTATTACCTGTGATGATCCAATCACCGTAGTCATAGATGTATTATAAGGAGTAAAATAGACAAATAATTGTCTATTTTTTAGGATAGTGTGGGTGGTTGCACTATCAACTAGACATTCAATTTCTCCTGGAGACATTCCTACAAGTTCATTAGGCAGGAATGTTACAAACAAAGAAAAAAACGAACAATTTATCTCACTTCCTTTAGAGAATTTTGTTCTACTAGAATGGCGTCCTTTCCATTCTAATTTACATGCTAAACAACAGATTATCATAAACAAAGTAAAATTCTATAGAACATAATAGAAAATAAGTACTTATAGATAATCCATACACATAACATAAAGATGGTAAGAACATGTTCATCAACGGTAACACCTACTCAAACTATTAAACAAACGATAGTCTAAGATAACATAAAAACTTCAAAGAATCTAAAAATAGACTGAGTCTAGCAAGCCAGAAACTAAACTCTTAGGCCCAAGCAAAATCAGGTACATCCATTATTGGGGCAAAGTCCTCATTTCCCACGAAGTCTGAGATTGTGAGGTTGACGTCGGGGTTACATCATTTTCTTCCATATAGTTAGCCTCTTGTTCGAGAGTTTCCTAAGATTTCTTTTGTAGCTCGAGACTATATTGGCACTAGCCTTGCAATGCTTGTACCAATGTCCCAGTAAATCCACACCTAAAACAAGGCGCACTTTCGTTTGCGGCCTTTTTGTTAGCGGGAATTTTAGGTGTTTTCTCGAACTTAGGATCACCATCACTATGGCAAGAAGTTCATTCTCTATGCCAAACACTAGAGTGACCTTTACGTCCTCGACCTCGATTTTGTCCCTTACGTCCTCTTCCACGAAAGGTGTTATCTCCACGTGGGTATGGATCATGGGGATGTGAATCAGAATGTCGAGCCCTCTTTCCTTTGGGGTTCTTTCCTCTATTAACCTTGCCATGGTTAGCTTCGGGAGCTTTTTCCCGATTGCAAACTGCGGCATTGTTATTGACAAGAATCTCATTGTGCCTTTCGGCCACTTGTAGTAAGTTTATCAACCTACTGAATGTGGTGATTTTTTTGTTATCCACCTCTAAACGATACTGGTTCGCTAGTATCATGGACGAGGTGGGAAAGGTCGATAGGGTTTTCTGAATCATTTCCTCATCCATAAGTTTCTTTCCACAAAAGTCCATACGTGCCTCGAATTTGGCAAAGATGTCTTTTTGGAAATCATTCACTATTACATAATCGAAAGTAAGCGGATTGCCCTGGACGTTCAATTGTGGTATTAAGGAATCATGAATGTTCCCAAAACGACTATCTAGTAGCATCCCATATCTCTTTGGCGTTTTCAAGTGATGATAACCCCAACGCAGTTAGGATCGATATGCCTCTTAAGGAACATAAGAGCATGAGCTTTGTCTTTCTCGCTTCGGGCAGCCGGCAGATGGCTTGATAGTGGAGGTGTAGTCCTTTGCCACAAAGGTGGTTTCCACATGTCGTATACCCAACGATGGTACTCAATTCCGCCGAGTCCAAAAGTTCGAATTCTGGTCGAATTAGGTCCATCTACATAGACAAAATAAAGGACATTAATATGGTGCTCAAGTCCTTCTGAGTCCATAACAAATCACTGTATCATTTTCCCATGACCAACTTTCTTTATGGTTTTGTGGGAAATACGGATATGTCATATAGTCCAATCTCTGATCATAAGCCAGTCCACAAAATTAATTAACCAAGCTTCTTTATGGTTTTTAACAAGGAACTTGTTTGCAAACCAAATTTCTTTATGGTTTAAAAATTGCAAACAATTTGGTAATAAGGTTGACAAAATAGTCAACTAAAAATAGGTCTGTTAAAAAAAAAAAAAAACTACAGGCCCATTTATCATTTATAAACGCATATAAAATTATTTGAATTTAAGTTGCAATCGTTGCATGTTTAGTAGCAACCATTTGCGAGATAAATATTTTGAATAAATAATTTTTGGTTGATATTCACAACATACTTTAGTTTCATATAAAAAAATCTAAAATAAGCATTATTACATGCATACTCATAATTATTAATATTTAATCATAACAATAACGGGAAAGTAGATAATGAATATTTATTATATATAGTATAACATTAAATAAGATCTAAAGTAGTGAACGTGTGGTTATATAAGCATCTCTAAATAAAAACGCATGTCATTATAACATTGATGATGAGAGAAACATACATGCATGCAAAAATAATGAACATTGATAAATACATACACAAATCATATTGGTTCAAAATAAAAGTTTGTTCAAAAGAAGACAACATGTCATTTTCATGTAGGAGTCAAGCATGTGATATAAAAACAAATTAACTATCACTTTCAAGTTGAAAATAAACTAGTAAGAAAAATTATTTTCTTTTAACTTTTGGTGTAACTAAAAATAAATAGTTCAAGCATGTGATAGCAAATAGTCCAAGATATTATCATGTCATGTGATAGATGAGACAAATATATCACTTTCAATGAATAAATAAATACTAATGGTCGAGATACCTCCTTATTTTGGAAAAATCCTACTTATTTTAAGAATGGAGCCAACAATTTTTGTTTGTGAAGGATTAACGCTCAATTTGGAAACAAAGAACAAGAACTACGATAACGTGATAAAGTAAAATGGTAAGATAGAAGATAAAAAAGAGAGAATACTATTAAAGAGAAGAGAAAAGGGAAAACAGTACTTCATCATTACTTGTCTACTTCCTCCTTTTATATACATAAAGAGTACATGCAATAAGTGGGATTTGAGTAGTACACTTGTTGGTTAGCAAAGAGTAAACCTTATATGTGTCAAGTACAAAGAGTGAAGTCTACATGCATGTCTCCACACATGTGGTGGTCGTTTTCCCACTCATGTTTCTACAACATTGGTAATAAATTCCATCGATTCTTTGCATTTATGTGTTTATGTCTCTTCAGATACCTTGGAGAATGTCAACTAGTCTGTGAAAGTACAATCTTTACTTAAAATCCATCTTTGTGGAAACTCCTCTAAGGAGTGTGAATTTGACATTTTATCTTATTTGTTGAGTACCAACAAATTACCCCAATTACCACGATATTTAGAGTTTCATCCCTCATTACAAAACTCCCAAATTAAATCAATGGAGGAGACTAAAATGTCACGTGAAGAGTGTGCACAAAATCGCACTCGATTAAGCACTGTGAGGAAAACCAAGGAAGCACAAGATTCTCGCTAACTAAAGTACAATGTGGTAAAGTGAAGCATATTGATACTCACTAAATCTTACAAAACCACAAATGGAGTTTTATATACTCATTTAAAGAATTAAAGTACCCGATACTCGCTCAACATGAAGTGAAAGCACAAGATGCTCGCTAAATCATCAAAATGAAGTAGGAAAATACTCATTTAAAACTCGTTTATGGGTAAAATAGTTCACTATTTTAGTAAATTTGGGTGTGTTGATGAGAAACGAATTTAGACCTAAACAAATGCACTAAACGGAGTGCTACTTTTAGATTCGAGAGATCAATTGACAATCCTCGGCCTAAACCAAGAAATGGCCGTTCCCGGTCTTGCTGGTCACAAAGTGAAGGAGAAGGGTTGATCTTAGGGAGAAGCGAAGAAGGGTGTTGAGATCGAATGGTTAATTAAAGAGGAGTGTGGCTATTTTATGACTTGTATCGAGAATGTGGAACTGGCTTGGGATTGTAAGCTATTAGTTCTCGGTATTTTTGGATACCGTGTTGTTGTTAACCAAAGTCATTATTTGGTCGAAATAGTAAAACTATTTATACAAGTCATAATTGGAACGCACCCTCATCTCGTAGGAAGTGAGAGTGGTTGAGTGATGGAGAAGTGGGGTAATGTGTAAGTGCCAGAAACCACGCCCCCACTATGAAGGAAACATATTTGTTTACACCCACTACTTCTTTCCGCCACTAACTGCTCTGCAATCCTGACACCTTCTTATAATGGACGTGTTGCACGCCGCACGCTGTAAACCTCCAGACCAATACCCCGATGAGCATCCCCCAGTTTGTGAAATGTTTGATGTCTGAGTATTTTTAAATGGGAAATGTGCAGAGACGTACGAGTGGGTCATGTATGCAAGACGGGAAGTTCATGTGATCAATCGTGCGCTAGCCAAAAGTGGATGATCATGTTGTGGCAAGTCAAGTTATGAGACTTGTCGTAGAAAAAAATGGCGTGCGAACTCGGGACTTACCATAGGTGATCGATTACGTGGCGAATTTGGACGGCCGAGATTGTAATTATGAGAAAATGTGTCCATTGATTATGGCCATTCCGTTAGCGCATGATAGTAAAGATAGTGGCATATTTAGCGCATGTCGGTAGCTGACAAACAACATTGTTGGCATATTCCAAAGTGGCATAGTGTGCGAATAGCGCCCGGCGAGCCGTGGACACTATATTTTGGCATATTGGTGTTAAACCCAAATATGGCTCGAAACATTGGTTCCAGCTTGCCATATCAAACTTAATGCCCTAGGTATCATTACTTATCTTGGTTTGGTGGCAACCTTATTTAAATTAGGTTTAGCATGCAAAACCCTAATAATGCGTGTGGCATGTTGTCACAAGATTTGGACATTCTTTGTGCAAATAGTGCCATGGCCGCATCAAAGGAATTATGGCAGGGCCATAACATGGGAATGACCACAGGCACAAGGATGGCCACAATTGGTCATAACATGGCGCCATTTTTAGGGGTTTGGGTCCCGTGCGTCTTGTGGCATGTTGTGGGCCAAAGTGGCGTAGTTTGAACCACGACCAAAATTAGGTTTATCTTTGTGATAGATTTGATTGATTAGTTGAGTATATGTGCATCAATACAATTCTTTGTGATTCAAAGTATTGATTGCAAAATATTGACAATTACTTTAGTAATTTTTAAGGGATAGATCTAAGGACCTGACAAAGGAGTTCATTGGGATAAACGGAAGAGATTTTTGTCAAACTCATATCACGTTGATTGAAAGGATTTGTTACCGAACAAATTTGTGGTTCCTTTACTGTTTGGAACACGACCCAAAGGAATTGTTCCAAGTGCGTGACTTATTGTAAGTTTGAGGCGCATGGATACAGACGGAACTAGGTGAACTATAGGTTTAGTTGCTTGGTCTCAACTATACGAAGTTGGTTTAGATTTTGTATAACGCTTAATCTCGAGAGTATTCAATGGACAAGTACCGGTTTTTATGGATGCATTTTAAAGCCATTTTACTTTATATTTCCGCATTATAATTGTTTTATTATAATTAAAGTAAATTGCACTTTGTACGTTAACAGGGCACTTGATATCAATCCTATTGATTTCGGTTATTACCGTACCTTTATCAAGTGAATACTTTGTTGTTGTATTGTCTCGATTCACATCCATAGAAGATCAGAAAAAGTGTATTGGATTTCTCCACTTGTCTAATAAAATTATTCACGTGTTAGGCCAGTCCGGACTAACCCTATTTCAAGTGGACATTGTGTTGAAATATTGCTTGAGTGATTGTTGCTCCAAGAGGTTTATACACAGTGGGTCTTGTATAGGTTGTGATCAAAAGTTTAAGATTTAGATATATTTGGGTACCCTTGTCTTTTCAAAGTGATATTGATGTTGATTTGGTATCACTAAGGAAAGGATAATGGTGCTTTAAACGTTATATCTAACGAAAGAGTAGAGCATAAACTAAGGGGGAGTAACATATTATATTGATACTTGTAGTTATATGGACTACAAAGGAAATAACAAAGACGTACGGATTGAAAATCTACCTATCTTACCTTTAGGGGAAGTATTAGCTTTGTTATTATAATGTCAACAACGACATTTGTGGATTGAATGTATACATGTTATCAGGTTGTTGAATTTGGGAATCAGCGTATGTGTAATGAATTCTTGTAATTTGTTTGTCCATATGATGTAAG
>JAJJWW010017670.1:0-19931 GCA_023531295.1 Papaver armeniacum | reverse complement strand
CGACGAATTTAAACCAAGCGCTAATTGGGAGGCAACCCAAAGGTTGAGTATTTCTTGTCTTGTATTTATTTCTTGTTTTGTTTTTACTTTGTTTTTGCTAATTTCTTGTTAGGATTTCCCACCTTGACTTACTTTGGACGATTCAATTTACATTGAGGACAATGTAAAGTTTAAGAGTGGGAGCAGTGGCTTGAGATGGCTGAGACATTACAGGGAAGTTGGTCTGCAATGGGGGTGCTAGAACTGGTGATGCACAATGATTGTGCACCAGAGTTTATGGCATGTGCAAGATTACAATGGCTCTGAACTTGGTAACTCAGGCCATTCAGCTGGTTAGACAGCTGACTTTCCCTGACTCGGTTTGACTCGGTCTGACCGAGTTGACCCAAGCTGACCCGTTGACCCGACCGAGTTGACTCACTGATCCGGTGACCGGGCGGACTTTGCCGGTCACCTGATGCGTTTTCCGGCGACCTTTCCGGCCAAGTTCCGGCCACAATACTACCATAAACTTGGCTGCAGCTCGCCTGCACTTCAACCACCAGCATAACCACCTACCTCATACAGCCGCACACGCCTCGGCTTAAACATATCTCAGCACCACCAACACACATCTGCTGCAACTTAAGGGTCTTATACAAACAACAGCTCATTAACCTTCACTGCATCACTAGCACATCCTCTGCTGCTATAGTACTGCCAAAGCAAAGACTAACATCACCACCAGCAGCACATCACCCAGCTGCAACCAATCAAACTCCAGCTGCAGCCATCCATCACTCCATTCTCTCTCGGGCCACCTGCAACAATATCAACAACAACAACATCATTCACCTGCCATTCCATTCTCTGTTGCCTCAAACAACTCCATCAGCAGCAGACTTGCAGCTCCATTGTAACACAACACTGCATTTCAGCTCCATCTTATGTACTCCTGCAATCCTAGACATCTCAGGTCATCTTATCAGCTGCTTCATAACACAGCAGCACCAACTCCTTTGCCATTCCATTTATCCCACTGCAGCTTCCCTGCAAACTCACACAACCCCTTGTAATTTACAGCTTCAAGAACACCATCACTCTCATTAGTTTCTCCATTCGCAGAACCCACTGCAACATCAACTTCAATTTCACCTTAAGCCATTGCAGATGCTCACAAGACTTGGGATTCGCCTGCAACAACTTAATTCAAACCCAACACCTGCAATGAATAACAGAGAATCCTAATATTCATCTAATTTAGTAGTTTACAAACCACAAGCCCTTTGCTCAGCTTCAGATTCTCCTATCAATAGCAACAGGGTCTTATCAATCTCTCTTTTGCCTTTGAATTCGATCCAGCCCATCTAAACCTGAGCATACTCCACCATTCCTCATAACACCAGCAATTTCATTGAGCTTCATCTGTAATACACAGCTCCTCACTGCCATCTGCTGCATTTCAGCTTCATAACTTCTCAATCTTCCCATGACAATCACCAACTCCAATTGAAGTTCCAGAGCTCAGCATCATCATACCCTTCTTGAACCACACAGCATCACCACCAACAACTTCTCAGTTCCAACTTCCCTTCAATTTCATACCCATTTGCTTCAATTAACAGACCCATGCTCAAATGATTTCAACCACCAGAAAGAAACCCATCTTTGTATTCACAGCATCAACAATTCCTTCTCGGTTCAACTCGAGCCCTAAATTCTTCAAGAACAAACCTAGAACTCATCCATTTAACAACTCCCAGATCCCCTTTCTTCATATTTGATTTCTCGACTCCTTTTCAGATCCACCAAATCTCAGTTCAAGCATCCCCAATCGAACCCAAGTTATCATCCAATCTTCTCGAATCATCAATTTCTTAAGCGTTATCTCCCCATTTATATGTTCGTCGATCTTAGACAGAGAGATCTCTTTCCTCTCTCGATTTCAGGTGATAAAGATGAGAGAAAATACTCTCTGAATTCCTCTTGAATTTCATCGAACCCACAAATTTCTGCTCCTGCTCTTAGTCCCTTCATCTCGATTTCAATTTAGCAGCAGCTGCTGCTTTGTTTCTCAATTTCAGTTCAGGTGCGAAAAATAATGAGAAGAAATAACTTCTCTGGATTTTCAGTTTTGTTGTAAGAAATGTAAGTGGATATAACCACTCAGGCAAAGCAGATAAGGGGTACCCAGCTGGCAGCCCCTTAACATTTGCTGGCTGTCATTTAATACCTCTCCAAAAGAAAGTTGTCCCTTAACCTTGGGTCAGCTCCATATATCACTTGCCTGTGAGATGACAATTTCGCCCTTTTTGCTCAAATTGGATAATTTCTTCTTCCTTTCCTCTGTGCGACTCCAGAGTACCTAATAACTCAAAAACACACGTAAAGTACATAATTCACAAGAAAAATAGCAAAGAAAGCGTAACTACTAGATAGTAAATACGGTGTATTCTACACCTATCAAGAGGCACTAAGAATCTAAATCATTTACTTCAACATTCAATTAAGAAACTGCTACAAAACTTAACCCAAAAACTAGCCCCACTCTGAAATTAATACAAGAACTCCTCTCATGTGATACATAATAATAATCATTTGGTTTATAAGTAAAATATACAACATAATAAACATAGCATAAGTAAATCAACTAGCGAACTCAACCCTTGAAGCTTTCATTGCGCAACTCTGATCCGTCTATGAAACTGAAAGTGGGAAAGAGTGAGCACATCATCCCTAAAAGGGGTGCCCAGTAGGAATAACATTTAACTTTCAAGTAACCATTGAAAATGATTTGAAAACAATTCATGTTTTCCCTAACGCTAAAACGCAACAAATTTCACATAAGTAAACAATCATGTATATGGATCCAACTCCTTCCAAAAAAATTTACTAATATGGTGACTCGTCCCGCACCTAGATAGCTATATGGTGACTCGTCCCGCACCTAGTTATTGCAATAAAAGTAAGTAGGTATAAATGAAGGAGCAATATCCTATATACCACAGATGGAAACCCTCAGTTTCCAAACAATCAAATGGAAATTCTTATTTCCCGAACAATTCATGAAGACAAACAAAGCATTACAATTCATTTCCAAACAATGAAAAGATTAAAAGAATCAACGGTACTTTCGGAATTTAAAATAAAACAATGCATGGAATACACAATCAGACAATGCATGAATTTGTTAAACATAAACTTTTGTAATGGAAAACAACAATAATCACAGAAGAATTAAATATAAATTCCCACCTCTTTTGATGACAAGCCACGCCTACGTCGAGATCCACGATCCACTGGTTCATCCTTTGAATCGATCATTATTAATAAAGTACTAACTGTTAATCACACAAGAAGTCTAAGAGTTTAGCCAAAAGGCTCACACAAGGCTCATAACATAACTCCACACAAGTCTCTAGTTATAGGCTAAGTGAAATAACTAATGATTCTAGTTTCATCAATAGTTTTATAACCTAGTAATAAGTAATTATCGCATAAAGTAATATCTACTTATCCAAATAGGGTCAAATTGGGTATTATCGGAAAGCCCTCGAAAACTCCTACAACATTGCAGGAGGAACCGAAAGCTAATTCGGATAATAAGCGGTCCAAAAACTCCAAATAAGGTTTCTGGCCCTAAGCGCAAGCCCAAAAGCCTGACTCTGTCCGACCCATTAACCTATTAGACTGGCCCATTGGGTCGACCCACGACCCGGTCCACTATCCACTCGGTCTGACTTTTCTGAGTCATATATCTGACTCATCTTACTCGCCCACTCAGCGAGTCAACTCAGACCATTTTACAAACATAAGACAGGCATATAAACTACTTGTACACTGCACAAGCATCAATATTTCGGGGTCTATAAACTTCTCAATTTTTGTCCAAATCAAGATACTAATGTCTCGTTAGAAAGATGACCCTGTCCTCTACAACTTTGTAGTTATGACCGGAATCAAAATCCGACCAGAACATAACTAACGGAATCCATTTAACCGCTTAGTCACGGCTGTTTCCAGATTTTCAGATATAACGGGTGAGCTTCAAAAATTCATATCTAATTCCCTACTTAACCAAATGATGCAAACTCAGTTCCTATAGAAACATGAGAGACTCATCTAAATGTCTCATATATTAAGAACCACTAATTTACACTTTGAATATAAAAAAATCATGCGAAAAACAAGAGCAGAGATACTTCAACACACATAAAATAACGTTTTGCATAACTAATTATATGAATGGTTCTACTCTACTTTCAGTATCTTATGCAAACCCAGTTCACTATAAACATACTAAAATTGATCAGAAAGGTTACCTTGCTATAAAAGACTTGTTTCACATCATCTTCATAATACTCTTTTTCTTTATTTCATAATCAACACTCTTTTCTTCTATTCTCCAACTTCTTCCATCCATGCTATATTCACTTTGATTATCATCCATTAACTTGGATAGACCAAAAATCAGTACCACCTTCACATTCAAAATGATCGCACGAAACCAACCAACCATCAATATTCATCACTAGCCTATTCCTTTTCAAACAAAAAACCCCCCTTTTCCTTTCAAGTTTCCTAAGAAATCTTCTCTTCTATAATCTTTTCTTCCCAAATATATACTCATTCACACCACCTCTTTGTTTTGTTCTCAAACTCACACCACCAGCTTATACTTCACTCTTTCAAAACAAGGAAATATCAACACCTCCTACTCTTCACGTGAACAAGATGACTCCCTCCATAATTTAATTAATTACACCTGATTTACATCTTTTGAGCTTTATTATTAGGAACCGATAGGAGATACTATGGGATATATTTTTACTAACTATAGGTACAGTCAAATGGGAAAGGTCCGTCAATGGTCAACGCCGGTTGACTTTTGTCAAACATCTACATCCAAATTTCCGAGTGTGATATCTTCTTCGTCTGGTATCCGATTTGCGCATTCTTGTAGTCCATTGCGCATAACTTTTCGAGACCTATCTAACGATACTAGTTTCGTATCTAAATTATTGTTAGATTAATTTATATTAATTAATATTCGCGTTAAACTAATCGAGTTATTATCGGCTTAATCGTCTCTTGTCTATTGCTAGACCAGTCAAATAACGTTGACGAGCTTGAGGGTCTTTACAGTACATTTTATTTGTGTGTAACAAGCTAAGTTCGATTTAACGGTTAAAAGATATTAGCTTGGTTGAATCAGGTTTTTCATCTAATGGTGAATATTGAATGCTTTGTTACCAAGGTAACTTAGATTGCAAACCCTGATTTGAAAACTATATAAAGGAGAACTCTAGCAACCGGGAAATCTAATCCCCACACCTTCTGTGTGTTACTAGTTGCATAACTAGAGTCGATTCTCCTTTAACCTTAGGTTTCTCACGAGACCCTGTAGGTTAACGACTGGAAGACTTCATTGGGATTGTGAAGCCAGACCCAACTATTTTCTTTGTAGTTGCGTGTTCTGATCTTGCCCGATTCTATCATCTGAGTAATATTTTCTCTAAGATTTTCTCGAGATTTAATCTCCGATAGTCAAGATAAAAAGTAATCACAAACACCTTCGTTTCATCGTTTGTGATTCCACAATATCTAGTTTCGATTCCATACGATTTAGATTATTGTGAGGTGATTGATAATACTAGGTTGTTCTTCGGGAATATAAGACCGGTTTATCAATTGGTTCTTGTTCCCCTTGATTTATCAAAAGATGCAACAAAACTCATAGGTATTTCGTGGGAGACAAATTTATCTATTCCAATAGACTTTTCTGTGTGAGATAGATTTGTTTATCAAGTCTTCGACTTTGGGTCGTAGCAACTCTTGGTTGTGGGTGAGATCAGCTAAGGGAATCAAGTACGTAGTATCCTGCTAGGATCAGAGACGTAAGGAACGCAACTCGTACCTTGAATCGGTAAGAGATTGATTAGGGTTCTACTACAGTCCAATCCGAAGTTCATTGGTAGTAGGCTAGTGTCTGCAGCGGATTAATATAATGTGGTATTCAAATCTGGACTAGGTCCCGAGGTTTTTCTGCATTTGCAGTTTTCCTCGTTATCAAAATTCTGGTGTCTGTGTTATTTCTTTTCCGCATTATATTTTGTTATATAATTTAAATATCACAGGTTGTGCATTGAATCGATCAATTGGAAAATCCAACCTTTGGTTGTTGATTGAAATTGATTGATCCTTGAACATTGGTCTTTGGTATCGTTCAAGTTACTACTCTTATATTCAATCGGGCTCGCAAATTTCTATTTGCTGATTGCAGATTGAATTGAGAGATAGAGATATAAACTCTTTGATATACTTTTCTAAAGATTGAGTATGACTTGTAGTTGCAGGAAATCCCACACTACACCCCTCATAATATTTTGTAGATCTAAATCTTATTAATCACCTAAATTTCAAATATAAGTGCTAGAAATATAAATTGACACAAGGATTTTTTACATGGTTCGATCAATGTGATCTACATCCATGGTTCTTCACTATGATTTTTGAGGTTACATAAGAATTAAATTTACATTCTCCATTAATGGATATTTTGTAGAGCTCTAGATCTAATTTTAGGGGAAGAAGATAATAAAGAAAATAAATCTCTCTCTCCAAATCTCTCTCTCTCTCTTACCAAAAATATCCTCCCTTTCTCTCTCCTGCTCTCTTCTTTATATAATGTTTACATAGTGGATGACAGCTCATGTACAACTAATATTTCCCTTAATTTCGGATTTACCTTGCGACATTTAGCAGGAGTATAAATATTAAGTCTCACAGACACTTTAGTTTTCGCAAGATCTTCGCACTTTCTTCATGTTTACGCTATCGTCATTTGTTATGTCATTTAAAATCACTTTGCGACGGTTTCGCGACGTTGTTAATGAAGATTCCGCAAGTGTGTAGTTGTTGCGATATTTGGATCCTACATCTTGCCTCTTTTTTCTTGAATATTGCTTGAAGAGCAATCTTTAAGAAAAAAATCCATTGCTGTAATAGTCTTTGATCTTTGTTGATGAAGGAACGAGCGAAAGAATACTGGACTTGAAAAGTACGTACTTGCCTCTATTCTTTTGCGAAGTTCCGAAGATTTGCGAAATAAATAAGAAGTATCAACTCTTGAAGTATGCGAAGTATGAAGTATCCTTGAAGAAATATAAGAAGTACTTAATCCTCGAAATATATAAGAAGTATGAAGTATCCTTTTTGAAGTATAAGAAGTATCTGTCCTTGATTGCGAATAAGAAGTATTGCATCTATTCATGCGAAATTATTACTCCATTTTTGATGAGGATTCTTGTTGTTCATTAGTGAACATCCACTTTGGAAATGATTCTTGCCGAGAAGATGAAGAACATAAAATGTTTTCTTGGTTATCCATAGTTGCCTCTGTTCTTTATCGATGAGGGTAGAATCCTTGAGAAAGTGTTGATTGAGCGAATTGTTTTTGCATTCTTATTTTTCCTCTGTGTCATGTTTTGTGCTCATGCGATAGTATAATCTCTTCAGGCTGATTATCTTATCTTGTGAAATAATCACATTCTGCGAAATTCTTAATAATTCTGTGAAATTTTGAATATCTCTGCGAAGTTTTGAATAATTCTGCGAAATTCTGTAAAATATTTGTTCGAATATAATGCTTACGTAATGATTATGTTATGAAATGTGTATGCGATGTTTATGCCATGAAATGCTTGTGTGATGCTTTCATAATGCGAGTATGATGCTTGTATGATGAGAATGCTTATCTACTGCAATGTATAGCTAATGTTTGTTTTACTTAGCTCATTTTGCCGCTTTAAAATTGATGTAGCTTTAAATCGCTTCCATTCGTCATTTCTCTGATTTTGTCTTTAGTGTATGCATTCCACTTCACGTATTTATTGTCCCTCGCAGTTTCTTACTTGCACTTCATCTTTTCTTATTCCTGCACTATTAGTATCGCGAGATAGTATGATCATAATATCAAGTGTGCGGCATTTGCATTGCCTCAGTCTCATTATCATGTACATATTCGCAAGCTTGTCATTTAATCATTTTCTCAAGCTCGCAAGCTTATCATGTAATCTTTTTTGCAATGAAAGATCTCTGTTACCTAGATTCAAACTGTTTATGTTAAATTTTGTCATTGCAACAAGATCGCAGGACGTCTTTACATTTTCATGTAATGACCCATTGATCTTGCCTTATCATTTATCTTGTGTGGTCTTATTTTGCCTTCCTAGTTAAAGGTCTTATTTTGCCACCCCTCATTATTGCGACAATATGACAGGCCTAAATATTCTTGCGAACATAAAGCCCCATGACATTGCCGTCTTGCGACGAAATCGCAGGACGTCTTTACACTTTCATGTAAAGACCCATTGATCTCGCCTTATCTTTGTCTTTTGTATTATTGCCTCTTCAGGATCATTGCACAAATATGACAAGCCTAAATTTCCTTGCGAAAATAAAGCCTCATGACATTTGCGTCTTTTGACACTTATCGACTCCCTAATGGAGGGTGCCGCCCTTATCTTCTCCCCCGGTTGCCCCTTCAAGGAGGCGTACATCGGCCATACAAGACTAGCTCCTCCCATCCGGTCTTAACAACAACCAGTTGTTTTCGCAGCCTCTTATCCCTTATACCTATAGGGCTTATGGTTACGAGACGCACCCTAAGTGGAGTTTTCTTCGGGCCGAGTGCGATATACCAAGACTTGCCAAGAATGGCCGAGACACTTCAAATTCCCCAGCACTCTTGGCTCAACCGTGTACCCGGCGCCTTGAGCATACACACTCCTTGGAAGAGACCCTCAAGGCGTCCAACTGGTATAACCTTATATATATAGTTGGAAATCCAAGGTATCTCTCCTGGATAGGCTTTCATGGGCCCCAAATCTCCATGACTCGGGTTCCGGGAGCGGTGTAACCTTTTCGCCGATCCATGTCAAGAGATACCCCCTTATATGACGCACTTTAGGTCTTACATTTGCCTCTTGCGAAATATCATTCGCGAACTAGGTGTACGCCATAAAAGGTTCGTCCCATTCACTCACTCATTCATTTTTGTCAATTCGTTCAATCATTCATTTTTGATTATCTCTTCTCATTATCTTTGCGAAATTATCGCATTTCCATTATCTCTGCGAAATTATCGCATGTCTTCATTCTTTCATTCATCCTTTCATTCATTCCTTCATTTCTGTCATTTCTTTCATTCATTCTCATAATATCATATCATTTGAAGCAAAGTAAATATTCAAGAAAAATTCTAATACATTATAGTCCTGAAATCTTTGTAGTTGTGAAATCTTTATAATTCTGCGATCGTATCGCGTTTTGTGATTCAAATCAAAAATCCTTTATTGTCTATAAAAGAAATATTCTAGAGAAATATATAAATTGAATTTCTTTTTTTTTTTTTTCGTAACTTTGAAATCTAGAAATCTTTGTAATTTTGAAGTCTTTATAATCTTAAAATCTTAGTAATATTTGTAATCTTGCGATTGAATCGCTTTTTTGTAAATCAAATCAAAAATCTTTTTATTTGTTGTAAAAGTAAAATGTTCAAGGAAAGTGATACTTAGCTTTTGTGGTTTGTTGTTGTTGTCGTCTCTTGCGAAGTATATGATTGGCTTGTGAAGGTAGCATCCTTGAAATGTATAAAGGTCGCACAAAATATAATTATCTCGCAGCAAAAAGAAATGTGAGAAATGAGATTTGAACCCTTGACCTGCCTCTTGCATATTCTCGCATCATACCAACTGTTCTAACCCTCTCTTGCGAAATTAATTTGCGAGATAATCATCAACTTTCTTCTTGCGAGATAAGCAAAGTCTGTGTGAAATTTCGTATAACAAAAATAAATGTGCGAGAGCAAGAATTGATCCTGCGACCTTCTGCTTGCATTCATGCTTCCTGACCAACTGTGCTAGCCATGCCTCTGCGAAGTGTGTCTGCGAAATAACCACCTACTTTCTTCTTGCGAAATATCCTTACGAAATTATCAAAGACGCGTGGCAAACATTTGCGTGAAGCAAACGAACATCTCGCGAAGTGTTCGTGCTGCGAACGTTCATAAGGTAAACATTTGCGAAGTGCAAAAATCTTTGCGAATGGGAGATTCGAACCTAGACATCAAACTCCTTCCCTTTACTCAAGAACCATCCGAGCTAGCTTCACTTGCGAAAGAAACACATATTGCCACTCTATTATTCTTCCTTTCTTTTCGTAGTTCCAAAAAGTGTGAAAAATATTGGGCTTTGCGAGAATTGATCATGCGAACTCTAACCCATACTCCTAATCCCTGACCATCTGGGCTACTTGTTGTTTGCGAAAGAAACACATAATTTCATAACCTTATTCCATTTCTTCTCATTTGAAAGTTCAAAAAATATGCGAAAATTCGCGAGAGGTGGGAATTGAACCTGCGACCTCAAGCTCATTGTCTTTACCTCTGACCAACTTTGCTGGCTTCGTTTTGCAAACTATATCTCATGAAATAATAACTTACTTTCTTCTGTGTGAAATACCCTTGCGAAATATCCATGCGAAAAATATACATTTGTTGGGATTTGAACACGCGACCATGAACTCATTAATTTCGCAGATAACCAACTGTGCTGCCTCTTGTTTGCGAAATAATGAAACAACCTTGCGAAATTATCCATTTTTTCCCTTCTGTAAAAAGAAGAAAATTATGCTCGCAAGTGAATTCGAACTTGCGACCTCAAACTCACATATTGCTCGCTGAACCAACTGTTCAAGAACCTCTCTGCGAAATTAACCCACAACTTTTTTCTTTATTCTCTTATTCGCCACTGAAAAATAAAAAATATGTGTCTCTGCGAATTCGAACCCTTGACCTCTTGCTTATTCGCTCCAACTCAAACCATCTGTGCGAGCTTATGTTTGTGATAAAAATCACAACGTTTTGTTCTTATCCTTATCTTCGTTCTTCCTTTATTTCCTTCAACAATTTTCCTCTTGCTTTTTCTCCTGAATATGAAATCTTCCATTAAAAAATTAGCTTTCTTCCTTGAATTTCATCACATCAACCTATTTTTTTCTCTTCCTCTTTTCATGTCCTTGAATTGTTGATGGTGTTTTCTCCCTGAAAGTGTGATTTCTTCCATAAAACTTCCATTTTTGAACCTAAATTTTATAGATCTAAATAAAAAGTATGAACAGTAACTAATTTTCATGGAAATTTCTTGATCCAACAAGTTACATGAAGGACAAAATCCATTACTCTCTCCCTGTTTCTAGCGCATATGTAGTTGCAGGAAATCCCACACTACACTCCTCATAATATTTTGTAGATCTAAATCTTATTAATCACCTAAATTTCAAATATAAGTGCTAGAAATATAAATTGACACAAGGATTTTTTACATGGTTCGATCAATGTGATCTACATCCATGGTTCTTCACTATGATTTTTGAGATTACATAAGAATTAGATTTACAATCTCCATTAATGGATATTTTGTAGAGCTCTAGATCTAATTTTAGGGGAAGAAGATGATAAAGAAAATAAATCTCTCTCTCTCTCTTACCAAAAATATCCTCCCTTTCTCTCTCGTGCTCTCTTCTTTATATAGTGTTTACATAGTGGATGACAACTCATGTACAACTAATATTTCCCTTAATTTCGGATTTACCTTGCGACATTTAGCAGGAGTATAAATATTAAGTCTCGCAGACACTTTAGTTTTCGCGAGATCTTCGCACTTTCTTCATGTTTACGCTATCGTCATTTGTTATGTCATTTCTGAAATCACTTTGCGACGGTTTCGCGACGTTGTTAATGAAGATTTCGCAAGTGTGTAGTTGTTGCGATATTTGGATCCTACATGACTGTCTAGTTGATTCTCTTTAAAGTATATTGGAGGAAGTCCTCTCAGATTGCCAAACGAATTGTTGGGTGTGGCTGTTGTACCCCCGCATTTTCACCTTACTATTTATAGACTTTCATCGTACTCAGCCGACAAGGTCTTCTATTAGGGATCTATTTCCTAAACTAAGAGTGTTGCCTAAAACAAAACTCTTCCTAACTAGGAATTCTGCCCAAATAAGGTTTCCTCCCTAATTTAGGATTCTTCCCTCAACTTAGCTTGAGGTTTACTAAGTTCCTAAGAAGAGTATGGATACACTTGTATCAAGCTGCAAGGGGAGGTTCATCAATAAATCTAGGAGATCTACAATTGTGAAAACTGTTTTAAATGACATTCCTTACATCATAGGGGTACTTTCAAACTTCATGTAATGACTATAGATAAATAAACAAAGTTCAAAGGTTGTTTTGGTGGGGTAAAAATAAGGTAAAGGTATTTACACTAATTTTTAGCCAAAGTTATGAAAAAGATGAGAAAATAATAGCTTTAGGGTCGACCTTAGTGTTTTTAATTATACATTTCTAGCTAAGGTTGCATGAAGATTGTACGTAAATCCATATCAACTTTGGGTTAGTGCACTTAAAGCAAGATACTTCCCCAATTTTTCTGTTCTCTATGCCAATCATAAATCATATGCAACTTTGGCTTGGAAAAAGCCTTAATAAGGAAGTAGATTTCATCAAATATTTTAGTTTCTGACCGGTAGAAAATGGAAAACAAATTATAATTCGGAAATATATATGTGCTATGGGAATTTTTGACCGTTCTACTCCTATAAATATTAATGTTGAGGAATTTCAACAAAACATGATGGTGTCAAACCTCATCAATGAACATCAGAAGACTTGGAAAGTAAATCTTGTTCACAAACTCTTCCATGCTGATATTGCATTTGAATTATTTATTAAGAGTTTCAATAATGTCAGTGGATATACTTTTTTGGATACTAACAAATAGTGGAGTCTTGATTGTCAAGTCAGCATACCGTAAGAAGATAGAACTAAGGACAACAAAAACAGTTTCGTCATTCTAAAGATTTAAGCATTTGGAAATTGACATGGCAACTAAAATTTCCTACTTGGGTGAAACTCTGCCTATGAAAATGCATAACTTGCAATGTGCAAACTAATGAAATATTAATGAAGCAAATTCTATGGGTATGTTCTATGTGTGCAAGGTGTTATCAAGGTTTGGACTCTACTGAACTCATCATTTTAGCTTGTAACTTCACAGGAGCAGTATTTTCGTATGTCCCTGGTATCACTAGATCTTTAAGGCCAAGCATTATGGTAAAGGATTTACCTTAGATATAACTTATTTGAAGCTAAGGGAAATGGGTCTCACTCTCGCGTCCACCTCACTATGGCGCTATGCCACCCTAGCTAAACCACACGAAAACTCAGTTCCGTGTAAATAGTGCCAAACGTAAACCGAGTATCCGTTTTGTTTTTGTTTTTTTCCAATTTTTTTTCCCATTAGAGTATTTGTATAGGTTAAAAGATAATTAAGAGGAAAAAAGGAGATATAATAGGTAAAAAAGAGTTTTAGTAAATAAATATAATGAAAAAGAGAAGTTTTAGTGTAAACGAGTAATAACCAGAAACGGATACTCAGTATCCGTTGAAAATCACGTGGAAACTAAGTTTCCGTAATTTCCATAAAGTAGTTTTTTCAACAGAAACTCAATTTTCGTGTGATTTTCCTTAGCTACAAGGTGGATTAGATCAGATCAACTTAAAGTGTAGCTAAGGGATATAGCTACATTCAAGCGTCACGGAAGACCATAGTACTTGGATTTTTCTACAATTAAGCTATAGAGAAGCGAAATCGTGCACCATAGTTCTTGGCCTAACTACTTGTTTTGATGTGAGAAGTTTGATTAAGAATTAGTGATGTAGAACATCTACCTATTCTCAATGTATCAACTGTCCCAGTTGATCCAATTGGTTTGTATCAACACTGACAGTTGATCCCTTTATGTTGTATCAACTTTTACAGTTGATCCCTTTACGCAATATCAACTGTCACAGTTGATTCATTGCATCAACTTTGGTTTACTTGTTTATCAAGTTTAGAACTCTTCTTTTAGAGTTTCCTTATTTCTTCTTTTAGAGTTTTACTATTTTTAGGTTCTTTTCATGCCTATATAAACAGGCTTATTACGTTCTTGTGACATATATTATTATTATAAAAGTTTATTCACTACAACTCTTTCAGATCTTTCTATCCTTCTCATCTCTAAACCTTATTATTCTTTCTGTTTTCTCATCCTTTTCTTCTCTTCTCAACACCAGCAATCTCCGTATTGCTTTCTTCTCTTATCACACTACACCAGTTGGTATCATTCGACAGTATATTAGATTTTCATCTTTTCTAGTATCATGTTTTTCGCTTCCGCAACCCTTTTATCATACAAAAATTTATTAAAAAAAAAAATTCTATGGCTGACAACGTTACTCAAGAAGCTTTCGACGCTGCTATTACTAAGCTTACCGATATTATTACTACAAGTATTGCTACAGTTTCTACAAGTATTACTACAGTTTCAGATAACCTAACAAAGCTAGATAAAACTTGCTTTAATCAGTATGAAAATGTCGAAAAGAAGTTTGAAGATATTCATCTGATCTTTGACAAGTTTGTTAGCACTCTTAAGATTGAGGATGAAGAAACTTTAAAGTTACTGGCTGAAGCTAAGAAATCATCGTCCTCAAAGAAGAATCCGTTTGTCCAAAAGGATGATATTCCTGATAACATTATGTAAAGATAAAGAGAACCTTACAACATGAAGGATTTATTGGTTATACTCCCAAAAAAAGTTTTATTCCTCATGTACACGACAGTGATGATGACGACCTTGAAGAAACACAGCAAGAACAAATTTGGATTGACGAAAAAAGGCTCAAATCTTCACAAAAAGTTCTTTACTTGAATACAAGTTGAAAGATGACATTCCAAGTTTTAATGGCAGTTTCAAAATTGAAGAACTTTTAGATTGGTTTTATGAGGTTGAGGCTTTCTTTCAGCTTATGGAGATTCCAGATGATTCTAAAGTTAGACTTGTTGCGTATAAGCTTAAAGGAGGTGTTGCTGCTTGGTGGGAAACCCTATGTGAGGTCAGAGTTCTTTCTTCAAATCCTCATATTCGTACTTGGACTCGAATGCGCAAGTTATTGCGAGGTAAGTTTCTTCCTCAAGATTACAAACAACAATTGTTTGTTAAACTTCAAAACTGTAGACAAGGAGCACGTCTAGTAGAGGAATATGTGGCAGAATTCTATAATCTTATTGCTCGTAATCAGCTGAAGGAGTCGTAAGAACAACTGGTAGCAAGATTTATTGAAGGTTTGAATATTCTAATTCAATAGGGAATGGTTCAATCAGTTTTCACAATGGTTGAAGCTATACAACAAGCTATCAAGGTGGAAAGGCATGTCCTTAGTACTTCCAGACAAGCAACTCCTCTCCAAGCTCATTATCACCATTACTATAAATCTGCCAAACCATATAATTCATATTATGGTAATCAAGTTGAATAGGGATCAACACTCATTGTTGACCCACACGATTATTATTCAACTTCTCCACAACACCAACAGCCTGTGAATTTTTCTTTTGCTCAACCAGCTCCAACAACTTTGCCTATATTACCATCTCCTGTTGCACCTCAATCTACTCAACAACAACAACAACAACAACAAGCTAAACCAACAAGTGTTAGATTCTCTAATAGAATGCAACAACAGTTTCCACCTCCAAATAAAGCTCCGAACATTTATTCCAAATTTCGTGGAGATAAATGCAATAAATATAACCAACCTGGTCATTCTTCAGCTGACTGTCGACGCTTTAATGGTTTCATTGGAGATACTCAAGTACATACCGAATCAAAAGATAGTGAAGTTTTTTTTGATGATGAAGGTGATGAAGTCGAAAATCTTGAATTACATGAGACTTATGGTGATCACTTTGTTGGGATGATTCGACCACTCATGCTTACTGAACCATGTTATTCTCAACGACATAATATTTTCAAAACCAAGTGCTTTATTGGTGGTAAAGTCTGTGACATGATCATTTACAGTGGCAGTGTAGACAATTACATTGCATCTGTTGTTGTCGAGAAAATAGGATTACCAACTACACCACATCCTACTCCTTATTCTGTAGGTTGGGTGAATAGTTCATCTACATAATGAATTACTCATCAGTGTGTTATTAATTTTTCTTTTGTTGGATATGAAGAATCTGTGTTATGTGATGTTATCGATATGACTGCAACACATCTCCTACTTGGAAGACCTTGGGAGTATGATGTTAGAGCAGTTCATAACTGTTTTGAGAATACTTACACTTTTTACAAAGATGGTAAACGAGTAACTCTGTTTCCTTCAAAATCTTCTTCAGTAATTAAGGAACGTAATGATAGCAAGACTACGGCTTTGGTGGCTACTATTTCTCGTTCTTTACATTCAACTCACACTTTGAGTTCTCATGAAGACACCAAACCTATGGTACAAGTTCCTACTCAGGTACAACCTTTATTATCCAAATATCATGCATTATTTCCTGAAGAATTGCCTGTGAGTTTACCACCTTTTCGAGATGTTGAGCATTGCATTGATCTTATACCTGGAGCTTCTTTACCTAATCAAGCTCATTATAGGTTAAGTCCAACTGAACATGAAATATTACAGGGTCAAGTTAATGATTTATTGACTAAAGGGTTAATTAGACTTAGTAGTAGCCCTAGTGCTTGTCCTGCTTTTCTAGTGCCTAAAAAGGATAATGGATGGAGAATGTGTATAGATTGCAGAGCTTTGAATCATATAACCATTCCTTATAGGTTTCCCATTCCTCGTATTGAGGATATGATTGATCTGTTAGCAGGGTCTATTATTTTCACTAAACTTGACCTTCGCAGTGGTTATCATCAAATTAGAATAAGAGAAGGAGATGAGTGGAAGACTGCGTTCAAAACAAGATAAGATTTATATGAATGACTTGTTATGCCTTTTAGCCTGTCTAATGCTCCTAACACCTTTATGAGACTCATGAATCAGGTTTTACAACCATTCTTGAGTAAGTTTGTCATTGTATACTTTGATGACATATTGATTTTTGGTAGAAATGCAAAGGAACATCTCAATCATCTTTCCCAGGTGTTCAAGGCATTATTTGATCATTCTTTCTTTGTCAATTTGAAGAAATGCACATTTATGTCTTCTGAAGTTACTTTCTTGGGGTATATAATTTCATTAAAGGGTATTCATGTGGATCCTTCTAAAGTTCAAGCTATTATGGATTGGCTTGTTCCTACTTCTATCAAGGAAGTAAGAAGTTTTCATGGATTAGCTTCTTTCTATAGGCGCTTTGTAAGAAATTTCAGCACAATTGCTGCACCTCTTACTGATTGTTTGAAGAAAGACAAGTTTATATGGACTGAGGAAGCTGATAAAAGTTTCAATATTCTTAAAGAAAAACTGTGTTAAGCTCCTATTCTTGTCATGCCTGACTTTTCCAAGATTTTTCAAGTTGATTGTGATGCTTCTGTTATTGGAATTGGAGCAGTTTTATCTCAAGAAGGACATCCAGTTGCTTTTCATAGTGAAAAAAATTCTGAGACACAAAAAAAAGTGGTCTACATATGAACTGGAATTACTTGCACTTGTGCAAGCTCTTAAATAGTGGCATACTTATTTGGTTCATAGAAAGTTTATCATTAATACTGATAATCATGCTTTGAAGTATCTCCAAACTTTAGCAAAGATTAATCTATGCATGATAGGTGGTTATCCACAATTAACAAGTACACTTTTTCCATCAAACATAAAAGTGGAAAGCTCAATCAAGTTGCAGATGCTTTAAGTAGAAGGCGACATCTTTTAGCAACCATTCGTAATGAAAGTTTTGCTTTTGACTATATCAAAGAGCTTTATGTTGAAGATGATGATGATGATTTTAAAAAACTTTGGGAGCAATGCAGTTCTTTGGTTCATGGAGTTGATGATTTTCTCATTCAAGATGGCTTCTTATTTAAAGGTAATCGTCTTTGCATTCCTAATTGCTCCTTACGTCTTCATTTAATACATGAACTGCATGGAAGTGGTCTTGGTGGTCATTTTGGCAAAGATAAAACTATTGCACTTGTAGAAGAACGTTATTATTGGCCTTCACTTAAACGTGATGTACAAAAATATGTTAAGAGATGCATGGTTTGCCAACAAGCTAAGGGTACTATTCAAAACACATTCTAGGTTTACCTTGAACAGCTAGAGGTAATGATTCAGTGATGGTTGTAGTGGACAGATACTCCAATATGGCTCATTTTATAGCCTGTAAAAAGTCTACTGATACGTAAAATGTTGCATCATTATCTTTTAGAGAGATAGTTCGATTACATGGCATACCTAAGTCTATTACTTCTGATAGAGATACAAAATTTCTGAGTTATTTCTGGAAGACATTGTGGATGCGTTTGGGGACTAATTTACAGTTCATCACTACTTCACATCCCCAAACAGATGGACAGACTGAAGTTGTCAATCGTTCTTTGGGAAATTTGATTCGATCCAAAAGCATTGATAACAGCAAACAATGGGATATTTGGCTGCCTCACATGGAGTTTGCATTCAACACTTCGGTAAACAGATCTACTGGTAAAAATCCATTTGAAATTGTTTATTCAAAGGTTCATAATCATTTATTAGATTTGGTTGTACTTCCTAAGATACATAAATCCAATGTCAAAGCTGATACTTTGTTGGAGCAAGCTTCTCAACTACATCATGAGGTCAAAACCAAACTTGAGGAGTCTAATGCTAAATACAAGGATGCTGCAGATAAGCATAAAAGATTCAAAACCTTTCAAGAGGGAGAGCTAGTCATGATTCATTTGCACAAGGAAATATTTCCAGTTGGTACCTATAACAAGACTAAGATGAAGAAGTACGACCCTTTTAAGATTATGAAGAAAATTAGTGATAATGCATATGTCATTGATCTACCCAAGGAATGAAACATTTCTAATGTGTTCAATGTTCAAGAGATCTTCACCTTTCATGGTGATAATGAACTCTTATTTGTTTCAAGCAACTCAGAGACGATTTTTTCTCAAGAAGGGGGGCTGATGTAGAACATCTACCTATTCTCAATGTATCAACTGTCCCAGTTGATCCAATTGGTCTGTATCAACACTGACAGTTGATCCCTTTATGTTGTATCAACTTTTACAGTTGATCCCTTTACCACTACAACAAAAACATACATGGATCATTCTTAAAAAGTGTGATCTAAGTACTAGCTGTCTGTGATCTTTGCCAGTATAATCTAAAGGGTGATCTATAGATAACTACTCTCCAGCAATGAAAAGTGTGATCTTCCCCTATGCAAAGAACATAAAGTTTTGAAAAGTAGAGATCTAAAGACAAGGTTTTAAAAGTAGTGATCTTTCCTCAAGTTTTCAACCCAACTCTACCTTATACAAACATACAAACAATAACCCAAAGTGTGATCCCATACAATTTCTGCACCTGTAACTCAAATCCAAAAACTGATATAAAAAGGAAACAATGTCTTAAATAAATTCATTCCATGTCTGAATCAAATTCATCCAATGTCTGAATCACATTTCTGAACCACAAACTAATAGAAAAACACACATTTCTGCAAAATCCTACTACATAAGAGCAAAGTATGTACTGAACAACCTGTACAGAGTCTGCTGAGTCTACCAATTTAAAGCTCATTACATGAATAGAAGTTTTACTATAAGCTGTAAATGCAATTTTAAGTTGCAAACTCCGTTTCAAAATGGGAAATTTCAGTTATCAACCAAAAGAACAGGAAAAGAAACTTCATTCAGCGTCATTACACAAGCTGTGTACCAAAAAACCTGCAAATGGATCACTTAACATATTCAGGAATTTGCTGAAAATGCTGAAAGGAGAATGCACAAAATTTAACAGCTAAACTAGTAGACATGTTACTAAAACCTAACACAAAGTTAACAAATATCAATCAAAACATGAAGAAACCTTAATTTCATCAACCTACTACAATTCC